>JBAMNC010000859.1:0-217429 GCA_037902135.1 Cetoscarus ocellatus | reverse complement strand
AAAATGAACCTATAATACCACACTTCATGATGATAGGTCCATAAAAAACAATCATTCTGTTAACAAGGACTTCTCCACTGTCTTTACTGCCTGTAGGTCACTGTACTTGTAGCTCACAGCAGCTACAGTGTGAATCCTGGGAGCAAAGTGGTGGATGGGCTCTGCAGATCAATAAGCTATTAGGGTCCAGGAGAGCGGGCCTGTCAGGATGGTTTCAGCCTTTCCTCTAATGATCACCTGGGAAGGCAGAACCAGCCTGTTTCTATTCACTCTAGTCATTGTCTGCCATCTTCTGTCCGCTGTTCGTCCGTCTGCCGGCTGTTCTGATTCACCGCTCATGCTTGTACCTGCAAAGAGTAATACACTATATTTTGGAAATACCCGTGTAATCCTAAGCCAATTTGAACCGTTCTGTGGCTGTGTACAATTCTTACAGTAAGTGCTCCTGCCTTTCAGCATGTGAGAGGTGAGTGGGTATTGTAGAGAGACCAAGGATGTCTGCTTATGGAGGAGGTCAGGAGCAAAGGATGGATATCTGAAGAGGTTTTCCCTATGACCCATTCTCTCATATCTATCCAAAATAGTTTCAATCCTCATTGCTTAGCATAGTGCTGCCTTGCCAGTGCTACAGCAATTAAGAACTGAGTGATTTTGCTCAATTATTATTAGCTACTGTAAGGCTAAGCATTATAGATTCATGTGGCAAATGCATCTTCCCTCAGAGCTGGAACACAAAGAAATCTTGGTCTGTATATTGAAAGTTCCTAAGGATAAATGGGTCAGTGTTCCCTGACTCTGAATCTAACCTTAACTGAGCATCTTTTAAGGCAGATCTGACACCCAGTTAGCTTAGCACCTCTGCTGTCAGTTTTTAACAGCTGAGGCTTTCTTTGAGCATGAATCCTGCAGATTCAACAGAAATACAGCAACCTAGTTCAGAAATAACAAGTCCAGACTGCACTGCCTTCCTTTCCGGACATAAGCTGATTTTATTGATGTTTCTGGTATTAATAGCGATGCTTGGGGCACTACTTAACTCCACATAACAACTTCTCTGGCATCAGCTATGGCTTGATTAACTGCCTGGAGGATCATTGACTGATAAATTTGTCTGAAAGCATCAGCTTCCGGACTTTACAATATTAAGTAATGTCTAGTAATGACTAGTTTTATGTAATCAATGACCTCAGAAAATACTTGTAATTGTGAGTTATAAATGTATTGCATAGTCATAGCATGAGCAGGTTAACAATGTGAGGCTGGTGTGCAGATTGTAGCAGGGCTAGAACCAGTAGCTATCAGCTCCTCTCCCAGATAAATGTAAGATACTCTCAATAACAAATTCTGCATTGACCTCTGCACCATGCATGTATTCAAAGGGTTCAGCATCTTTGCCCAAGAGTGCTGTTGAACCACACAGCATGATTAAAACCGTTTTTTTTAATTAGTATCATCAAAACATTGTTTCTTTTTATAAATCGTCCACTCAATTTATGTTGAAAAAACCCATGGCGGTTGGACAGACACCACCTTAAAAATGTTAACAATTGAAACATACATACATTTGACACCTGAGTAATAAAGGAATCTACCCAGAGATGATGCCAAAAGTCCTGATATGCAGCCAAACTAGAAATTAAGGACAGAAGGAAAAAAGAGGGCAGGAAGGCAGAGATTAAAAGCATGAAAGGAACCAGAGAGAGGATATAGAGTGCATCCATCCAGTGTACTTTGTCTTTAGTTTGGCACCCTTAGGAGAAAAGCACTGAGGTCCTTTTCAAATGGCGCTGCAGCTCACCCAGCCCTCAGTTCCTCTTGATTCACTTTTAGCTGAGCCCCCGGGCACTCGCTGCAATAAGCACCAGGCAAACACAGACAGGACAACCCATTTATTTAACACAGCTCTGAATTCATCCCAACGTTGCTCATTATAAATTACGCCTTCATTTGCATTCTGATTTGACTACTTCTACTCTTGCTTCTGCCGCAGCAGCTATTAAAGATTCTCTGTGACTAATACACTCATTTTCTGTTTGAACGCACAGGTGTCTGCACTATTCTGCCGCTCTCATTTAAACTAGTCTGCTCCTTGGTTAACTCAGAATGCTGACACATGCATGAATATGAGAGCCACCCTGAAACAAACAGTATCCTGCAGTGTTTATGCAAACTCACTAATTTGAGTTATAATATACTGATGTAACATCCAGCTTCATGCTGTCAGTGTGAGCTACAACTGCCTTTTGTGGAAGTGATCTCATTTCTTTAATGACAAAGGGGCATATTTGTACTTTCTGAACTTCAGATTACAGTGCTAGTTCAATACGCTGAGGTCAGAGTGATGCATAATATGATTTCATTTATACTGTATGGATAGTCCCAGTAATCTCTGACCCTTCAAACTGTAATCAGGTCATTCTGTGTCATATTGGACAAAAATCTGTGGATATATCTTTGAAATATTGTGCTTATATATGAGGTCACCCTCAGTTCATCCTTGATTTTGAATGGACATTTGCTGAAATCTTGAAGAAAATCCCCCCTCAGATATATTCTAACAAGCAAGGGGTGGAAATAAGGATGATTTACTTTGACCTTTGGCTTGTGACCTCAAAATTTGGTCAGTTTTTCCTTGATTTTAGAGTTGGCGTCTGTCTAAGAAAAAGAAAGTCCATGCAAGTGTTCTTATGATACTACAATGTCAAGCAAGAGATGGACAAGAGGCCCAGTGACCTTATCCTTTTACCGATACTTCTGAAGTCTAATCACTTTATTCTTGAGTAGGGATGGGAATTTATTACATTTTATTGACATTTTAACTGATTCTGCTTATGGATCTGGTTCTTTGTCAATTTCTATATTGGTTACTGTGGGTTTTCTTAGTGAAAGAGCTAGATCTACACAAGTTTTCAGCAGCAGCTATGTCTTATTTTAGTTTAGTTTTGTTTATTAGGATCCTCATTAGCTGCAGCAATGCTCCCTAAAATTCAATACTATGCTGCACTGATGAATGTTGTTCAAATTTGAAGTGTTTTCACTCTTGCTTGAAATCACAAAGACACTAGACATTGTGCAGTTAGCGTCGCACTGTACTGTAAAATAAAGCCACATTTTTGACTACCTCTCTTTCCTGTCCACCATTATCACATCTTTGACTTCTTCGTTTCCATAGATTGAAACTTCAAGCTGCGTTGGGCTAAGTCAGTTCACGCCAAACAAAGTTCATGTCAGTTTGACTATGCTGATGTTCATTTGATCCAACACGCTTGTAAATGCCAGCAAGAGTTGATCTCCGCTTGCCTTTGCCACCCTGAGTTACAGCTGTGTTCAGCTCTGTCGGCTCTAGCTGCTTTTTCCTCAGACTTGGGCTCTTGTTATACAACTTTGGCCGTCTTTCATGCTCGAGGCATGATGTCAGAATACTGGAACAAGCTGCAGCCTCACGTGATGAAATGGCAAATACTATTTATATGGCATTCATTGTGTGACTTAGCCATACGTTCGTGCAATGTTCGGCGGCACCTAAGTTAAGTGCAATACCCATGTGTTACATCTACATTAGCAGATGTTTAAAGTCAGTCTATTAGTAGTCAGGGGCCATCAGGAAAAGTCATACTCCACCAAATTTACCCTGGGAACGTACTTTCACTGACATTTTGATGATTTCTCAACACTGGTCAAACATCAAAGTGGATGGAATTGATAAAGGGGTTTCTTGGTAAATCATATAAATTCCTTGAAGTCACTGTTATAGATTCATACCCAGAATTGACTTTCTCAATGCCTATTCTATGAGTCAAAGTGGACAAAGGTGTAGAGTTTGAAAAAAATGAGTAAAAGTGCTCTTGAGATATTGCCTTGACAAGTAAGGGAGGATAATGAGGCCCATATACAGCCTTTGAGCTATGACCATAAATTGTTGTCTTATTAGGTTAGTTTATTTTTTCATCTAATTCAACATTTGTGAAAAGTTCAGAGAAAATCATTCAAAATGTTCTGTAGATATTGTTTTTACAACCAAGGGATGGACTTAAAGGCCTAATGACTCTGAAAGCTAACTAGATGCTTGAAAAATCCCATCAGTTCACTTCAAGTTAGGTTGTAAATTTGTGCCAAGTCTAAAGAAATTCCTAAGACTTATTATCTAGATATTACATTCACCAGCTGAGGATTGGCATGTCACCCTTGACCTCAAATTATGACCTATGACCTCAAAAATTGTATCAGCTCAACCTTTGGTTAAAGGGGACTTTCATCCAAAGAGTGAAAAAAATCCATCCAAGTGTTCTTGAGATATTGTGTTTATGATCAATTGATTAACAGACAGCCATCGCTTTTATATTTGACCCATGACCTCACAAACCTATCAGATCTTCCTCTCTTTAGAGTCGACATTTATGCAGAGTTTGAAAAAAAATCTGGTAATATGTTCTTGAGTTATTGTCTTTAGGAAATAGCATGGCCTTAATCTTTACTTATGTGCAGTGTTTGGAAAAAGAAAAACATAAATATGTTCATCAAATATTGTATTAACAAGCAAAACATGACACCCATGACCTTATCCTTTGACCTGTGACCGTCAAAATTCTGGGAGGGTTTTTTTTAGTCAGAGTAGGCATCTTTGCAGAGGATGAAATCAATCCTTCAGCGTTTTAAGATTGGAAGGGATCGAGATGAGGCCCGATGACCACAGAGTCATTTTCTCAAAGTTTTAAAAAGTCTCCTTAAAGCACTCTCGAGATGTTCCTCTCACAATTAAGTGATGAAAACTAGTGACCTCAACATTTAACCTCTGACCACCAAAGTTATTTATCATTCAGTCTGATTAAAAAATTTTTCCTAGCTTGATTAAAATCCCCTGAGGTTTAGAATAAATCCGTCACCAACGGATGAACCGCCGATCTTGAAACATACTGCCTCTGGCCCTGGTTCTGGCCCTGGTGTGGAAGCATAAATCTATTGAAATCCACCAGTAAGCATTTTTTCTGATACTTTTTGGACTTTGGCTGACCCTCATGACTCCCACCTTCATTGATTCAACAACACATCCATAATTCATCCATGCCCTTTTTGTGAAAGTTTGGCTATCGACTTTCTGTACTCTTTTAATAAAGCTTCTGTCTTCTATTGATTGTAAAACTGCAGTGAGTCCATCCTGCATTTAATACATCAATCGACCACCCAATGAGCATCCTACATCACTTTTGGCCCACTTTCCTGAAACAAAAAGAATCATAATCATATTTCCCAAATGTTAAGAGTCTCGCTCTTAGGAAAATCAACAATTTTTTGCACTGACTCTGAATAAAAACCTGCTCTCCTAAAAAATGTTCAGGACTCTTTTTTCTGAGTTTGTTCTTGTTTTTATTGAGGTGTACTTGTTGCTTACCTTGGAGAGGATGATTCTACCTTGAGCATAGTCAAACACAAAGCAAAGACTGAGTGCAGAGAGGGAAAACCGATAAGAAGAAACAGGCTAAGAACGAGAAAAAAAGAGCCAGTGAGAGAAAGATTGACTTCAAGAGAATGTCTCAGAGGCCGAGAGAGGCAAAAAAAGCTGTTTACATCTGCTCATCCATGCAGAGCCCACATGCCTATGTTTCCAAGCCCGCGGTGATGCACCAAAGGAAGCGATGATGAATGCATCCTTTTTCAGTCGCCACTCTTGAATCTGCGAGTCCATCAACTATTCCGCTTTTGGCAGACCACTTCATTATTCAGTGCTTTTGTTGTTCGGAAAATGAACGCTATTAAGAATGAATGTGCTGAGCCGTCAGCATAAATTTGGTCAGAAGCGAGAGAGGAGATCTTAAAAAGCAACCAGTGTAGAGCGAAGATAAGGCGAAGACATTTTTTTTATCTGTAATTTCCTTTGAGGAATAAAAGAGTTCTTAATAGATGCCACAGCTGGTGTCCAGTAGCCGGTTTAGCTTTAGAAAAAGGAGGAAAAACAGATGAGGGAACATGGCAGCCACTGTGTGATGATATCTTTACATTATCGTCCCACTCAGTCCTCTTCCTGGTTGATGTGGTTGCTTTCTTATCAATTTTGCCTGTAAAAAGCACTGCTACCCATTCTGTGTGGGTGTCCTGGTGGTTTTAGTGACTACTCGCAGGGTCCTAGTTTTCATTTGAGCAGCTGGTTTTCTGCCAATTAATTTCCGTAGCTTGGAAAAGAAACAAGAAGAGGATTGTGAAGATGGATGGCACTAAAGGAACCATTAGGGGTATGTGCTTTTTTGTCATTTTGCACCATTTGAGTAAATAAAAGGGCTCCCTTGTGTCATTCTGGATGGATATCATTGACAGTGGCAACATACGTCTGTGCTCTGTGAGGTGGGAGGACTTTTTTTGCCTTTTGAATCTGTTGGTAGGGGTGTCCTGATACAACTTTTTCACCTCCGATACGATACCGATATTGCAGCCTTGAGTATTGGCCGATACCGATATCGATCCGATATGATATATGCAGGAATCAAACATACTTTTATTACTTTTTTTATAGTATGGACTGTAAGAAAAGGCTTGATCAAATGAGATTACTCAAACAGAGAACAGTAGTCAGCAATAGTAGGTATGAGAAAAACTGACCCATTTGTTATTAACCAATGGGTTCAATAAATTTTAACCTTAAACATAATAATATACTACAATAAAATAAAATAAATAAATAAATAAATTAGAAGACCCTGAAAAGTAACCTCAATAAATCCAATAAAAACAAAAACATATATTTTTAAATTGCAAAATAACCACTGTGTTTAACTTAAACATAAGCATATTCTACAACTGAATTAATTAAATTAAAAATAAATTAGAATGGACTGCTTGTATCAGAGTGCTTATATCGGAGGTTTTAGGTGCAGGCCGATGTAATCCGATATTTGTTTTTTTGCTGATATCGGACCGATATCCGATATCAATATCGGATCGGGACACCCCTATCTGTTGAGTTTGAGGGTTCACCTGTTCCAAAAGGTCTTCCTCTCAAGACAATACTTTATCTTCCAAGACTCGGAATAACCATCTGACTCATCTCCGGTAACAAAAAAAAGCAGTCTGAAAGAGCTCCTGCATTTGGATGCCAGTGTCCTGGCAGGTGAGTGTGCAAACGGTGTATCCTCAGTGTGGGCAGACTGGGTCCAGAAGCCTTTTCCATTGTGTTTTCCTCACCCTTTTACCCCACATTAGGACTTAACTGTACTGTCCTAACAAATAAAAGCAGAAAAAAAAAAAAAGGTGTTTAGTCAGCACACTTGAGAATGACCCTTTTAAGGGTTCAGAATATTCAGGTCGCTTTTTTCTCTTCTTTTCATCAGCTCCAAAGACCGCTTTTTTGTAAAAGATTTTCCAAATGTAAGAATTAAAGGCTGATGATGAGCCACAAAAATGATCGGATAGACACATTTTTGTTTACATGATAACAATTTCAGCAGAAAACTTTTATTATATTCCAGATTTGTATTTAAATTACATAGGGCTGGGAGATGTATTCATTAAACTGATTAATGTGATTTTTTAACTGCAGAACACTTCAAAAATAAAAACCAAGGCATTTTCCCCTGACTTACCCTTCTTGCACATATTGAGATGTACTTGCTGTAACCTACATAGACGTGGGTGCCATGTGTCCCCTGCATCGATTCAGCGCATCATGCATGTGTGCATGTCGTCCAGAATCAAGACGATGCAGACGTGAGCTGCAGTCCAAACATAGCCAGTAAGTTCAGTGTAGAGGGGATATGACAGATTGATCACAGCAGCAGAAACTACTACTACAGTTTTATAAAAACATGTCCTCAATCATCAACATCTAAACAATGTGTAAAACCGCAAAAAAAAAACATGTGTTTGTCTCACTGATTCACAGATAATTTATATTTAAGAAGTCAGACTATAAGGAAAAAAGTTTAGTGTATTCATTTAACTGGTGACTGTGTATATTGTTAACTTTGTGTTGACACCATGGTTGACTGTCTGTGTTCATGTCAGCTTAGTTTCTTTTGCTGTGTTTTCAGATGTCACAGTGTGGGTGGCATTAATGGACTGTATATTTGGTTGAAGCATGTCAAGCTGCAGGACGAGGTGCTGCTGACAGCAGAAAAGCAATCACTGAAGATCTGCTCTAGGTAAAAGAGCATCGCCTCAAGTGTCGCACCATTGTGTTAGTGACAACAGTAGCCTTATTGTCAGCCTCAAAGTGCATGCAGAAGCAAACGGTCTGTGTGCATAGTGATTACTTCATTGATTGTTGATCGTGTTAGTAGTTACGATTAAGAAAATCTGATCTGCACAAATGTTTCTTAAAAGCTAAGTCTTAAAAATAAGTTTGTATCACTTGTTGAACCACAAAACAAGATCTGAGTATGGACATGGACTTTAAAAGCATGACATGGACATGCACTTTCCTCCCTCAAATCGAGCCCATTAACCTCCCCCTTTCCTTTCCATTTTCTCTTCTTTTTGGGTCGCAGAGTGGTCTTAACAGTAACTCATCCCTGCAGATATGAGGGAGCTCAGGTTTTAGCTCAGTGAACAGCAGAGGAGTCGACTGTCCTGTCTTCCCTTCCCTTTTTCCCCCAGAGATGAAATCCTGTTGTCAGACTGGTGATAACCGATGCATGATGGCCCCCGAGGTCTGTGCAAACCTGTCGCAGAGGCCCTCCTTTGGATGTTCACTCCTGAATCTTTCATGTGCTATCATCCAGCCCGATAAGGTGCAAATAGGATTCGTATGCTGCAGCTGCTGTATTGCTTTGGTGAATCTGCTGTAAAGATGTATTTTTGACGAGGGTGCTGGCTCTGAAGGGGAAAGGTGATGGAGTTGGTGAAAGGTGTGGGAGAACAGGAAAGAGGGAGAAGATAAAGTGGGTCATGTCCAGCCGGTAAATATAAATAGTTCTCTGTTGTTCTCTTCTAGTACCTTGATTCTCAGTGTCCTAGCATCAGAACACCTCCTTAATGAGAAAATGCAACCTACATTTCCAAAATGTTTTCAACCACTTAAGTTATTAACTTGAAACAAGTTGCAGGCTGGACCTTTGAAGGAACAACATGACTGAGCAGAACGGCAGGGTGGATGGATCATGTTTTAAAAGTTTTCTGTGATTACAAATTTGAGTTGTTTTCAAGGGAACTGGATTGATTAACGAATGATACACATTATTTGATTTTTGCAATTTACAATATTATCCAATATTTCCAAACGTGTTATTGTCAATATGATACCTATATTTTTGCACAGGCACAAAAAGCCTCCACTTTCCTAAAATTAACTTTTTCATTTCATTGTGATAGTCAAGAAAGAGGAACGTCATTTTATCTTTTAAATAATGAGAGTTTTGATTTAGAAATAGAGACATTTTACAACCATGAGGTGAACCATTATGGTTTCTTTGTACTTTCTGCCAATATTGCAGCCAATATAAAGGTATGTACACAGTCAGTGTGCATAAGCAAATATTATATATAGTGCATAAATATTGGCAACATTTTTCATAAATATGTGTACACATAATTGACTTCTTGGACAATTATCTGCTGATACTGATATTGTTCCAAAAATATCCTGAATCCCCAAAACACCTTTTAACATCCCTTCCAAAGAAAATGTAAATAAATTAGTCAAATGCCACAAAAGCAACAACAAATAATTATTTTCAATGCAAAAAGGATTAGAATGAGATATGTAGCTCATCTTTGTCCTTGACTTAGGTCCTAACTAGAAGGCCCCTTTACTTTTTTATTCACAACCCTCTAAAAAAACTCTCTGACCCATTGTCGGTACATTATTATCAATTTTGCATTTAATTCCTCCTTATTTGCATGTTGAATGCTTCTTGAATCCAGTTTTCTTCCCTCATTAAGTCACCTTCAACAGTGCACTTGGGCAGGTTTCACTGGTCAAAGGTCAACAGAGGCTTTTGGAGTGAAAGGCTGCAGGTCAACTGTTTACATATGAAAAGAGAGTCTGCTGCATCATGTACATACTTACACATATATAGAGCTGTGCTTTAAACAACACTACCGACCTTTTGGACAAGACCTGGTACCTATGGTCCAGCTGCAGAGGTACTGTTAATGGAGACTAACATCACCCTGAAGCACCCACAATGCATTTGTTACGTTAATAACCAACAAAAGAACCACAAGATTGTTGGGAGCTTTTGGCCAAAATCTTTGTGTAAACATGGCCCCAATCCTTCCCATCATTTATGCGAGTCATTGTCTGCTTTAATACCAAGGCTGCTCTAACTTTTGCATGGCTATTGAGTGGAACCATAGCACAACAGCACAAAAAGTTCCCATTTTAAGTGGGAACTGTTGGCAGTTTGCATGACAATAGGAACTGTGTTATTTCAAAACGCAGCCTGGAACATGTTCCTGAAACTTTTCCAATTTGAAGCTCTCTGAATGCCTTTGTTGTGTAAATGAACAACCAGAACTTGATAAAAAGTGCCATGTTGTTGTGTAAAGTTGGACTTAATAAGAATGAATCTAAAATTGCTGCTTAAACAAAAGCTGGTATGCCCTGCTGAATCACAAAAATGTGCTGTATTTCAACATTAAGATAGCCATTATTGGGACATAAATACACATTTGAGCAATCATACTCGAGCAAAATCCTTCTTTTCATCAGCAATCTGTCTGCCTGTCAGTCTGTCAGAGAGCATACATTCATCAACCGCGTCCTCTTTTGTGACAGAATTGGCTCTGAATGTGATCAGAGATGTTCGAAGGGAAGGGTGGAGTAAAAGAAACACGGCTTATCTCTCACTCGCTTTGTTCATTATGGCCGCCGCTTAGCATGTCACGTTTCCTCCTCAGAGGGGGGTCAATTTGAGGCGAAGTTTAAAAACATCCAAAATCATAAATGGCTTCAAAATACAAAAACACAAAAAAGAGCTTTGTCTCCAAAAAGAGCTGCTTGAATTGTAGATCGTTTCTTTTGTGACGCATTTATGAGACGAGAAAAAACAAGAATCCTGCAAGAAAACTAAACAACAAACTGTGTCAGAGCAAGGTTTTTCAGAGGGAGTGAAGAATCGAGATAACTCTGAGATACTCTGAGATAACACGCTCGCTCGCTTTATATTTAGGGGAAGTAAAGCCACAGGGGAGGAACCTCTAATAAGTGATTGAAAGATTGGTGCCAGGGTATTATTCCTGCGCAATTTAGAGGGAGAAGGAAGTTCATCATTCATTCATTGCTTGCTGCTTCTGGGAATTGAGTCTGCCGCCATTTCTCAAGGTGTTCCGGTGGGTTCGGGACAATCAGACGCAAGAATCAGCAACAGCCCTCAGTCATGTTGATTGTATACACCCGCCTTACTTTTTTTTCCTCCTATAGGAGTGCGAATTAAAGGCTTGGAGATAAAAAAAAGAACATTAATCATAATTTGCTGGCACAAGACAAAGAAAAAGCATATCCCACAAGTAGCTTACATTTCATCCGACTAGCAGGAGCCGCCAAACACGGACATCATTAAATGTGTTTGAAGCTGCTTTTTAAATTTTAATTTGGCACAGAAAACTGATAGCTGCTGTGAGCATGCGTTTCCTTGTTTGTTCCCTCATTTCCTCCCTCTCTGTCTTTCAAAGTCTTTTATTATATCTGTTTTTTTTTCTCTCCCTCTCTCTTCCACTCCCTCTTTGCTGAGTCAGTGCTTGTTCTTACACAGAGCCAGGCTTCAGAATGATATGCTGAATAAGTACACTTATATCTGTAGCTGATGTAGCAAAAGGGTTGAGGGAGAGTTGGTGCAAGTGAAGGAGGCAGAAGTCTTCACTTTGACTCTAATGAGGGTAGGAAACTGTTTTTAGAGAGCGCCCGAAAAAAGGGAAATGTGCTGACATTATTCCAGTGCAGCCTATGATGTGAGACGTTTAGAGACGTGGGCAGATTAGCAAATGTAGCCACTGCAGCAGAGAATCTGACATTTTTTGCCATATTTGTAGGAAAGAGAGGATTCTTGTCAGGCGTAGACTCATTTGGGTTACTCAAGATGTTCATTTACAGTCATGGGGCTAATCCCAATCCCCTCTCTAGGTTTGTGATCACTATTTTGGAGGTTACCAGTGGGACATCTATATTTTCAAGGGATTAAGGGTAGTGATCAGCCTTGACAGTGACCTGACAAATGTAACCTTATCAGTTGAGACTCAATACCAAATAAAACTGCTCCCAGAAATGCTTGAAATATGACCGCTAGTCAACTCTACAGTTATAACCGGCTTTGGCTAGTTAGCAATTTGGCACCAGGGATGTTTTAATTCTAAACAAAATATTGAGCCATTCGGAACGACATCTACTTGTGACATAAGGACCCATATTCCTCTAATCTGTGGTGGGATTAAGGTTGAAGATCGGTCAACTAATAACTTTGGAGCTCATTAAAGCTGTTTTTGAGCCTCATGGGTCCTGTGACAAGGCATAATTTTATCAGGTCACAATTCATAAATCAGGGTGGATGTTAGCCAGATGGTGCATAATTTGTTGTGCACTGTACAGAAGTGGATGTGGTGTCAGCTTTCCAGCGCTGTACTCTATTGTTTACCAAAAAAGGCCCATTAATTGGAGCTGCTGTCAGCCATGGCCACAGCCTGGACTACATGCTGGTGGCTGCTTTGCAGTTTCAGCAATACATATCACAAAAGTTTCAGTTCAGATAAATATTAATATTTTTTAACACATCATCTTTACAGTACTATACAGTACATCCCCATCATGCAAAAAATTACATGAAATGAACTGAACAAAATAGAAAACAAAGGAGTAGATAAACTAAATCAAGATACCTTTGCTGAGCAGCAGATATGAATGAGTTATGATGCAAGTCTGTTAAATCTATAGATGGATCTCTTATTGATAAACAGACATGATTTACTAAAAGATAAAGTAAATATGTCTTAGTTTTATGACGAATTGTGTTATACATACGCTGCAGGCTAACTGTGGCATATCATTTAAATTCGTCATGGGAAGCGGTGTCCGATTTTCTAGGTCATTCTTCCCACCCATTTTTCCATAGCTCTTTGTAAATGAGCTAAAACCCTGTCAGCTCTCCAAGTCCAGGGTTTCGGCCAAAGAGGTTGAATGAGATTGGCTGAAGACTCCTAACAACTCAAACCATTATCATGTCCATTTTGACACATTGATCCATCCCACTCACTCATGGAGGATGTGGGGCAGCAGCCATCAAGCTGTTCCTGTCCTCTGCAAAGAGCGGGGCCAACAGGAGGGGAAAAAAAGACTTGCTGGTTGGAAGTCTTCCCGGAGTAATTAGCTGAACCCACATGCCTGTTTGATTAATACACAGATGAAAATTAGCTCCTCGCAGACACTCGGCACAGCATAGACCCCTTTCACTGCAAACAGGGTGGGTATCAGTGTGCTTTTTCAAATGAGATAAAGGGAAAGGCAATACTGATACAGTATACTTATGTTGATTTAATAAAAAGATAGATGCAGGGCCATATGTTCATTAAAAAATACTTACTGCAAGAATAACAAACATTAATGTGCTTACTGATCAATCAGTCAATCAATCAGTCTTTATTTGTATATTGCCAATTCATAGCAAGTGTTATCTCAAGACACTTTACAATAGAGCACAAAGCTCTTCATTTTATGAATACACATATATGCATAGATACATATATACATATATAAAATACACATATACATATAAATACAAATATATATGTACATCCAACACCCAACGCGAATCCATATAGCCAATCATGAATCCCTCCATCATGGCGGCAAGAAAAAACCTTCTGTTAAGATCACAAGATTGTTCATACGAAATGTGGGTCTGAGATTTGGAAATGATCGTTTATGTTCTCTTATTCAAGGGACATTTGTTTATGTTAGTAAGAAATTATATGAATAACATACTCATTTAATACTATGGCAAATGTCAATCCTATGACACCCAACATTGGTCAGTTTATTGTTTTTTATACCGGCATATGCACTAACCTTCATTAAAGTGTTTGGATCTGGCATGGAGTAAGAGTTTTCCGTGCCAGTTCTGCCCACTCTTCCAAATGTGGCAAACAAATATTTGCAGTTTACACGGTACTCACTCATATGTGTGAAAATATGGCTCGAGATCATCATGTTTTTGAGCTTTTTGTATACTTTATCAGAAGATGAACTGGACACTTAAACAGTTTTACTTAATATTTAATAGTACAGAAAAATTTTTAATTATATATCAGTCAAGGACAGTAGTAAACTGAAAGTCTCGATCTAGTTCAAGGATCTTTGTGGATCTGAAATGTACCTGTTTTAGCAGTAGGATACCTAAAATCATGCTTTTGCTCTTGTTTTTTTTTTTTTTTACACTAAAGACCAGATGTTGTTGTGACATCTGTGTAGTCATGTGCCATTTAATGGTGAAAAACAAACTGACACATAAGTGTTGACAGTTTTCACTGCAATTCGTATAGCAACTAGATTTTTGGCAGCAATTATTTATGGTTTGTAAAGTGAGCAATATATGGGGTGGATGTTGTGCAGCTTTACCAAATACTGGTGCAACTTCAATACTGTGAAAAGTGCCAGTACTCATATGGTACCTAAACCTGTATCTACAAGACAAAAGGGCTTTTTTATGCTGGCTGTTGTCTCAGCTTATGTGATAATGCCTTTTCTGCTGTCAGTATCAGAAGAGGTTATGAGGGTTCAGTATCTTAGGCTCCTATGTTCTGTAAAAGGTATCTTAATATTCAAGATGGTAGTGTGAAGAGTTTAATGATTTCATGTGGTATGTGTAGCAAAATCCATTAGTAATCATGTTTCATAACCATGATCTCAGTATCTTGAAAATAATGGAGATCATGATTTTTGCTATAATCAAGCATCCCTACCATGCATACAAGCATGTACCATGGACAGTTTTGGCCACCACCCACCTGAGGTGTCTCACTATCACACTAAGGGTCCCAGTCAGGGTTTGAAATGAATTTTTTTGCCTACCTGCCATCATGGTAAGTGGATTTAAAAATCAGACACTGATTTTTTTTACCAGATACTTTAGTTGTAGCTGTCAGTACGAGGGCTGTCACCAGTTGTTTAAAAAAATAGGCAACGAGAACACTTTTTTGTGTGTTCAAGCTACCATAAGTCAATTGTAGTGGCACCTACAGTGATTCTTCTTATTTTGGGGAAAACTGAAAAATGTTACCATTAAAAAGAGACCAACAACATGCATGTACTCCAAAGGGCTCGAGAGCAATAATCATTTTACTTTGGGTATGTCTAAGAAGATTTTACTGGACTGGTAATGGGTTAATGGCCTTTGCTCAGAAAAAAATTACATGGTAATATATCATGTCATATCAATATATCATCTGTGCTATGTGTGCATCTATTTAGATTTGATTTTACTGAAAGGTTGCAAATTGCGGGATGACAGTTAAAAAGTACACCTTTGTAATATCAACTATGGCAGTGGTTCCCAGCTTGTCTTCCTGAGAGGTTGTTGGAATTACCTCAACCTCATGCCTAAATGGAGCAACAAAATTTAGGTTTTGTTTTGGTTCCTGATTTGTCAGAAGTGCTGGTATCAGTACCACATTAGAACCAGGTCTCTGTACCCTTCCTTACCAAAACAGGGTGTTGGGGACCTCTTTATTTGGGTGCTGTGTGTGCAGACAAGTTATAACAGTGAACATTTATTGCAAAAATCTTGTTTAAGTCGGACAAAGTGGCATTTTTATAACTAGTTGTTCCTAAAAAATATTTTAAAAAAACAGTGTAAGGCCATCCCGATATTGAAGAAGTGATTTTGTCGACATCGCCCAGCTCTAGGGTGTAACATTTCGAGAATCTTGTTAGATTTGTACGATTCACATCACTGCCACTGAAGCGTGATAAATGACCACAGAGGCAGACCACAGTCATCAGTGTTGACAAATGAAGCTCCCACCCACCCCCTCCTTCATCCTGCTTATACCCCACCTGCTCACTGGTTTACATCGCCACGCAATCTCCGCTCAGTCAAGCAGACCGCAATCCATACACATGTGACAGATAGGGCATAGTTATCAAAGCTGGCAGTCCCAATAATTAGAAAAAGGCAATAGCGGAGGCAGAGCAGACCATTTCCCTGACGGATTAACAGCAATCGCTAACAGCAGCGTTCCAGAGCTGTTTACACTGGCAGTCATAAGGCAGATGTATTGAGCATCAGTAATGCCTTCCACTGGATTCACTTGATCAAAAGCAATCGCCAGCTAATCAACAGATGTAATGGCGTTCGGCGGGCTGCCTCCAAACGCAGCAGATGTATTATCATCAGGGAGAAAATAAGATGCATAAACAACAAGCACTTCTCGGCCAGTCGGACTCCCTCTCTCTCTCTTATTCATACACACTCTCAGAGAAACACACAGACACTACAAACCACCTGGGAGGGATGATCCAAGCCTAGACTCTGATGCCGGGACACCCCGGAGCTATTCTGAGGGCACCCACCTGCTGGCTTAACATGGCCCAGATCAGCGAGGCTTCTCTGGGTCAAATGGCCATGGGTGGTGCCTCTCAGCGCTGGTTCCCTCCTGCCAGGCTTACAGCTGTTTGTGGGGGATCCTGCTGTCTGCTCTGTATGTGTTGGTGCTGTCATAGTCGACCTCTTGAAGCAGACACGGGCTTGACCACATGGACCTATTATCTTTTTTTATATCTCAATATTTCTTGTCTAAGGAAATCACAAGTGGTCGTCACAATACCACCATTATAAACTTTATTATGATTGTAGTGAACATAAAAGATATTGAAATCTGTTTGATACCATGGCAGCACAAATCTAAATTTCTTACATCATCAATAAAACTCCGTCAGTGGGAGAGACATCCTATTTCCTGTCAGTTGCTGTTTTGCAATGAAAAGATAGATGACTTGCACCATCAGTCTAGAGTGTTTAACTATGCACTTCATGCAGTTCATCAAAAGTTGTACATCAGCTCTCCTTCTCAAAACATGGACAACATTTATATTTATTAGGTTTATATAATGGGCAGCACAGTGGCACAGCAGGTAGTGCTCGACCTCACAGCAAGAAGGTCGCTGGTTCAATGCCCAGGTCAGTCACGGCCTTTCTTTGTGGAGTTTGCATGTTCTACCCATGCATGCACGGGTTCTCTCCAGGCACTCCGGCTTCCTCCCACAGACTGAAAACATGCTCATAGTGTTGATTTGTGACTCCAGATAGCCCTTAGGTATGAGTGTGAGCATGAATGTTGTCTGTCTCTCTATGTGGCCCTGCGATTGGCTGGTGACCGGTTCAGGTCGTATCCTACCTCCTGCCCAATGTCAGCTAAGATAGACTCCATCCCACAACCTCAAAAGGGATGAACAGGTAGAAGTTTGTATAATCATCCATACTCATAAATACAATGTGTTTAAAAATAATAAAATCTGTATTATAATAATTATTGATGTTCAGATGTACCAAAACTTCATGAACTTGGGTTCTGTTTTTAACCCAAATTGCTGAAATGTTTTAAATGTTTGTTGTGCATTGTGAACTGAATGCAGGAGCAATTTTCATTTATCCAGAATCAATTAATTATCCAACATTCTGTGTTATGGTCTTATACTTCGAAATATTGCTAAGTTTTTAATTGTTCAAAACATAGTCAACATTTCTGCATGTTAAGGTTGTCAAAATTTTCTTTACTCTTAAACACTGTCTTTCAAAATAACAAAACATCAATTCCTAACTGTTTAGTGGTGTAAAAAAGTACAGAAATTTAAAGCAAAGACATGCAGTCTTGAAAAAGTAATTTTGATCCAACAGTCTTTTAACAGAGAGAATTTACCAATCCCTTTTCTCAGAAGCACCCTGGACACCCGCATGTTCCACTGTGAACGTTGAGGTTTAATTTAATGTTGATTCTGATTTGGCATCATTACTGTGTGTCAATAATTTCTGTAGTTTAGACATTGTGTGTGTCACTCATAAAAACGGTTAAGTTAGATAAAACCAATCAAACGTTTCCAATGGTCAAATGGCATGTTTTTGTTGATTCTTACTGTTATGAATTTATCATCATTTCACACCAGCAGAAACCACAACTGCATCAATAAACACATCAATACAGTCATTACTATCTCACCTCCTATTTCTTTTTAAGAAGTAATTATAGTTGACATTTCTCTGTCTTATCTTGTTCTTTACATGACCTTACATCACTGTTGGAATCAGTATCACGAAGACTCTCAGAGGATTTAGTCTGAAGTCTACCACACAGAACATCACAAACATGCATAAATTCACATGCTTCATGAATCCCTCCGTGCTGGCGGTTATCGCTGCGGTGTACTGATGCCACGCCTGCCATGACAATTAGCCGCACATCTGGCTCTGTGATTGAGGGAGTCAGCCAGACATCTGGTAGTGCAACACCGGTGTTTAATGTGCTAATCTGGGCAGGTGGGCTCAGTCTGCGAGGGGGAGTCAGAGGTGGCTGGGAGGTAGCCACTGAATCAGCTGTTTAATGAAACGTGTGGCACAAAGCCTGAGAGTGCACCTTTAATACCTGAGGCCAGTGCAGGAATACAAAAGTGTTATTTTCAAGTTTAAAATGGGAAGACAGCTCAAACCATTAAAGATCAAACATGTAGGGGGAGTTTATTGCTCTTTGTAGACTAAAAATAGTTATATAGAGATATGTGAAATATATCACTGTTTGCTGATAGCTGGACGTTTGTACTGGTTAGTTCGGCAGGGTTAACAACTCTGCATGATGTTCAACAGGTGGCTTTAGAGGAGCTTCAGGTGCACAGAATGTTGTGGACTCCTTGAATGAAGTTGAAATTGTCACATGTCATACATTTGGTGACGACCCCTGAAACACACAATTTCTTAAAAATCAGCGTGACTTATAATTAAGATTTTAATTGCTTCCTGGTAAAGTACTGAGAACCTCTTCAGCCACCATAACCAAGCCTGGACTCTCAATTATGGAAAATGAAACGTAGAATTGTGAAGATTTAGCTTTAACTTATGGCAGTTAGAAGCTCATTTAGCCCAGCATTTATTAAGATCCATTGCGCTGTATTAAAAAAAATATTTGAGAGCTCAGTGCTTTTCTTGACAGATAAAGTGATGCAATATCATTTCAGTCTGGTCCAAGTAACATTAACATATATGTTTAAAAAAAGGTATAGGGAAAGACAATATGTTTTACATCAGTATGCTTAACCCATAGGTACAGTTGTGTGCAGGTTTCAGTGCTTTTCATTCTTCATTTTTTTACAATTGATTTTAGAAGATGGTGTATTTCTATTTGATCTTGTTATTAATCCAGATCAACTCCAAACAAGTTTTACACCCAGACTGTTAAGCGCAAAAATTGTGCCATTGAAACCCAGTCAAACTTCAATTTTTGATCCGACTTCCATTAACACACAATACATGCATTTTATTATGTGTGGGTGTCAATCTGGGCTTTTGCCTTGGAATAAATCAATTTAACTTCTTTCCATCAGATGGCTTAATTTCACCTGTGAATTTGAGTCCAAGTATTTGATGTGCAGAAAAAAGTAGCATTGTTGCAAATCATTTGCATATCCCAGGCTGTAATAAATTTAACACAAAGAATTACTTTGCATGTAGTGTATTGTAAATAATGTATTTTATCTCTGTTTTGTCTTGTTTCATCTAAAATTATGATAGCATCATGACAAAAACCTGGTATTTAAAGGATTAAAATCTTCATAAAAATCACAAATATTTATGTGTATGATTAGGACTGAAACAAAACAAGCCTAAAGTTGGTGGAAATCATACCAGTGTATAATATTTTTTATAGCTATATTATGAAAAGCCAATTTTTTAGGGTCAAGATGCACCATATTGTTGAACCAATATTGATATCAGCAGATATTTGCCTAAAAAGTTTATTATCTGTATAAACAGATATGAAAAAATTGGCCAGTATTTCAGCCGATATTATTACCAGACAAACTGACCATAAATGTCCCATATATTGGCTTCAATAGTGGTAAAATGTACGAAGTACCATGATGGTTTACCTCATTATCATGCAGTGTCCATGTTTATGAATCAAAAGTGTCATTTATTAAAGATTACAATTGTTTTTCTTGCTTCTTTTAGCTCAAATGGACTGTAACTATAAAAGTAACAGGTCAGTTATTGTTAAATAAAGACTTTATGCTCTTCACACAAAATATCAGTATCATTGTCAGTATTGGTGATGATGAGTTTAGAAATATTGGCCTATTGGATATTGGCAGAAATGCATGTCGTTCATTCCCTCTAAGCGCTATGATTATGACTATTTGACATTGAGAAGAAAAGAATAATGCATTAAAATCAATATGTCTCCTAATCATTAGTATATCTCATGATATAATGATCAAAACAAAGAATACTTTGCATGTAGTACATTGAAATTAACTATATATTTCTAATACGTGTATGGGGCTGCTGTGGTCACGAATATGCACTTAAAAACACTTTAATTTATCACACAATCTCTTGAGTTATGTGTCCTACCAGTAGGGTGAATATTTTACACCATCAAAGTGAAGCAGATGGCGTGATGCTTACAGAGAACAGCTTTTAAAATATTTTCTCTTAATCATCTCCAGAATATTCAGCATGTGTTTTATTTACATCAATATTTCAAAAGGATCAAATTATCAGGAGACTTATTCTATGACGTACTCTGAATGACAAGGCATTTTACTTCATATTCAGAGGTGCTCTGAGAGTAATTCACTACAAAGGCACCATCTGTGTAGTCTAAACCGCTCATTATGTTATCCTCAAGGTACCTTCCCTTACACTTAAACCAATAAATTTATGCAGGCATGATACCTTTATTGTAAATGGATATTAACAGCGTATGCCAGTGGTTCCTCCCTGTCATGTTTCAGAGACACAGTGTTCGTCTTGTGCTCACTGTTGTTGAGTAAAGGGGAGAAATTCCCTCGTCAAACACTAAAGTTAAAAGAAGCTTTAATTAAACGCTAAACTTGCTCCCAGTGTCCTACAGCGACACGTTCTAATCTGTTGCTTTGATGCTATTAGCCATGATATAAGAGGTGTTTGTTTCAGTGGTGATGATCCTAATTATTGTGAGTGACGTCATATTCCCCGTCCACAGGCTGACGGACGTTTGTTCATGGAAGTTGTCTTACAGTAAAAAAAAAGAGGAATGATGGGAGATGAGAATCTGATGTAAGGGCTAGGAAATATGGACCAAAGATACTGCAATATGCTCTAGCTGAAAACCAGTGCATGATATGTAGGGAGATACTGTAAAAAAAATACATCAAGAAATTATTATGTCTTGGTCTCATTCTGTCTGAGATGCTCTGTTAAAACACCTGCCTTCCCTTCCCAAAGTAGACCCAGTCCACTGATGGTTGTCCGTCTCCTTTGTGGTAATTGGTCAGTTCAGTGCTATTTGGCACGATGGTGTCAGTGACTCTGAATTCGTTCTTCAGTCTCTGCTCTGCACTGGGCTTGACATCCTAAGTCAGTTTATGTACTTAAACTGATGATGAAACAATGTTAAGGCATCAAACTGGTGGGTCTATTTGGGGGGTGGAGAAAATTAGATGCTTCAGAGAGAGAAGTCCTGATGCTGCTTTTTGTCTTGAGTATAAATGTACTCTATCATGCAGACGAGACAAGTAAAACACAATAAAAGGAATGTAAAACTAAAAAGCACAACATGGCCTGTACAATTATCTGCAATATTTTTAAATTTCAATGAGAAGAGATACAAAAAAGGGAAGAAACTTCGTAATTTTTTAACCAATTTCTGACTAATAGCAAGAGAACACTGTCCAAATTGTAGACTATAATTTCAGCAATTGGAGCTGTCAAAGAATGAGGTGTATTGCCAATTTACTCATTTTTCAAAAGGCTGAATGATAAATGGACTTGAGCTTATATAGCTATCCATTCACACCCATTCGCTCTCACATTCACTCACTGGTGGTTCTGAGTGTCTATGTTAGTTATCCATCAGTATCAACAAACACATTCACGCCGTTTCATGCCCATTTACACGCCACTGACGCAGCAGTGGGAGCAACTTGGAGTTGTGTATCTTGCCCAAGGACACATCGCCATGTGTTGCCCTGAGCTGGGCTGAAACCAACAACCTTCTGACTGACCAAGCGCACTATCCAACTGCACCACTGATGCCCCCAATGTTAAAAACTTGTGCACTTTAGAAATTATTCAGAAAGTTCTCCTACATTTTCTGATGATCAAATCAAAAGGAGCCCTAACAACAAGTGATCATATCAGCCACTATTCTGATTGACTGATCATGAATTTTGAATAAATATCTTCGCATACTGTCTAACCATCAATCAGTGTACCATTCATTTTAATCAAAAATACACTTTACTTCATTTATCACCTGCCCGACTCTGATAGGAAATGTCTAATGTCACCTCTGCTGCATTCAGCATTATCTCCCAGAGCTCTTGAATGCATCTTGCAGCCCGTTTTATTTGATTCTACTGTCTTCTAAAAAGACGAAAGGATCCATCCAAACACATCCTCATCTTATCTGCTCCTGCCTCTGCTTGCATCTAAATAGAAGCTGACTGAACTGTCAAAGCCAGGACATTACCTGTGTCTGAGCAGGAGCCCTGATTTGGACAGTCTCTGAGCCGGAGAATATGTTGCATGCTATAAACATAAGCAGACAGACAGAAATCCCCCACACGGGCCGTATCAGCGTCTTCTACAGGGCTGCTGTCGTCGACCTTCATGTCACTCCTCTGTGTATGTGTGTTTGTGTGAGTGTTACACATTAGGGCCCAGACTGTCCTGAAGCAACGCTGCTTCAGACGAGGCCCTTCTCACCTTGTCGGTGTCACTCGACGTGTCAGCCGGGGCCAGGGTGTCATGTAGCCTTTCACTGCGTATCAAAGTCAGGATATGAGACACTGACCGACACTCTGTCTCCACACATCTGGATCTTACAGTTTAGATCTGTCTCTCTGCTGTGTGTCCTCGCTCTTTTATCAGTTTGGATTTGCTCCATGTTTCACCCCTCTGCCAAAGACTTTAAAGTGTTTCCAATAATGCTTTCTTCTTAGATGTTACTCCATTATCACAGAGGATGAATCAGCATGTGGTTTGTTTGTCAGTGTGTCTCTAGGTGCTCTTTCTTAAACTTTATGGTGTAAAACAACACGTGATTGGGGCAGAGAAAGGAGGAAAATGGCTTTGTCTCCATGTTTGTGCTGTGATTTGTAATAATCATTTTACTGTGTTGATCAGACATCTTACCTTCACCACGTAGACCAGTACTTATGCCTCATGGTTGAACTGCACACAACAGGGAGGTCATCTCAAGATGCACTCACGCTTTGTCCAGAGGCCAGGCCATTATTGTCTCCCCTTTTCTGTTCTGCCTTGGTCTGCACTTAAAATGCTTTTTGCCCAACCCAGTCTGAGCATATTTACTGTCTTCCATGTATGTTTACCTGTAATTCCATTTATAAATCTTTACGTTATTATGACACAGTTTTTAGCAGTGAGCTCCTTCCTAATATGCTGTTTGTGATTCTTGTATATCCCAGCTTTAAGTCTGCCAGAATAGATCATTTTTTGTTTTATTTTAAGGACAGATGCATTAGCAGACATAAATCTTTTGTGGAGTATAGATGTAATACTTACATCCAGCATGTATAGATCAAGTGTTTATGAGGAAGAAGAAGTCACCTTTCGGACAATTGTGGAATATTTAACTCAAAAGTATTTAGGTATTAATAGCTTTTACACGTATAACACACTTATGGAGCACTGTCCTTCCTGGCAAGAGATTCTTCTTTCTGCTTTACATCAATGATAAGCTGACGGCTGCCACATACCTGATTGTAACCAGGTTATCCTTTTTTATTATTTCTTACACGAAAGATGGGTATTATCTAGTTGGGTAGCGATGATTGGTAATCAGACAAGCCCAAATTATACTTTTACAGACCCAATCTCTGAGAGAAAATCCAGAGAAAGGCAGATTGTGGATTAATAATGTCAGATGGTCCGTTGTGTCTGCAAGGAACAAATACAGGAGAAAGAAGCAGATTCTCCTAATCCTGACGTTAACTTATGAGTTAACTTGATTAGAATATTGTTTCTTTCAGCTCCAACAAAACAGACTCGAAGTAGCATCTAATACTACGAACATAGTGCAATGATGAGATTAATTTGCCTCATAGCAAACTGATGTTTCAATGGTAATGAATTTCTGTTGCTTCACTTTCCAAATAGAAGAGTTATTTATCACAATGCATCAAAAGCCTTAAGAGCTACTCATATACTCACACTGTAGATTTTTCTTATCCTGTCTTAGGTAAAAGGGGAGGGATTTTCCAATATTACAGTTTGTAAACATAACTGAAGTGGCATTTTAACAGAAGTTGTGCATTTTAAAATCCTCTGGTAATGTCTCAGTTGCTGAACAACAGTCCAAAGTGCTTTAAGTTTGTAGTTTACATTAATATCTTCATTATCCTGCAGTGTATGTGTTGTTCTGTAGGGGTGAAAATCAAAAAGCCGGAGCTGCAGCTCCACAATGTGCTCAATAACTGAAGCTCTTTTTGCCCTCCAGCCCTGCGTTCTGGTCTCATGACTGAAAGCTGTCAGTGGATAATTAACTAAAATGATATTTTTAACAGTCCAGTCATCTCTACCTTACACTTTTCTTATTGTGATGCCAATCTCAGGATCAGAAAATGTATTTTCTTTGCTGTATTACATAACTTCAACTTTTGGTGCAATGTCAGATGAATGTATAGAGGTGTGACATTTGTACTTAAGCCAGCACATTTATCAATACTGGGCCACTCTTAGGCCAGATACTCAGATTACATAAATCAGACTGGGACCCTGTCGTAAGAACCCTGGTTTCTACATCTGATTGATGGGGGTCGTTGAGTCTGATTAGTTATATTGTAGTGGACTTGTAAATCACACATTAGCCATGCCTTAAAAGTCATACATTTATAAGGGAACTGTTTTGTGCAGTTGATTAAAACTCTTTGTTGGTGTTCTCTGCTGCCCATTGTTGTGTTAGTCCTGATTTAAAGTGCACTTCTAAATTGGTCTCAGATTTAAATGCACGGGCCTGGTTCACTTTCTGCAGTTTCTGTTTGAACCCTCTTTCACTGATAATGGCTAACCTTGGTCTGTTTTCCCTCCTTCCTGTCCTCTCATTTACTCCTTCTCCTCCTTTTTTCATTCACCTTCCTCTAAAGATGGTCAACTTAATGCCTGTTCAAAGAGCCCAGGCCCTGCTCCGTATTTGTTCCAGTTAGACAGGGTTAAGCCAACTCTGTAATTGGCCTGTGGTTAATCCCTGCCTTTCTTTTTAGACACTTTCAATGGAGGCTAAATTACTTCCCCGTCTGCCTGTGGCACAAATTGGTTTAAGGGAAACGTGTGCTGTGTGCTGCCCATGCTGCTCATGCTGTACAAGAAAAATGATGGCACTCGAAGGGGTCTGACGCAACAGTGGGCTGCAGGTGGCCTTGCAAGTGGATACTAAAACGATAAAAGGAAGGGGATAAAAAGCTAAATTTGAGGTGTGATGGAAGACTAGTATGTAAAATATCCATAACTGTGCGCTCTGCTGAGAAAATACTCAAGGTGAGACATGCATGTTTGTCTTTAACAGCTCCCGGAGATAGTAAAACTCTGGCATAATTAGCATTCTCCGGGTTAGGAGTTGTAAATCTTCTCTGCAGAGCATCTGAACGTGCGAGGCAGCAGTCTGGAGGCCTGGTATGTATTGCAGAGCAGATACCTGCAGAAATCCAGATTAATAGTGATGGGAAGATGAGATGCCACAAAGAATTCATTATTCTCCCTCTTAAATAAATGAGCCCAGGGCTGCGACTTCACCGCTGCCACCTCAGATATAACACAAGCTTTAATAAGAGCTGTCGGGAGGACAGCGCCGTGGGCATGTGCACACTTCTCCTCCTGCGTTTGTGTGTGTGCATGTGCAGACGTTGCTATTTTAGCTTATGCGTGACATCTTACCTGCACATCTAAGCACGTGTTACCGAGGGAAGATATAAGGGAATAAGGAAGTGTGTGAATTGAATCTGGGCTTTAAGTGAGCTGTGCGTTTGAGAACATCCTTTATTGCTTCCAAGAACGCTTACAGTGCACATCCCGCTGCCGGCCTGCCGGGAAATGCCAGTTATGGACATCTCATCGAGTTTCCCAAATGTTCACTCTATAGATAAAGCAATCAGCTTCTGATGTAAAACTGTCTTCATGCATCTACAGCACAGTATTTTCTTTACTAACTGTGCAGTTATACCCTGTTGAACTACTCTGAAAATGGCAACTTTACAATCTGGTACAGCGCTGAACATAATGTACGTTTTATGAGGCTGGATTCATTCACAGAGGATTAAATGCTTTGGCCAAAGATGTAAAATGCAAAATAGACCATCAAGAAGAAGTCAATTCAGTGTATGAGGAAACATTTTAAATGGCTTGTTGTGTAAATGTGGAAACATTTTAGTGGCCCTTTTGTGTGCTAGAGCCGCCTCTATATGCATGTTTTTTTTAATTATAACAACATAAATATGTTAGGAAATATTTAAGGAGAATATTATGATCTGATGTCAAACAATGGAAAATTAAGAAATCCACCTCTGACCTCTAATCTCAGTCAACCTACCACCAAGGATGTTCTCAGGTGAATATGTTTTAACTCCAGTTAAGTCTTATCTGAAGTTAATAAAACATTCA
This sequence comes from Cetoscarus ocellatus, assembly GCA_037902135.1. Taxonomy (NCBI): domain Eukaryota; kingdom Metazoa; phylum Chordata; class Actinopteri; order Labriformes; family Labridae; genus Cetoscarus; species Cetoscarus ocellatus. Next base: position 190,649 of record JBAMNC010000859.1, on the reverse strand, counting down.
CAGTGAAAATTCAGCATAGTTATACAGACAGTAATTGAGTAATTGAGTGGCTTATGCTAGCAGTACCAGCACTACTAGCCTTTGGTCCGCCTTGTCTGAATGTGGTTGCTTGCGTTTGGTCAAGTAGTTTGTCAGTATAATCAGATACAGCCGACACACTGAACATCTTTAACTCCATTTCCTAATCAAAACACAGGAGCTATGAGATGCTATTAGTGCTATTTGTTTCCTTTGTTTACATCCTGTTTGGAGGGCATTTTTGCAGCCAGACAGCAGCTATTTTCTGAAGCTACAGAGGCAAGCAACTGACCAAAATTGCAAGCCTATATTGATTTAAAAAATACATGAAGATTTATTTTAACTGCTCTGTAAATTTGGTGCCAGCTTTTAAGTCAGTTATCTTTGACTGTCCTTATCAGTTACACAGAAAAACTAAACCCGTATTTTAATCTTACCTCCAAAAGCATGGATTTGGATAAATTAGCCATGATTGATTAGCAACTTGACATAATCTCAGTGTTTTTTTAATTGTAAATGAAAATTATTATATTAATTTAGGTTAAGCCTGTAAAATGACTATAGTAAGTAGATCAACCACTCCATCAGCTGCCACTTTATAGCACAAAATCTGGACAGTATCAGTAAAACCCAGTCATACTTCCAGATAATCAGTATTGGTTTTTATTAGCCTAAATCGAGGAAGGACATCTATAGTTTGAACTGATTGGATGGCAGTTTGAGTGGCTGTGGATGTTAACTTGAGCTGTCCTTAAGGACTGGGTAAATTGCCAAAAAGGGTTTGTGACATGACACCTGGAGTTGTATTTCTGACCATTGAAGAGCTTTAGAAATACTTAATTATTATTTAGCAGTTCATTCATTTTTGGACTTTTAATGGCATAATAAACAGACAGGACCATGGACAGTATATGAAACTACAGAAAGAGGCGTGTGACATGCAGCACATAAGGCTCAATTTAAACTCAGGCTGCAGCAATCAAGGACAACAGCCTCTATATGAGGCACAACACTCACAACACTTAGAATTCTTGTGTGTTCAATCACTGACAGGTTTAGTGCAGATTGTAAAAAACATTCTGACATTTAATAAATGAATCTTGTGCCTGTGTCAGGCTTTGTTTTTTGGGGGTTTTCTGAATCTGGCACCTTTTTTAAGATAAATAATGATGTTTAGAAATGTGTTTTTTAGTCATTTGTGTTTTGCCTTACCCGACAAAGCCTTTAGGAGCATGCCGGCCAAAATGTATGCCTTACACAGCAGATTTCATCAGTGTAAAACCAAGCAGCCATTATAGAAAGCTCATCGAGACAGCATTGTGTGTAATGTTTTTGTGTTCATGTGTGTTGCTTGAAAGCCAATTGTCACTGCAGTGCAGAAGCGAGTCGATGCTGGGCCCTGATGACAGAGCCCTGCAGCATTTGTCACGCTCGCACAAAGGCGGGGAGCTCAAACACACAGTGGAGGGAGTCCAAACACTGACATGGAATGGCTACTACTGTACACAGTAGTGACTGTCTGTGTGACTCTGAATCACATGTTGTGTTGTTGTAAATGTATTTTTAACCCTGACGGTCAAGATCCATTATGACCATTCTCTATTCTGTTCCGTCCCACAGTTGTCCGACCTTTATCTGTGTGCTCCAAATCTGTCAGGTCCATTCTCGTGATTGTGTGGTGTGTCACTGAGGCTGCATCATGTGCCCACCCTCCATCCTCTCCCACCCTCTTCCTGGCTCTTGTTTTCCCATCATGCTGCTTGGCCCTGTCTGCCATGCTTTTGTCCTCGTCCTCATTCGCAGCCAAAATGGAAGCATCTGGGTCTGGCCTCTTCAGCGCTGGCTGGAGGAGGGTGCTAGACTTAGTAGAGGAGTAGCTGGGAGTAAATAGCTGGGAGTGTAAATCCTTGTTTCCGGTTGTCAGGGTGGGCATGCATCAGGTGTTTGGAGAGAAAAGAAATTAAAGAAATTGCAAAATTCTGAGTGACCACAGCAAAACTACAGCATAAAATTCTCAAACTTATTTGGAATAATTGATATTTATTTGTAAATTACATGTTTTAATTTTTTTTCATACATGAATTTGTGTCTATGGCCTGTCTACACCTCCTGCTCCAACATCAGAAATGTCCTTATTTCTCTTTCTCTTGCTCTGCCTTTCAGTAAATGTGTGTTTGAACAGTCTGTCTGGCATTTTATCCCTAATGGTGCCATTAGGGATATGCCACCTCCCCCAGATGGGACACAGCAGAGCACAGGGGTGTGATCAGTCATAGCTTATTACACTAAAACGGCTGTTTCTAAGCAGCGCTGAAATGAAGGGGTTAATGGACATGCCAAAATTCCATTTATATGTGGACTTTTGACAAGAAACTTCGAAATGATGTCCTGGAGAGATCTGGGATTACTGTAAACTTTTTCAGAAGGGGCATGATATGGTACCCTCGGCTCATTGGTCGTTTTCGACAGCCCTGTCTGAAGTTCATGGTGTGACTGTCTTCATACAGCTATCTACACAGTGCAGAATCAAGGCACAAAGCCCGAAGCAGAGCACAGACATTTTGAGTGAAGTTGCTTGATTATTTTTCAGAGTATTATGAATCAAACTATTTAGAGTGACACCTCTATCCATTATCCAAAGGTGCATTATTGTGTCCATGGTAGGGCCGCTAGATTATTATGAAAGTCGTAATCTTCATTATTCCAGATATTGAGATCATCGTTATAAGACACAATTACTAATTGATTTCACTGCACGTACCACAAAAAATCATTAAGCTTTCATGTCCTTAACAGTTTCATCTTAAACATTAAACAACAAGCAATAAATTACAATAAAAGTGATAAAAACAAAAATTAAAAATAAGGGTAGATGGAAAGATCAGGGCAGGTTTGGGAGCACATGCCAGGAACCACCAGCAACATGACCACTGATTAATTCGTGGTGTTTTCGTGCGATGGAGTCTAAGAGTGCAAGGGTGCAAACCCTACGCCCTGATGCTCCAGAGGCAAAGGATGTCAACCCCGTCCAGCTGCATTACCAACTGCCTTAATAGGCGAGAAGTTAGCTTGCATCTCCCCAGCTACCAAGTATGTTTTGATCCGGACTTTAACAGGCCACCCTCTGGTTCCCAGCCCAAACCCTCACAGACTGAGCCACACATAGGAGGAATAAAAGGGACAAGTGAAACAGGTCACAGTAATCTTTTAACTCAGTTACTCAGTTTTCATAATTGTGAGAGACAGTAATAGTTATAGTTCGATTGATTGCCCAGCTCTAGCCCATAGTGTTGAATATCACGAGTGTACATTGTCTAGTAAGTGAGTCAAACAAAATGACTCTTATTTTGGACAGTATCACATCCTGTTTAAAGCTCAGAATAGGTGCCTGACTCACGTTGTTGCTTCCTCGTCGTGGGGGCTGAATGACAAACTTTATGGCACAATGAAACATCCTCTGGTTAATGAACAAGAGCTGTTTACAAACTGAATTCCTCATTGGTTTGTAGGAGGTTTCGGGTCACAATTTGTTGTTGAATGTGACCGTAAAAGTAGTGGCATTGGAGGAAGCAATGTTTCTGTCAGAACAAGAATACACATCACAACAGACTCATCCCACACTCAGACTCATGTAGAACTTAGTGGAACAAACAGCTCGGTGTGCTTGAGGCAACTTTGTCCCAGATGTTCGAAATTGTTAGATTTGTCTAAAAGAGAAAAAACTCTGGGAAAATGTTGAGCCAATTTACAAAAACTAAATTCTAAAGTGGGAAAAGAGTGCTAAGCATATGAAAAAAGACTGGTGATGTATTCACTCTTAAATTTGCATGAATGATGGCTGAGTTTGTCAAGTGACCTCAGCACCATTCACTCCAACTGTCGATCTGAGGTCTGACGAGTGATTTCCCTTTTCATAACATCTCACTTTGCCCCCGGCACTTAGTTCATATCATTTTTATCTCCCTGTTCTTTCAGTCATTCTGTCTCCTCACCTTTTTTTCCTTTATTGCCCTCTTTTCCAGCTTCCCCTGTCCTTTCCCCCTCTCCTGTGGGAGGCCTGATTCTCTCTATCAGATTGAGTCTGTCACACTGATATTGTTAGTCTGATCACTGACGCCCACCCTGCCTCTGAAGGACGCTGTGATAGAAACGGTGTGGTGGTTCACGTCAGGCTGAGCAAAGGTGGCCTGAATTTTAGTCACGCCATCCGTCTTTACCCCACCCACCTTCTCCCGAACGCCTCTGCCATTTCACCTCCAACCACAAGCAGCAAATGAAAGCGATCGCTATCATTTTCCTCAATTTATGTCACAGCTACAAAATAAAAGCCTGCAGGACCTTTCAATTAGTGATCACAGTCCTGTTAAACGTCTGTCTTCCTCCAGCTACAAACACCTGCCCTCCATCATTTGACGGCTCCAACACATAATGTGGGCGCCGTTAATAAGCTTTATTACAGCACATTGGCATTTCAGTGATGTCTTTTTAATTACTTTGATTGATAGTTTAAGATAGACGATCCAGGGTGGCGGTCAGACGGAGGGAGAAACTAAGACGATTCATTCAGAAGTGAATCTGTAACCTTTCCAACTCTTAGTTTAAATGTAAATGGTGCCCCAAGGGTGATGATCATATTAAAAAGAAATATATCAATGCCATTTAGATTCACTTTGAAAACTCTGTGCCATGTTACATTTTTGAAATTCTTATTTGTAGAAGTGCACAACTTGGGTTTCTGATTAGTAAAGTCAGTGACAGCATATCATAATCATAGAAAATACTTTGTTGAGAGGCTTTCATAATGTTGTTTCACTGTGTTCTTTCCACAAAAACAACAAAAATATGAAATAATTCTTCCAGAATAAAAAAGAAATCCTCTGACAGAAAGCCTGAAACATTCAGGGCCATTGTACAAGTGTTTTGGTGTGAAGCTTAGGTGTCTTCTCCAATTTTCACCTAAAGCAGGTGTCATTATATGCCATGCCCTCACACTGTTTTAATAGCAAATGATCACGTGTTCTTGTTTGCACCTAGGGGTGTGTTGGTCTGAAAATGAGGAGTAGTGAGACACAAAGCTGTAATGTTCCTAACTTGAGGACCCATAAAATGGCAATGCGTTAAACCACCTTATTCCTGCATTAACATATTTCATCCAGTGTGTTCTATGAGTATGTTCAAGGGGAGGAATTAAATGGTCCAGCTGAAATTCAGCCCAGACAAAGAACCTGCGGTGTAACTGCAGCTACCTGGCACACACTGATGTAAATTGAATGAGGGTAGCCACCCTGATTGGTTTGATCTATAGATGGAGCCACTTAAATTTTCCCGACTTCCCTTGACTGAGTCTTGACTGGTCAATGACTTGAACATGCTGGGACCTCCCCATCGTTGTGGCAAAGACAAATACATAGTGACTGTTTAACGCTAATGCTACTCTAATAAGAGCAAAGGTTGAGGCCCTCTGGATGTGTTCTTGTGTGAGAAGCACAAACTCATGGAGAGACCCTGCAATTTGCAGGAATGAGTGTTTTATGTTGGAATTTAGGCACATCTCCATAGAGGTGAGGGAACTCCCAGTGGCTGGAAGAATTGGCTGGAACTCAACAGGCATTCAGATGGAAGGGTAACATTTAAGTGGCTGCATCTGTATGTTATGCCCAAACTCACCCATGTCTAACCAAAGGACATGATCTATCCTCTTAGTGCCCTGTGCCTGGCTTTGCAAAATGAAGTTGTGTCAACAAAATAGCAAAATATAGACCGACACAACCAGAACGGCTGTGCACCATCTCCAAAGTGCCCCATGGAGCATTGTTCTGTGTGTTCCCTTACATCAAAAGTACTAGATAAAGTTGCTTACTCAGATCCACAGGTGATTTAGACATGCTGTGGTATGTTATTTTCGTTTTAGCTGCTGTTGCGTGGGAAGTGACAATTCTTTAGACCAATCAACATACTGTAGTGTCGTTAGTTCGACCCTTTGGGGTTGGGAGCAGGGATCAGTTCTTTGGGTACTTGTGGTATATTTGACAGTGGAAACATCTATAATTGTGTACTGTGCGATGCCAGACTGGGCTGCTTGGTGGAAATGCAGCTTTAGAGTACCTCAGATGGGACTGAATCACCGTAAACACTTGTTTTTACCAATGTCCATTAAGACTCTGAATAGCAGGTAGTGTAACATAAGCCCAGGGGCTGTGTAATATGTCAATATGCCACTGCTGGAGGGAAGTCACATGTATTTGTTTGGCGGTTACAATCTGCCTTTATGTACTGTTATTTATATATTTTATTGTGTTGTGGGTGGTGAATAGAGTCCAAGATGTACTTCCCTTATTGATAGAACACAATGAGATCCAGTATTATATGGTACAATCCAGTAACGTTTGTTTGTTTTACATGTGCTGGTTTTCACACAAATAACGCATTCAGTTGTTGAAAAGAACTTTGGTCAAATTAAAGAAGATTAGTTTAAAGACCATTGCGGCCAAAGATCAGGGTCATTTATCTTGCGTTTACTGCCAGCTTTGCAATCAGCAAACTAAACTTGGATGCTGGCTCTTGTATTAAAAGTTCCTCAAGGATAAGGAAAGTCAGAGTGTCTGGATGTGCCAGGAGAGTCAGTCTAATTACAGACTCATCACAGGTACAATTTACAGATTCCTCCAAACTCCTCACTCAGTGCTGGAGCCTCCTCTTTTTTTCTGCCTTAAATGTAAATGAAGTTGTTTGTGATTCTGCTGTGTCAGTGAGCCGCCCGGTGCTCGCAGCGCTGACAGAAGCAATCCCCAAAGAACAGAGACAACAGAGAGGGCATCTTGTCTGCCCTGTTTTACTCCAAACAGCTTATCGAACAAGATCTCAGACATGTTGGGTGTCATAGTGATGACCATCCGGGCGAGAGAGGGCCGGGAGGGCTGCTCTCATGACCTGACATGAAGTAATGGATGAATGAGGTTGGAAAAGGTCAGGGATGTTTTTTAAGGATGCTGTTGTTTCCAGTTTGTACACGTTTCAAGATTGAAAAACATGTAAATGCTGTATTGAGCTTTGGTAGATTTGTATTTGGATACAGAGAAAAGAACAGAGAATTCAAGGTTATATGATTTTGGTCCTTATTATCTGTCTCACACCGGGATGTGCTCTTATGGACTGTTAAATGTTTAGGGTGAAGCCTGATAGATGTCAGCTTTTTGGTTATTCAAGGAGGCTTCTGAGTCCAACTGCAGCTGTAAACATTTTAAAAAAGTGTGTATATGTATATATGTTTAATTTTTACTCTTATAAACTATCCATGCATGTTATAAAATTATCCCCTGTCCAGTTAGTGCCCATAAACCATGAGCTACTATTACTTTTTCAACAAGGTTGTAATCATGTTTATTTCTGCACATGTGCTCCTGAAGGACACTCACTGGCCATTTTATAAGATACGCCTTTAGTTTGTGCAGGGTTGCATTTTGCTTTCAGATCTGCCTTATTTATTGATGGCCAAGATTCAATGAAATGCTTGAAACTTTCCCAAGAGATCTTGATCCATATTGACTGGGGTTGAGCAACATATTGTTGTAACATCACCATTGCAATGTGCACATCCCAGGATGTACAATGCATGTCACACGACTCAAAGCATGATATGCTGCCATTCATGTGTTGTTTCCTGTCCCCTGCATCAAACCTCTGTTCTTTAGAATTATTTATCTGAAAATAATATCAAGACATGAATCAAATTTTGTCATTCAGCTAAAAACTAAGACATGAATTTTGGTACATATTATACAGCCCTAGTTACAGTCAATTATGACTTTGTGACTTTTTATAACAAAACCAGGTCAAAATCTGATACGTCTGGAGACTGTTCATAAAAAAGAATAATTTTTCTGGAATCTCAAAGTAAAATATTGCATTCTCTTCTTCCCAATATTGCCCAGCCTTAATATTTTATGATAATCGCTGCAGACTCATCTCCTGCACATCCATGACGCAAATATCTTCACCTACCACATCCCAAAGGTGCATTATTGGATTGAGTTCTGGTGACTGTGGAGGCTGCTGGAGTACAGCAAACTTATTGTCATGGTCAAGAAACCAGTTTGAGGTGATCTGAGCTTTGTGACGTGGAGAGTTATCCTGCTGGAAGTATCCATCAGAAGAGGATCACACTGTGGTCATAAAGGCATGGACATGGTCAGTATGTAAGTAAGATTTAACTTTTTTTTGCTTGAAGAAAGAGGTTTGCATTAATATCAGGCCATTCTTTCTCATGCAGTGTTATTTCCACAATGAAAAACAAACCCCCTGCAGTATGTTCCCAAAATGGGGCCCATTCATCTGTTAGATGTAGTCTTTATCAACAGAGTCCTAAAAGTTATATAACTGCTTCCTGACTCACAATAGAGTAAAAAAATCCTGAAAATAAACTACTGTCTTGTAATTTAAATACGATTAACTTGGTTTGAGTTTGCTATATTGACAAGGTGAAAAGTCAGGCTGTGCTTTGGGCCATTGAGCCGATGAAGAGCTCCTCAATAATCTGTTTTCTGATGGAGCAGTCAGTCCTGCGTCCATTATGTCTGAATTTCTGCAGATTCTCTGAAAACTCATGAATTTGGACTTAACTGTGATTCTACCAGATGTAATGAGGGCATTGTTGAGTTGTGTAGTTGAGGGTTGAAGTTTGACCAGCAAAGCACTATGAAAACTTTCTAAGAAAATGGTGGACCTTTTGAAGAAAAAGTTTGTTTGTTTGGCTAGTAGTCTTTATTGTTTCTTGTTCGAGCATGCAGATAGATAACTAGAGTAAAACAGCTCGAGGGAGTTGAATAAGTAATCAAGGGTCAGCTGTAGAAAACCAAGGACATTTGGAGGTCCGTTTAAGGCCATCCCCTGTAGTAGTTTAATTTTTCCATTTTTCTCCAACAGTTGGGTCTCTAAAAGCAGAACGATTCATTCTTAAACAGAAAGAAGGCATATATGAGTCTTCACAGTGATTTTGTTGGTGACTTCAGAACTGAAAATGGTGATTAGATGTAAAAACGACAGGGTATTACCAAACTGTCTTTGAACAGAGTCCTCATGCTTATCTAGATGGTCACTTTGAAGCAGAGAATTATCATGTCAAAAACCAGCTGTCCTAGAAAATCTTCTTAATCGTACCTAATTTCCATTTAATCACTGCAGGGCACTTTACATTTCAGAGCTGAAAATAACTTTTATTACAAATGTAAATGGGAGCATGTCACAGAAAGTTATCTTTCATGACTGGTTTCTTTAGAACTGCATCAGACAAATCTTCCTCTCTGAGCTTTAAATAGCCCGCTCGCTCTTTTTTAACAAACAGTTTTGTGTTGCTCTGTCCGAGCCAAATCTGGACTTAACAACAAAATCCAACAAATGGCCTGAAATAAATTTAGAAAGCCTGTTGGCTTCACACAAAGTGAGGATTTATCCTAATTATGAAACCAAATAAAGCAGATTTGGAGGGAAATAATGTGATAAAAACAGCAAACAATCAGCATCAATTTGTCCGGCTTTGTTTAAAAATGTAGAGGATTTTTAGAACAATCTATTTTTCATCTGATCATCGTTTCTCTTCTCCATCTGCAGCACATAGGCCGAGAATAATCGCTTCATTCGCACCCGTCAGCACGACAGCTGTGCTGACTAATTCTGGCGACATGATTTGAGCGCTTCATCTTATCACCCCGGCACAGCAGCTGCAGTTTGCTGGATTTATAACAGAATTCACCCGCTATTTATATCAGTGTTAGAAATTATATCACTGGGATTTGGAAATATTGATATGAAAATATTGGGGGTAATTACTACGGCTTTAACGCTGCCTCACTCCCAGAAAGCAGCGCTACACGACTTCATGTGAGTCCAACAGCAGTGCTTGGCTGATGGGAGCTGGGCACTGGAGGCTTGGACAGGCTTAAGTGCCTTTGAGGTCCATTTCTGACAGAAATTCAGCCACTCACATGCATGTTAATCTGAAGAAGATCCACCTTTGTCTTCGTTATTTTTGTGGATTTCATCTCTTGGGATCTTAGATGTCCTTAAAAACTGCACAAAAGTTTGCACAAGTTACAAAATAAGTAAAAGCCCCAGAGGATTTAATTAGCTGGTAATAAAAGTGACTTAAATGGAAATTGATTCCTCAATAAGACAAACAAATTAACAAACAAATCTAATAGAGACCATTCTTGGGCTGTATTTTTCAGAATTTTCATTTTGCCATGGAAAGGGCGTCATGTCAATTTTTACATCAACATGGAAAAAAAAAATGGTTATGTTTAAATTAGGCGTGGGTTTAGAGGGATTTGTTCACTGGTGTTGCTGTAAAGATGTCTGAACAAAAAAATGCCTCACAGAGTACTGGAGGACGTCCTCCATTGTTGCTCTTTGTTTACATCGTTGTATACTGCTCCACGCTGTACTCAACCAAACCAGAGCTCATGCTAAACAAAGCACCATCCCACCGGTAATTCATAAGAACATATTATAAGCAGTATTTACACAATCACAGTTGTAAATCGATGCAAATGATGCCAAGTGATGGCACATTGACTCATCCTCACTGCTACTCTTTTAAGCTTAAAAGCCTTCAAACCTGTATATTGACCTTTGTGTGACTGTAAAGCTCTTCTCTAGCACATGAAAATCCTTGAAATATAAGGTTGCACTTCACTCAAGTGTCACAATATTCTCCCCAACTTCTGCTCTGCTCCTCATTGCCTACACTCAGAAATGACTCACCCTTCCTCTCACTGTGTCTCTTTTTACCAATTTTTCTATTAAATCTCTTTGAAGCCGAGCATAAATTCCCCATCTCCACTTTCCAGGAGCCTTTTGTTGCCTATCTTTGTTTTTTTCCTAAAAAATTTCCATCTTTGTTCCTCCTGCCTCTGTCTCTTGATGTCAGACAATGTGAGCCTCTTCTGTTGAGAGCAGTTTACTTGATTGGGTTTGATGATCAAGACCTCAAGTGGCTTTGCACCTCGGTGAGAGCATTCTTCACTCACAATTTGGATCCCTTTTTAACCTCGTAGGTAGCTGTGCTTGTGGGTGGTTGAGGTTTTCAAGACGTTGACGGCATGAAGCGGGAGGCCTCGCACTCCAACCGTGGAGCACTTGAAATTTTTTGAGACATAAGAAGCTGAGATCTTCAGAACTTCTCAGCAGTTTGCTGTAAATTCAGGTCAATTTAACTTTCCACAGGGAGGCCATTTTACTTCACTTCACAATTAGGAGGGAACTTTTGAGGCTGCCATGGTGTTATGCAGGTGTTTTCAGATTGTGAGTCATACATAAAATGAACGGAGAAGATCTTCAATGAAATCCAGCTACATACTGCATTGACAAAAACTCACCTTGTTTCTGATTACCTGTAGCCTATCCTTTGACAGTACAAGCAATCAAGCACATCTGATATCATATAACAATAACTTGTTTCATGTTTGTTATCTGGATATCTCTCCTGAGCTAACCTAAAGTTGGGACTGCCTTGGAGCCTTTCCTGTTTTGTAATATCAAGATACAACACTAGCTTAAGCGTGCTTGCAACTTGGTTAACATTCAGGGGGCTCACAAGTCATTCATGATAGGCTATCACATGGAGTATGAGCCTTTCTCTTCTGTATTGTAAACAGTTTATCAGCTTTCTTACAATCAAGCTATCCAGTATTAATTACTCACCTGTTCAGACTAATTCTATTTAAAAACTCAAATGGGTTTCAGTGAAAATCTTTGACATGTTTCGGGATGCTTTCCTTTTTTAAATGTTGTTTTTACTGGGACAGCCACATGCCCCCTGTAGCACAACATAGTGAGCTTTAAGAAGTGAAAAACACAGGTCTCCATATGTTTCATCGCTCAGGTCATACAGATCCAGCTGCTTCGGTTTTCCCCTCACAGCCAGTTACCAGCCAACTTCCAGCTACCAGAAGTCATCCCTGCCTCTCTGCAGTTGTGCTTGAATTCCACTGAAAACATCCTCATTTATTTATTCACAGGTTGTCTCCATGAGATGGCGCTTTCCCCCCAAGATTACAGAGTCTTAATCTTTAATTACCTACGCCAAGGTGGTTGTGTTTTCGCCAGGGTCTGTCTGTTTGTTTGTTTGTCTGTTTGTCTGTTTGTCTGTTAGCAAGATTACGCAAAAACTACTGGATGGATTTACACAAAAAAATTTTACCAGAGGTGTAGTTTGGTCCAAGGAAGAAGCCAATACATTTTGGTGATGATCTGATCCAGATTGACGTCACAAAAAAAACACTAAAGTTTATAATGGCAAATCCCATTCATTTACATCATTATGGGATTTGCAGTTTATTTGCAAACTGATGTCAATGTTTTTCAAGCCTATGTCACTACATTTCCCAGCTTCCCTTGCAATGCCAGTGGAGGAGCTCTGCTAACACAACGGCTAACAATAGCCTGGTAGATCAGCAAGTTTTTTCTGACTCTTTAACTGGAATGCTGATAACTCAGAGATCACGTCATTCACACTCCCCTCTTCCCAGTTCTGATGTAAATGGAACGCAGCATTCTCCACAAGGACAAACATGAGCGAAGACTCGACTGCCTGATCGGAGCGGAAAAGCCACTGCCGTAACTGAGCTGCTTGGGTGCTTTTCTAGTTTTGTTATTAGAGTGGCTGCCAAATCAACAGAGAGCACACTTGACACCACAAAGTCACATGGACCTGCCACAGACCAGCCAAGACCCCATCAGGGAAAGTGGGAAGTTTTAAGTGGTTGCATCTGTACATATATACGTGACACAGTTTGCCGACTAACTACATTCTCATGATGCAGAGTGTGACCCATAGTCATGGTAGTATGTATGTCAGCAGTAGGGGGAACACGTCATGATGTTTTGACATTTTGATAGCCCAGTCTTTGTGACTGCCCACTCAACAATACTGCAGTATGAGCATTAAAGAAATCCAAATGAAAATATACAAATGTATTCTTTATTTCAACTGAATTGTTACAAAGCAGCTGAGCCACTGAAGTCAGGGATGGGCTAGTGTGGTTACCAAGAGGACCACATTTATATATTCTCACTGCTAAAGGGCCACATATATATAAATCAAAGAAAACATAATATATATTGAGGAAGCAATAAATCAGAATTTATCACTCCAACATTAAGATCTAGACTCAAATGCAAAAAATGATGCAGAATTCAACCAGTTTAAGCTCAACAATGCAAGGAACCAGTCATTTACTGTGTATTTATTTTTTACTATTTCAGTAAGATTTTTGGGAAAAATAAATACAATTACATTAGATTAAGAAAACTTCAGAATTTCAGCCAATAAAAAATATTTGTTTGTTTCCCCTGTAATCATCATCATTGATGGCAGCATAAATGAAACATGAATCAATGCATTTCATTTATGTACAGTTTCAAAGAACTACAAGTTTTCTTAAAATCAAAGATAGAGACATTTTAATGTTTTGTTTGTTTTCTTTGTGTTAATATTTGATTTATTGTTAGAACTTGGAGCAGCATCATGTCTGAAGAAGGGCCACATGTGACTCCCGGGCTGCAAGCTGTCCACCCCTAACCTAAACGCTTTGTGTTGAACTTTCGAAAAGGAAGAGTTTTTAACCTTTTTATAGCAAAGAAACATGATAAAACTGTCTAAGTAGTTACTGTTGTCAGACCAGAGCTTATATGCCTTCCAATATTAAGCCCTCAGTATTGGTTTGAATTGTCCACATATTTTTTATTAAAGTTAAGTATTTAACAGCTTTTGTCATATTCAACAAACCGTACAACTTAAAATCTGTTACAAAGCAGCACGTCCTTTCAACAGACATCAGATTAGGTTAATTATTCTGCAAGTCATGTTTTTCACTAAATTAATGCATCTTGTTAAGAGTATAATTTAACATCACTGCAAACTAACTGAGTGGAGTGTTTTGGGAATTTTACAAACATATTTTTACCTCTTTGTTTTACATAGTGTGTGTTTTGTTGATCCAGATTACCGATCTCTGTCCAAGTCTGAATATAAAAAATGCCTTGTTCTCTCCCATCAGAGTTTCTCAGCGAGGCATTGGTCCATGCTGTTCTCTTTCTGATCTCCAAAAATTTAATTTTCGCTTTAATTAATACAGCAAAAAGCTCAGAGTCACTCAGAGGACAATGTTTAGCTCTCACTTGGAAACTCTCTCCTAGAGCCAATAAACTTATTCAAGTCTATTTTTGGAGTTTGCAAGTTCTCAGTGTACAAACTGCATCAGCTTTGTGAGATTTAGACTTGAAAGGATGGCTGGTTTTTCTCTTTCGGATGCAGCATTAGCTTGTTTTTACAGCACTGATGTCCTCTGTGTATTCATAGACAGACCTCTGCCTCACAAACACATGCCTTTATTAACTCTTCAGCCCCGATACAGAAGAGAAGATGGTGCGTTCATTGCTCAAGTGATGCCTGAAAATGCCATTAGTTGGCAAGATAAAGTGAGAGAGATGGAGTGAAAGAAAGAGATCCATCTTTTATGAGCATTTCCCTCTCCTTCCACTGGGCTTTCCGTGGAGTGCGTCCAACCGTATACCCTCTCCTCTAATCCCATTTAGCAAAAATGTAATCAGAAAAAGCCCGTTGGACCCTCAATTGCTCTGCTTACTTCCTGTGGGGACTCAGCGGTGCAGACTTACATCATCAAGATTTCTCTCCTCTGTCTCTCTGAGCTTTAAGAAGAGACACCTTAGTGCTGTCTGCCCGGGCTGTAGAGGATTACGTATCTGCTCGACTCTTTCTAGGTTTGGCTGCAGGTTTATTCTTCATGGCTTTTGGAGGAAGGGGTGGTCTGCTGTGCTCTTTGTTACATTATAATGTGGCAGTTGTTTTGTTGCTTCCTCTCACCTGTCTCTGTGGTAATACTGACACTGTTTTCACTGAACCAGCCCACTGAATCATTAGATTATGTCTGCATGATGCTACATGCCCACACGTTATCGCTGTGCCAGCCATTTAGTTTTTCTGCCATCACTGCTACAGGTGTCACAGTGTAAAGAGTTACCATGTTCACTGCGGACCTCCTCTTGCCCGGGTTTGTTAACTTTTATATACCGTCATGTTCAGCATTTGACAATTCATGCTTATCAATGAGAACATTCAAGAGGAACTTCTCTAATTGGTTGGTTAGCTTGCACACTGCACTCATAATCAATACTATTAATCCCTTGCAAGTTTGCAGGGGTCTGGTACCTGTTTAAGCTAACACTGGTCTCTAGCAGGGATGAGCAACTGGTGGCCCGGGCCATATGTGGACCTCCACTTCACTTATTGTGGCCCATAAGTCAATTTCTAATAAAAAAAAAAATTATAATCATAAAGATGAACAAAAATAAGCCATTGAGTATTTTAGTATGATTTGCCTCCACAACAGGAAAACTGCAAAATGGGGGGAATAATCTTTAATAACTTGTTTTGTTTTATTCCTTACAGGAAATTAGCAGATTTGAGCTCCAGTACTGTCCCTGTAAAGGCCTTTTATGAAATATTTTCAGTAAATTTGCAATAAAAGTGAGTCAAATTAATGTAAGTGAAGTTAACCAATAATTTTATGACTGCTACCTTGGCTAGCTTACTTCTGTAAAGAATATTTTATTAGCTGGGGCTTACTTGTAAGGTGGATGTAAAATGAAATGAAAAAAACAGTATGTTTTAGCTTATTGTACTGAAAGGCACTCTGTTATCGGCTTTTCTTAAATGTTACACTCATTAATTTCTGCCCTCCGGTTTGGTTTGAGGTTGAAAATGCGACTATAATTTCTGATAAAAAGCTAGAACTTCATTGTTTTGTTAATCTGCAGGGTTTGATAGTCTTATTGATAGTATCCTTTTATTTTTCACATTTTGGCTCTCTGGAACTGGCAATACCATTAATGTGGCCCTCATGGAAACCAAACTTTTCCATCCCTAGTCAAGAGGCAGAGTACACCCTGGACTGTTTGCCAGCCAATCACAGAGATGTAGAAACAGACTAACAATCACACACCCATGGACACCTGAAGGCAATTTGGAGTCACCAATCAACATATTAAGCATGTTTTCGGTCTATGTAAACCAGAGCACATAAAGAAGCACCAAACATGTACACGGAGAATATGCAAGCTCCACACAGAAAGGCTCCATCCAACTGGGGAGTCGGTCTTGCAACCTGATTGCTCTAAGGCAACACTCATTCCTGCTGCGTTGGTGTGTAGCCTGTAGCTTGCTAACTAGAGTCTCATAATGCAGTGTGACCAGTGGGCATGGCATTGTTCGCTACACCATGGTAAAAGCAGTACTGTGACGTGATGATGTAAGGGCAACCATGTTTTTATGTGTGCCTTTGAAAACTCAAGAATAAATGGCAAATATCTGGGCCTGATATAAATGGTTCAGCACACATGACCAATAGTTATTTGCCTTTCAATGATCACAGTTTTGGAAATGTAATATTCGTTGCATACAAACACAGATTTCTTGAGTCATAACCAGGTAGCAACCTCCAGTGTTGGAAAACAGAGTGCAGAAGAGCAGAGTGTCCACTTGGAGCTGGCTAAAAGCTCCCAAAGCTTTGGGCACACTTGAGTAAAGATAATTTTTTTAGCTGTAAAAATAAGCATTTCACCACAAACTATTGAATTTGCAGATTAAGGGATCAAGCAAGTCAGAAAAAGTCAATACACATGCTTTAATTATACAACCCAAATTAGTTTAGATATGGCAAACTAAAGTTCTTGCATCCCCAAACCATGAGCATTATCCCTTTGACGTGGAAGTTTTAGTATGCAAATGCTGACAACCTGCAACTTTTGACAACTTTTGTCTCAGCAAGTTTTATTCCAGAAGTTCATCATGAAGTGGTGTTTTTGTGTCTGCTTAGTTTTGAGCATCTAGCCGTGTTGTGCAGGTTTCTTGTTCATCGCTCGACCACATTGCCTCGCACATCCAGCCCTTCCTTTATCCTTTTTATCCCCCACTGTTGAATATTTCCTTTTTAAGTGACCTGGAAGCCCCACAGCTGAAATATCACCGCAGGAAGTGGAACCAGCCGAGCCTGCTGTCATCATTCATGGTTCTAGGACAGAAAGCAGCACGAGCTGGTCGGACGTGGGGACACTTCTGGAGTCTGATCTTTAATTTACTGACAAGGGGAGTCATGCTGGATGTGGGTGATGTTTGGAAATAAGCAGCACTGGGCTTATTATTTAATTAAAGTGAGAGCACATGTGAGCTTGGCTTTACTTCATGTTTGCCAGCCTGTGCAGAACTTTATGATTGCTCCCTCTACAATGCACTTTCCCATAATCGCTGTTCTTTCACAGTAAACCTCCTGACCTTTACCAGTGTTAGAGGGCAAACTTCTACCTCTCACACATTCCTCTACATCCCCCACTTCATCCCTTTATCTCCGGCTCAATCCCCCCTCTGCTCTTCTCTGCTTATTGTCCCGGGCCTGTGCCTAAATGCAGCTCTTTCATCTTTGTTTTTATCTGTCAGATCAGCGAGGCGCTGGTCCCACTCCACACAACTCCTCAAAATATAAAGTTAGAAAGTCTCCCAAATCCGGGCAGATCAATGGATAAGGCTTGGCAGGCCTGGCTAATGGAATGCAGCTCGTGCCCTAGATTAGGATGTTTTCTTTTGCGCTTGGCTGTCCTCAAACCACCATGAAGCCATAAAAAATGTTAGAGCGAGGAGGAGGAGGGGGGTGTGGACCGCAGGCTGGATGCTTGATGAGACAGACAGGCAGATGGGCAGACTAACAAGTAGATAGATGGGTTTTATAAACTACGGCGAGCCTGTCAAACAGCCAGCAGAATGATTATGTGTTTTTACTACAAACTAATAACTCTAATGATCTTATCTAGATTGGACTTCTCAAAGTTACAGCCTGATGCAACAGAAAACTTTAAAAAATAAAGTAGAAGCAGTTAAAGCAATAAATTAATCATCTTTATCAGCATTTCTTGTTGAAGGAATCAGAATCATAAATCAACTTAAATGATGACACCTATCAGTGTCACCAGGAAATGATGGATCAGATAAAAATACACCTTAGTTTGTTTTGATAAATTTTTATCATGACATCAATTAGAAGGAAGTTAATAAAGGTCCATGATAACAATGGCTCATACAAAACTAGAGTTAAATGAAAACTTTTAATGATCCTCAGTGATAACTTTGGATAACGTCTGTAATCCTTATCCCTTGAGATACCATCAAATCAATAGTTCATTGTTAAAAAATATCCTCTATATCCACTCATATGAAAATAGTGCTTTAACGTTCATTTTTTGTCCTCCATGCTAGCAACAGCTATGCCAAAGGCTTTTTGTTTTTGGGTTATCTATTAGTTAAATCCTTGGCTTCTTATGGAAACTCATGCAGTTTCTCTTGTGTTTAAGCATAACCATAATCTCTAAACATCAGAGGTTGTTGTTGGGATGCACTAATCAAGTTTATGAGGATGATCCAGATCTTGTTTTATGATTTTTTTAACTGCTTTAGTGTTTGTGCCGAGCAGTAGAAAAAGCTCTTTAGACGCAATGCAACAGGCATCCTTCAGTGAGGACAACTGTGTGCATCTATTATATATTTTATACATTTGTGTTTGTGACTGTAAATATGCAGATGTGAAACCTACCTTAAAAAAAAAAAAAAAAAAAAAAAAATTAATTAATAAAACATCTGAAGCTGTTGTCAACTCAGTTACTTAGCTTATTAGTTTTTATCATGCCAGTGCTGACTGGGTTTCAGCACAGATTTCAACACTGGATCAAAATTTTTGGCAAAACAGTAAACAAAGTTTAAGTTATTATGCCAAAACTGCTTCAAGTGAATGTAAGAGCAGCAGCAACCTATAGATGCAACAATGATTATCAACAACAGGAGATTGGTTCAGTGGCCACAATATGGTTTGGGAAATGGCAAGGTAGCTAAAACATTGATATTGGTATTGGCAGATTAAAACATTTCTGCCAATATTTACAGCACATATGTTGGCTGCATATATTGGCCATTAATATTCAATAAATTAATTGTAATTCTGGTAGACTGAACAAATGTTCCAATAATTATCTTCCTCAACATCACTAAGTATCCCATTTTATTCAAAAGTATTACTTACTAAAGAATAAAATGATGTTTTTTTTGCTTCGTCTCTGTTTCTAACACGAATAGACCTCAATGGCTCAAGTCAGTTTTTAGCAGGTAGAGGTGTTGTGCTTTTGACCAAAAATATTGCCTTCGGTGTTGTTATTGGCAATAATGAGTTTGGAAATATTCGCAAATCAGGCAACGACAAAAGACCTTCCATCCCCAGATATTATCACAATACAGAGATACTGCAATAATTAATAACACTGTTATGAAACAATGTATGAAGGTATTGTATCAAATGGGTAATATGAAATAACTCTTACAAGGTAAATCACAGGGTAAATGTACTTATTCAACAATTTTTTGCCATTACTATAGAATCCTGCAAACCTCGAGATCAAACAATATTTATGATGCGTCTTTAAAGTTAAATACCAAAAAACCTTAGATCCAATAGATAATTCTGATTAAGAATAAAGATCGCAATGTTGATCTTTTAATCGTTATAGTTAAGACAAAATTTCTCAGCCCTATTTTTGAGCATGGCTGATTTAACTGACAGGTGCACACATCACAGCTGTTGAAGCTAAAGGCCTTTTTCTTCTCAAAACTCAAGATGCATACTGGGTGTCTAAGCAGCTCAAGTTACAGTATTATTGATGCATTACCTGATTTAAAACGTATACATAAATAAAGCAACATTCAATGTTAGTTTTTCAATACCCCTGAAACAAAGTATTGTGCTTGTTTCACCCTTTTACCCCCAAACACCTGCAAAGGAACAGCTTCTAGAGACAGACCCTTGTGGGATACCTTCAGTGTCATACATGGAGGGAAAATACCCTTAAATTTAAAACAAATGGAGTGAGCAGATAAAATATAGATGATTTTTAAAGACAGTGTTTTAAAGACGGAGGATAGGCTTTATTCTCCTGCCAACATTTAACCGCTCTGTCTCACCCCTGCTCCGTTTGCTCCTCCTGTCTGCAGCTGAAGTTGACCTGGAAATGCATATTTTTCCCAAACACTTCCTTAATTAAAACTGTCGCTCCTCCGCTCTCGGCTCGGTGGCCCGTCCCAGCCCCTCAGCCCTCACTGACAGCCATTCAGAGCAGAAAATCTGTGGACTGCATCGCCCTGCTGGCGGGCTAATCTCCTCCTCTCACACCCCGCTTCTGAATTAACCGTCCTCATTATCGCATCCTCCCAGAAACTCTCCCTCACTTCTTTTTCTATCATCCTACCCCTCCTTTAACATTTTTTTCCTCCTCCTTTTTGCACTTCTTCTCCTTCCTCGTGCCGCTCTTCCCTTCCTCCCCTCCGCCCAAAAAAAGTAGGGCGACATAGGAGAGAGAGGGAGCAGAGGGAGGCTTTTTTCTCCACGCTGCTCCCCAGGCTGAAGTTGAGAGATTCTAAATAGCATCGTGAGTGGCCACGGGCGAGAAAATGCATTTTAGTGTCAGCCAAATGATAATTGGGTTTCGGCTGTGATGGTGTTGGGAGGTGGGTGGGGTAGAGGGGGGTGAAGGGATCATTACATAAGCAAAACATGAGAGCTCAACATGTTTGGGGCTGGAGCTGTCACTGAGGTGTTTTGAAAGGAAGCCAAGGAAACATGGCCGCCGTAGCAAAAGCCTCGATACAAAAGCATCCTGTGAAGCCTTTTTCATGGAGCACTCACTCTGATGCCGTGCTGTTTTATCCAATCCTGTAAATGTGGTTCGAAGAGCAGCAGTGAATATCACAGGGCATGAAATTAAGACTATTACTGTTATTATCTGTAAAAGCTCTCAGTACAGCAAACTCTAATAATGTACACTGATGAAAGTCTTACAATATCCAGCTGTCTATTTGGCCTGAAATGCTGTAGTTTAAGGTGGGCCTTTGAGTTTGTTCAGTTTTAAATTAAGTTTTATTTACAAGCAATGTTCAAGTTTATTTTTAGCTTGGTAAAAATCCAATCCAATCCATTAATATAGCACATTTTCATAACATTCAAGTCTACCAAAGTGTTGCACAGTAAAGTCAAGGGATAAAACACTGCAGATGTGAACAAAAAACAGAAACACACAAAAATTAAAAAAAACAAAAACACTAAAGAAATACAAGCGATAAAAAACACTGGGATTAGGACCAATAAAAGACATAAAAGGACAGAGATCACACAACTCTCATGCTGAACTAAAAGCCAAGGAATAAGCCAAATAGATAAATAAACACTTAGTTTTGATTAATACTGTACTTGTATTATACAATACAAAGTTACTAATTTCAGGTCTTTGTCGAAAATGCTGTTCTGAAATCCTAGTAACTTCTGGACATGGCAACCAGAGGTGCTAAAATGCTCACTCACTCCTGTGTTTTAGGATTCATTTCTGCACTCTACTGCTTTGTTAATGCACCTTTGAAAAAAATAGTATTCTAAGCAACGTTTATTGGCAGGAATGTTAAATATCTTCAATTGAAAGCTTGCAAGCTTAGAAAGCCATTTGATCATGGAGTGTCGGTGTATTCCTTGTTGACTGGCTCGTAAGCTTCTCCTTCAGAAAGTTTACCTCTTTTTTTGCTGTTTACGTGCTTGCATGTCAATCATTTTACAATCAATATCAGAATTCCCTTTATTGTCATTATACAACATGTACAACAAAATTGGAGAGCTTCTCCTTTTTCAGTGCAATAGATAGATGATTTAGTAAAAAGACAAAAAACAAGTAAGGTATGAAATAGTTGTAAGAAGTATATGTACAAATTATATACAAGATAAAATCCTACTGGACAGTTCAATTGAAAAAACTATATACGAATATGAGATAGAAGGGATGAATATTAAGAATAGAATAAATAATTATATGTATAAATAGAAATGTGTTGCACAGGAAGAAACCCTGTTGTAGCATCCACTCCACCTAACAGATGGTTTGACTTGAGTAAGTACCTTCTTCTGTTCAATCTTCTTCGCTGAGGTTGGACCTGCTGGGTGTGGCCTCTTGAGGCATCACACATCCTTCATTTTGTCTTGGAGTAAGTCCAGACACTGTTGGTCTGGTGTGAAGTGAAATGACTTGTAGCTTATCAGTTGTTGGTGTTAAAGTCTTCCCTCTTAATATATCCCTCTTCGCATGTGCTTAAAGCTAATAATCATGAAGCTTTAATTGTTAGTCACGGATGAGTCTTGCTGCTTTAATTGTCCAATCAGAGGTGACAGCCAAATAAACCTGCTAAATAAATAACCAGCCTGTCACAGCTTTAATTATCCTGCTTTAAAGTTTTGAAAAGCTACAAAATAATTCAGGATTGCTCCAACATGGTGTCACTTAAAGACACATTTTAATATTTTGATGCCTCACACGGTGCCAGATTAAGTGAGTGGCTGTATTTACGACATAAAAGTGTTATAGAATAAACGGCGCAGCCTCTCTGTGGTGCAGACAGGTGCGGAGTAAATAAGGGAGTCAGGATGGAGTTTCGCTTGCCAGGTGATCTGTCTTTTGCCAATTCCAGCACGTCTCCTTCAGTGAGAGCACAATAGACGGACTGTGGGGATTTTCTCCCCGGTGAGAATGCCTGTCAGCAGCCAGCGCTGGCTTGTCCGACGGATTCTGAAAGAGTCTTTGAATATTGCCAGACATTATTGGAGCGTCTCTGAAGCATGATTTATTATACAGTATATGTTAAGTACATCAGAGCCATAATCCAAAATCCTCTGCTAATAGTTTTCACTGCAACCTACCTGCTGTCAGGGAATGGGGAGGAGGAAACTTCCTAACAACGCCATTCTGTCAAGCATCAGTCAAGCCAAAGTATATATTAAAATCCTATATGTGCTTTAGATTCACATATAAAACTCCTGTCCTTAATGACCATATTTGGAAGTTATTAATATTCATTTAAAATGCTTGACATAAGTCAAGGCAATAGCTGATGTATTTACCTGTTAAATTGACTATAATCTAACTTTTTTTAGATAGATGTTGGTGGTTTATCTGCTCATTTGGATGCTAATGTCTGCTTCATGTACAAGGATAATTCTCCCTTTCTTGTTTGCTATTGCTTAACAAATGAATTAGAAAAATATTTGAAACTCAAACTTAGTTACAAAATACTTTGTAAACCTGAAAGCATGCAGCCCAGAGAGGTTTACAGAGAAATGATAGACAAGAAATGAGAAACAGAAAAAGACAACTGGATAAAAATCCTTAAATTTCAAGCATGAAACATGGTCAAAAAAAGAAAATTAAAAATAGATGGAATACAACAAACCAAATAAAAGTTACTGCAGTTAGAAGAAAAAGGCACTCTTCATAGATGCCTCATGGGGGAATTCACTTCTTTACACTCTGTTGTTTAGATGTGCTACACGCACATCAACTGAAATACACATGCATATGCACAACCAGGTCCTACGATCATGCACCAGTGGAGAGATGTCAGGGTGATGGCTTGCTGCTCCTGTCCAGTCTATCGTTCCTGAAACTGGACATGAGGCTTGGTACTCTTTAGACCAGAGGTGGGCAACATTGATCACCAAGAGGGCCGCAAATATTTTTTGTCAGTACCTGAGGGCCACACTGGTACATATTGTTGAGCATCTCGATAAGGGCAAAAATATTTAGATTAACAAAATATAGCAAATATATAACTTCATAACGGATCATACCGACATATGTTTATTTTAACCCAAAAATTCACGATTTAAAGAGCATGACACATAACTAAAGCAAATTTAAGCTTCTTTTAAATGCAATAAAATCTTTACTAGTTTTTAAGCACAAATATATTACCTTTACTATTGTTTCCAAACATATTTTTTACTAATACTGCATACATTATATTTTAATGCCTCATGAAAGATATTTAGAGATACCATAATGGCAAAGTTCTTTAAAGACTTGTAAGAACCAAAGCATGTACCAGCAATATAAGGTTACTGAAGATTTTATAACCTTTTCTAATTTGTGCAGTATGTAGAGCTGGTTACGCACAATGAATCATATTTAGCAGTTGTTATGTTTTCTACTTACTTCCAATTTGTTTTTTTTAAATGGTCGGTGGGCCACACTGAGAGACGTGAAGGGACATATGTGGCCCCTGGGCCGCCTGTGTCCACCCCTGCCTTAGACTGACAGCCAGCCAATCACAAGGCTGACATAAAAGGAGACTCGCACACCTATGGGCAGGTTGGAGTCACCAATTAACCTGGTTTTTAATCTTTAGGAGGAAACCAGGGCACCCACAAAAATCCCCATGTGCATGAGGAGAACATGCAGACTCTAGAGAGAAAGGCCCCGTCCAACTCTAAATCAAAACCTTAAGAAATGGTGGCATGCATTACTCACCAAGCATATTTGAATCACATGTAGCGCACACCCAAAAAGTCTAATTTTAACAGCTTTTCCCTCTCAATATGTGATTTTTTTCCATGAAAGTAAATTGATGGTTTACTGTTTGTTAAATATTCTTTTTACCAAAAAAACTACAAACTTAGAGACAAAAATTAGATGACTCGAGCAAAAACCGCAGTCAGAATTCTCCAGTAGGTTTTTTTTATTGAAGTATTTGCTGCTGTTATTGTGATGTTTAACAGTGTGTATTAATTATAAAGTGTTACCAGTAACTTTGAGTGAGTTTGAATGGCTTGGCTGGAGTCAGTTCTCAACAGAAAAGTGAAGGTGTCCAGAAGTGCAGCTCACTCGGGCACAGACAGCGCACTCTATCACTTGTCGCCCACGCAGCGAGCACCTCTTTGATAGCCAACACTTTAGCGAGATGGACCGTTCTATCGAGGAGGATGCAGTTAAGGGTCCTGGAGACTGATGGACAGTCACAGCATGTCAGGCTCTGGAGGAGGAAGATGAAACTAAAAATAAGAAAACAGGAGGAGAGGCAGGAGGCAGGAAGGCAGAGAGGTTTGAGATGAAGACCTCAAATGCTTTCATTATTGGCTGCCAGATGCCAGCGTGAGATAGAGAGCGTCCTCTCCACGTCGGGTCAGGACTCCAATCTCCAGCCACAGCCCAGAGAGGCGGGCTGCGGGGGGGAAACAATTCAGCTGAAGTGACATGCAGGCGATGGAAAGAACTTCGGCCTGTAAACAAAGATGTGCAGGGTGAACGGTGATGCACTGTGCATGATGTGTGTGTTTAAATTTAAGGAGCAGCAACAGGTGATGGTCCATCAGCTTCTGCAGGCCCAGGATGCTTTAAGTTACGAGAGGAGTCCCAGGTAGCTGTTTTATTCTTTATGTCGATTCAGAGGGAGCAAGGTATTTGACAAATATTATCCAACTAATATAAACATAAATTATGTCATACCTAATAAACTGCATGATATTTAAAGAACAATGACATAAGGATCCATCAGTATGTATGTCATTTTTAGATAATAGGAATAGTTATTTTTTCAAAAATGACTGAACAAAAATTTAGAATAAAGCAGATTTTTGCCATAAATACTTTTAAATATGCACTTGTAAGATATTACATGTTTACTAAAGGCTATGTAATCAAAATAACCAATTCTGTTCCCAAGGCAAGATTTCAGCTGGAGCACCTTGTATTGAAAACCTTGCTAAGACACTGGATTTGGAGATTTCATGTCTGTCATCATACAGATTGATCCTGTAAAGCTTGCAGCTGACACATTCTTTCCTGTCAGAAAATAATTGGACCTGCCGGCATCTTTTGAGGCATGGTTTAGTTTAGTGAGAGCTGCAGAACAGGAAACATTGGCAGCCTGTGAAGAGATTATCATGGATGATGCTATAATTGTAGTTTTATTTGACTTAGACAACATCTCAGTGGTAAAAGAAGAGCACAGATTGACACTGAAAGCTTTTGAGAAAGATGTTTTTGCTCCTCTCATGACTGGTTTTGGCAGGAATTTGATTTAACACTGGATCTCATATTGTAGCTAACTCCTTAGCAGCTCCAATCTCACACTACATCATGTGCCCTCTTGATGTGATTGCTCCATAATGAATGAGACAATCAGACAAAATGTTCAACAATAACCCTCCAGGTTCTTTTAGAAAGATTCTGCCATTCCCAAAGACACAATCTTTGGGGTGTTGCCTAGATGGTAATTGGTTAAATCTCATTGGTGTGAAAACAGTTCAAGTGTGACGGATTAATGTGTTTCACCCAAAATTAAAAAACACAGTTAAAATAACTAATATTAATTATAGCTGTACATGTACTAAATTATGAAATATGACCATAAACATTTTTTATCCAGCGTTTTAGTAACTTAACCAAACTAGAAAAGCACTCCGAGAGCGCAGACCTCCGCCAAGCAGCTCAGGCAGTGGCTTTTCCGCTCCACATGGACGGCCGAGTCTCCGCTCATGTCTGTCCATGTGGAGAATGCTGCGTTACCAGCGTTCTAGTTACAAAGTCGGAAAAAACGTGCCGATCTACCAGGCTATTGTTAGCCGTTGTGTTAGCATAAGTCCTCCGCTGGCATTGCAAGTGAAGCTGGGAAATGTAGTGACATAGGCTTGAAAAACGTTGATGTCAGTTTGCAAGCTACAGCTTGTAAGCTACAGTTCCCATAATGCCGTAAATGAATGGGATTTGCCATTAAAAACTTCAATGTTTTTTGTGACGTCAGTCTGGATCGGATCAGCACCAAAATGTAATGGCTTCTTCCTTGGACCAAACCACACCTTTTCATGTAAATCCATCCAGTAGTTTTTGTGTAATCTTGCTAACAGACAAAGAGACAAACAAACAAACAAACAAACAGACCCCGGTGAAAACATAACCTCCTTAGCGGATGTAATAATCCATTTAAGAACAAATTAATATATCCAATGGCGAGACAAATATTTCCTTTTCTTTCTGGTCTTCAGCTTTCCCTCGTCAATAGTTTCATGGATGGCTGGTGCCCCCTAACATTTCCTTGTCCTGCACGCCAACTGGCTCTGAATAAAAGATGACATTTGTAACCTTATTGAACTCACATGGTCAACTGTAACAATGTAGATGATGTAAGACTACAGGAATAGTTTATTGTAAAATTGGTGTTTTCCACTGGATTATAAACTTTGACTGGCCCTCTGTAAGGTGCACAGAGTTGTAGCAGTGCTGTGCTGAACTACACCTCACAGCAACAGAGGTGGTGGAGCTTCCACTCCCCTCCCCAATGTTTGCAGCTGTCATCACAGTTGGAAGACAAGCCTAAAACTAGAGGTGTTTTACTCCATGTTCAACATTCAGAGACCGTGTAGTGGTCAGCAGTGTCTCTACGTCACATTTAGTCTTGGCTTGGCTCTTACTTGGAGCCCTGCTGGATGTGATACTATAAACTTTCCCAGGAGCCCCGATGGAAAACCCAAACAACTGAATAAAGTTGAGTCAGGCTGATGAAGTGGAAAGCTCTTTTTTCAAATTAAATATCTGGAAGTGTTACTAATTGTTTTTATTTGTTCATTCAATGTTAAGACCAAATAAAGATACAATATGAAGTAATGACCAAGTCCTTGTGATAAACACCTTCAAGATATGTTTTTCTGCTCTATAATGGATGTTTTATATTAAAAAAAAATGGAAAGTTAAATATGTGTAAATGCACATTTATACTACTTTATTTTATAACAGGTGGCCTCAAGCCCTTTAAGATAATGTTTGCAGATGATGACACATTTAGCGTGATTGTTAACTTGTTTGCCTCTAGATAAGTGTTTGCCTGGTAAATCAAATCAAGAGCTAAAAACAGCAGAAAGAGACATTATTTGCATTAAAACCAAATCATCTCTCTCACTGAAAAAAATCCCACCATTAGAAGTGTCCCTGAATGCACCTGAACTCAGAACTGAAGCACGAGATTTATTTGAAACACAGACGTAAAACAAAAATAACTCAGAGCATAAACTCCTCCTCAGACACATCAGCTCATTGATCCCGTACGTGCACACAAGAGCTCTCACCCCAAAACAAATCCAGAGTCTTTTTATTACTCCTAAGCTTCATCCATCGCCTCCCTGGGTCCTCTCAGGACATTACAGCCCCTCTTTCATCTCAGGACTAATGATGTTCCCCCTCTCCACACAGAGGCCCCCTTAATGACACACAGAGGGGGGAGGAGGGAGGCACGTTGACCTGGCTCTTATTGTGAATAATGGAGCCAAAATGGCTCCCATCGGCTCCAATGTCTCCCAGGTGGCTGTTCATTTATCACTGGACCTGCGCTTCCCGGGAGAATCATAATGCAGATGGAAAAATAACATTCAATTCCACATTAATGGCTACTCAGGCTGAAATATTGGTGCAGGAAGAGGAGCATCAAAGCGTCTTTATATATCTGCAGGGAGGACGTGCTCTGCCTTTGTCTTATTTAAAGCATTTAGAGAGTGCTGTGTGCAGCTTTAAGATTTTATTTCTCTCTTAACTGGCGCTGAGTGTAGAAATTACTGGTTGGGAACTCAAATTTAACATCTCTAGATTGGGGGTTTAAATTAAGTCATTAATCACAATGAGGTTGGGGTCAAAATTAACAAGTTTTTTTTTCCAACCACATTTAACACATGCCATTTTAGTCTTTAGATACTCGTTGAATTTAGTTAAGATAAAGCAAGATACAATTCACCTTTACGTCCACCTGCTTCCAGAGTGTTGTGAAATATTTAAATAAAATATTCAATGCTCTGACAGGGTGATAAGGTAGAACATTCTTTACTTATAGCACATAAATATAAGAAAAATCACACTGACTATCTCGATCAAGCAACAACTTCTCAGGCTGAAAAATGAAGCCAATGCAGAAGTACCAAGAACTGCAGCTCTGCTAGAGGATGGCTGCAGGAAACCCAGATGATACATGAAAATGTGCAATGCACAGACATTTTATACAGCCTAAATTAACTTATTTACAGTATCTTTTAATATATTTTTTCTTCATACTTTCTTCTTGAGTTGCAATCAATATTATAATCACTGCCTTTCAAAATTGTGACAGTTGAGTAATCGTGATTAAAAGATTATTGTGCCACATGACGTTAATCTTTATTTCTTTTTCCATTGTTGTTATTTGCCAAAATTTGACTTATTTCCTGTTTCCCCTAAGTGTATTTCTATGTCCTACTTGTTTTTTACCAATAGCAGGAAGTGATTTCATTAATGCAACGCAGTGAGAAATATAAAACACAAAAAGAAAGGAGTGCTACCTGGACTCAGCAGAGAGTTTGTTTGATGTGTTCTTTGGGATGGGATTCACAACTCATGCATGACTTCCTGATGAAGGTTTGATGCCAAAACACGTCGAAGTTTGTTTTTAAGGTCTTAGAGTCTTTTCTTTTTGTGTCAATGACAGTGAGAAATATACTCTGAAAGATACAGGATATGCAAATGATACTAAACAATCACTAACCAGTATTCTGAACAAAATCAAGACATCCTTTATTTATTATCCCCACCCTTGTAAAAAGCCCACCTCCTATATTTTATTCTAAGGTGCCTCAACTAGTACCAGTAACTTGAGCTCATTTTAAAAGAAAAACATTTTATTCTTTTCTTACTCACTCCATCCATGTCCCATTTACTCTATACATTCACTCTTTTCAGGGACTGATGTGAAGCCGTGATGCAAAACACGTCACTCACTCTGACAGTTTGACTCGCTGTATAAAAAGATTCCAAAAAATAACAGAAAATCCACTCCAACGAGCCGCTCTAAAAGTCATTCAACGTGCAGCAAACCAACCTTTTACAGCTGTGCTAAAATATTCATCAGGCAGGGGCTTGTTGCAGACAGGCAGCATCGACAAGAGTGGATTTATCTTTTTTTTGTCAGCCTCTTATGGCCGAGACGACTTGACAAAAACAGCACTCCTCTTTGGGGGATTTACAGCTAACATCTTTCACCTTATCTACTTTTCCACCTCCCTCTCACCTCTTTTCTGTAAATGTGGTAATGTTTCTGCTCTGGAACATTGTCAGTGCAGGAAAAGGCTCCTTCTGCTGGCTTTTACAGGACCAAAAGGCTATCTAAGCTAAAATCACACGTGTTCTCTCTTCGCCTCTGGCACTGCTTGCCCCAGGTCTGGCTTGAAGGCACTATTAGGTCAAGAAAGAACCCTGTGGATCGCAGTAATGTTAAAATCACTTGTGCCCCTGTAGGAGGTGCTGTGCTGGTCTTCACCCCCAATAATACTTTTTATTCCAGCCTTCCAGCCTTCCTCTGACTTTAAATCACAGCTCAATAGCCTCCACTTTTCTATTGTGCCTTGTACAGACAAATCATTACAGAACTTTGACTAAAATCAACAAAAGTGCTCTTCAGATTGATTTTAAGAAATTCCAGGATCCCTGGAGTAATCTATTATTGGCAAATCTAAGAAGCTATCTAAATGGAGTATGAATCTTCACCCTCATTACTTTTTGAATAGTTCAGTCTTTTTCCTATGACTGCATTCCATCAAGCCAACCCATCACTGAGATGGTTTTTGCCAATTGATGCAGTCACTATGCTGTCCTTGTATTTAGAGCAAACTTTAATGTCATTGCAAAGTTTTAATAGAATAATATTCAAACCAGTTTTTATGTTTTGGCTTCTTTAATAAACACCTGAATTGTATTTTTAGCCACTCAAGTATTCCACAGTCTACAAACCCAACAAACAGGAGAAATATTATGTCTTTCCATGGGATCTACCTGTAGCAAAACATGTGCTCAAACAGTGTGCTTGTTCTGAGCAGGGCTGAAAAAGAGGGACTGATGGGCAAAATCCAACATCTGAGAGGATTTTCAGACAAGAAACTGGAGATCAGTAGAGTACAATGAACATGTCATGTTCAAGAAACCAGTTTGAGATGATCTGAGCTTGTGAAATGGCGTGTCATCCTGCTGGAAATAGCCATCAGAACATGGGGACAATGTGGTCTTAAAGGATAGGCATGGTCAGCAATAATACTTGGGGAAGCTGTGGGGTTTAAAGATGCTCATTTGATGGTAAAGGGCCCAAAGTGTCGTCACACCACTGCACCAGCACCAGCAGCCTGAACTATTGACAGTCATGATGGGTTAGTGCTTTCATGTGGTCATGCCAAAATCAGACCCTACCAATCTTCTGTTGTCTATTTTCATAACCTGATAGGAACTGAAGCCTCAGTTTCCTGTTTTCAGTTGACAGAAGTGGAATGCTAATGGTCTTTCCTGCTGCCGTAGCCCATGTGCTTCGTGATTCACAGTGTTGTCCATTCAATGAAGTTACTGTTGCCTTTTCTATCATCTCAAACCACTCTGGCTGTACTCCTCTGACCGCTGGTAATAACAAGGCATTTTTGCCCAAAGAACAGCTACTCACTGGATATTGTCTCTCTCTCTTTTTTTTTTTTTTTTTTTTTTTTACCTTTTTTTTTGTAACCCTGGAGATGGTTGTGTGTGAAAATGCCTGTTGATCAGAACCATCTGAAATACTTAGGCCATCTTCTATGGCACCAACAACCATGCCACATTCAAAGACACTTAAGTCACCACTGTGTACTATGTTTTCTCAGTTACTTTAGAAAAGATTCAGTTCAAATCCCAGATAATAATAACGATAGTGTTCGTTTCTCTAATATTGCTTATCTCTAGTCCTGGAGGCGGTCTTGTTTGCTATTCTTGTGTGATTGTTGTGTATGTAGCATTGAGCAGTCATGTATCCATTATCTGTTCCCCTTTTTCTGTGATGTGTACGGGTATATATATGGCCTAAAAACAAAATTCTCAAAAACTCAAAGTGACACAATAATGACATGAATCAAGTTTTGCCTTTATGTTGTCAAAGTATATTCTCAAACCAAACAGAATTTCCCTCTTTAAGTCAAAATGTGTGTCATAAAGTATTGATTATGTAGTTTAAACATAGGCAGGTTTGTCTACATAAACACCTAAAGCTGAGCTGTTTTCACAGTATATTAACATGGAGCTCCCTGATCAATATTTAATCTCATTAAAAAAACAAAAACAAATACAAGCCTCAACATGGCTTGTGCAAAACCTGACAGGTCTTACCAGCATGAAAACTGTAAATTTTCAGTATTTATGTTTTCAAAAATTGCAACAACTTAAAACTGGAGTAAGTCAAGAAAAAAATCTCAGTTTTTAATTTTGGAATCTTCTGCAGAACATAATTCTAATTAATGATTTAGTCGATATTCTGCCCAGCCCTACAAGTTAGACTAAAGTACACGTATTTGGTCTGTGGGGGGAAATCAGAGTCCTCACAGAAAGCTTTTGTTCGACTGGGGAGTCAATCCAGCAACCCTCTTGCTTTGAGCCTGCGGTGCTACCCACTGCACCATCATACAGGCTGTGTTACAATAAATAAGTCTATTTAAGCGAAAGCAGGATTTTAAAGAGACTTCTAAATGCATGTGCAGCTAACTATCTTTTCTGGATTCTGACAAAATGACGACCAACAATCTGCCTTATGCAGTCACAAAGCTGATAATTATTCAGATTTCCTGGACAGCAACAGAAATAATTGGTCCAGCCCCCCATCAACAAACAAACATTTGGCTGTCATCCCTGCAGGCATACGTTGTTGTCAGATGATAGCTGCTTACAAGATTGGAGCTTGACAGAAACAGAGACTGTGATTGGTTTTGGGGAAGCTCATACCCAGAATGCCATGGTGATGCATTTTAGATAAACATAACACTCCCCCCCCAAAAAAAAGAATTATCAAAACTTCCTAATGAGGACCATTTGTTTCCCTCCGTCTGTCTCTCACAAAGGGGCTGAATAATTCCATTTCAGCGCCGTCACATCAGCACGCTATCTCCGGCCCATTACCTTTGCTAGATTGCTGTCTGTTGGATATGAGAGGGCCTTTAATCGAGAGCTTGACGCCAACGTCCAGCGATAGTCGATGGTGTTTGATACGGGGAATCAGAGCCCCCCAGGCTTAGCTTATGCCTTCTAATCCTCATGAAGAGATAAGGAGAGAGGGCCTTTAAATGTGACACACACGCATCGCTGCACGTGCACTACTCTCAGATTGAAGGGCATAAACACTCCAAGGATGCATTTACATACACGCACGCCTTTGATATCGCACCGTCTGTGTGCTTGACGTTATCTCTGACACACGAACAAAGAAGTCTCTACGTGCTCACACACACACACACTCTCGTAGGCACTGTCAGAACACTTACAGTACGGTATAAGATCTGAGGGAGTGTGGTTATCTAGAAGTACGCTCTTTTATCTCAAGATTGTCACCACCTCAGAGAACTCTGAGTGTCTACGCCTTTCTTGTGAGAGCAAGGGACGAGAGTTTATTGTAGTTTTAGAGGTTAAGCACTTGTATACCTCATAAACTAGAACCAGGTCACTCTGTAATTTAAACACTTTTCTACTGTAGAAATGTTGTGCTGCACCAACCCCCTAGTGACACACTATGGTACTCTGAGGTCCTTTTCTCATCAAATCTTTAAATTTGAGGTCTGATTGAGATAGCAAGGAACTACACTGGAAGACCCTGGAGGATACAATGGTCTGAAATTGAAAGTATAAAGGTGGGTCAAGAGGATTGTTTGTTGGTGAAAACTCAGGTCTTTAATGATGTAAAGGCATGTTTTGTCACAAGAGTAGGGAGCATAGTTTCTGTGACTTTGTGCCTCCAAAATCTAATCAGTTATTTTTGAGTTACAGTGAGTAATCTGCTGCTTTTCACCCAGCCTAACCAGCCTTCAAACCAGTAGGCTCTCTGACCCCGACAAATCCCTCAAGCTTCCATCAACAGAGATAAGGTTAAACATTCTGTGGCCCTGAAATCTCTGCATATGTAAAATGAGGGATCCCAGATATTAAGAGTATAAGTATGACTTTGACGTTGAGGTGAAAAAAGTGCCTGGCACTGTCCTCACTCAAAAATATGAATAATGTGTGTCCTGAAGTTTTAGCCTGGTTGTGGTTATGCTTCTGGCAAAAGCAGTTTTAAAACCATTGATCTTGAAAATCTATCTGTTTTTGTTTTTATTTGTTGTTTGTTTGTTTTTGTTTTTTTTACATAAAAAGTACATTTATTGCACAACCAGAATGTTTTCATGGACACAAACATATACAATAAAGCCTCCCTTAAACACTAACAGATCAACTTGAGCCCAGGATCTAACCATCAAGTCGATTTTATACATTATGTCATTCAGGTTAAATATATAACATTTGTCTCATTCAGTTGATTAAATAACGGTGACTGCATGCACTGCACATGCCCATATTTGGGAAACTGTGATGTTTTATGGCATTACACTTAAAGAAAAACAAACCCTGACACTAATGCCAAATACAGAAAGCCCAAGGTAACACAAGGATCCAGCCCAGTCATTCAGACTCATCTTTGACTGTCTTTATAATTCAGACAATATGTTATAAATGCAGTCAAATACAACAGAAACAAAACAAACATACAAACA
This sequence comes from Cetoscarus ocellatus, assembly GCA_037902135.1. Lineage (NCBI taxonomy): Eukaryota > Metazoa > Chordata > Actinopteri > Labriformes > Labridae > Cetoscarus > Cetoscarus ocellatus. The sequence continues at coordinate 156,120 of JBAMNC010000859.1, read as the reverse complement.
CATATACTGTAATGTAAACATGACCTCTCAAGTTTCGACCTTTAAGGTATTCTTATACCTTTAGCTTAAATCCTTGAATTTTAACCATTATGTAAATGAAGCCTTAAAATGACCTCGAAAAACAAGAACAAATCGAACATCTCCCAGGGCAAAAGAGGACAGTATACAGCAGATTTTACAGGAAATTATAAAAGTCATTAGATGATGTTAACTCTGGAGGGCTTTGCCTGAGTTACAAGACAAATGTAAGACTCGTGATTCACTACATCTGTATGTGCACTAACTTAAAATCACAATGATTTTTTCATCCCTTTACCTGCATTCAGACTTACAAAACTGTGTGTAGTGTATATTTGTGTCAAAATGGACATTCCTGCGAATTTTAAAGGAAATTCCCAATAGCAGTCTTGAGATATTGCTTCCATAAGAATGGCCTGGATAAACATCCAGTTGAAGAAACTGTAAATGCAACGCCTTTGGTCCTGGCTGTCTCCAGCAGCATAGAAACAATACACAGAACTTTGTAGTATAAGCAAAAACTGCAAACTTTGGCCATCACCATCAAAACTTCAAAAACAGCAAACTACAGAACTTTAGATTTACTCTCCAAAATAATTAAGTCTCCTTGATACCTTTATGATTAACCAGAGATGAATTAAAGCTCATGGAGCTCTTTGCTAGCCAGGGACAAAATGGCTAACAGTAATGTACAGTCTGTTATAAGCACTCCTTTTTGCCCTCCTCATTTTTTGTCGTGCCTTGCAGGTGTTGTTAGGTGTCATGGCGGCATCAGCTTCTTGATCAGTCAAACTTAGTGTGAGTAAAGCTTGTTGGCAGGCTAATCTTCTCTGCCCCGGTACTATCACAGCGCAGTGTGCTAACTAATGCTAAGACGTGATTCAAGACATGTTGTCTGTTTTGTTGATTTCTTCTTGTGCTTAAAGGCTCAAGGTTTCTGTCTTTGTCTTTTCATACTATAGTAGTTTTCCATGTGTGAGCTAAATTAGTTACATTTTGTGGCCTGAAAGACTGTGTTCAAAGTGTCCAGTTCTTGAAACATTACTGAAGTAAGGATGTCCACAATGAGTTCTCAAACACTTCAGTACTGAATACTCATGCCTGTCCCGTTCATGTGTGTGAGGCTGTAACTCCTGCAGCTATAGTAGCACACGTTCTTACAACTGGACTCATTTGTATTCATGGATCACAGCTTTCCTTGTTTAATTTTCCTTTTTTCTCACTTTATCCTCTCATCCAGACAAATTCCCGAAGTCAAAGCTTGATCAAGCGGAACCAGCCGTTACACGCGTACATCAGGCCTTTGACATGCAAACAAACCCAATACAAACGTTTACAGCCTCGCTAAATGCACACCACTAACCTGTGTGATCGGCTGCCTTGATCAGTGCCGCAGTGATCAATCTCCATTATGTCTCATCTCCGTGATCAAGGAGCGCACAGACAAACACACTGGCTCACGCACTCATCATTATCAGTTGTGTTCTGCGTTTATTAAACCAAATTGATGGTACGATGCAAACCGACGCAGCAGATCCATAATCACAACAAAAGAGCGTGTGTCAGAGCTGAATACAGCCTCAGTCACACAACAAGAGACAAAGGAAGAGACTTCCTCTGCTGTGAGAGGTCATTTTAACGTGTGGGAATGCTATTTTTCAACACCATAGCTGAGTGTGATTCTGTGTTTACACTGCAGAGAGGAGAGCAGGAAAAAGAGCACTGACCGAGACCGAGGCTGTGAGAGATAAATAAAAGAGGACAGAGTTCATGAGAGAGACAAATAATAATTAGAACAAAGAAACGTTTGCAGAGAGCTACCAGCTCTGAAGAATTTATGTTAATTTTTCTATTAACCGTCATTAAAATGGATGAGGAGTGTAGAAACAGAAAGTCTCATCTCAATGGCCTTAATAACACAATGAATAATAATTGTGCCTCAATAAGAGAGGTGTTGGTGTAAAAACAAGCTGAGAGGAACATGAAGCAGACGATGGATTACCATGGACTTTAAATTAGGCACGCCCAGAGCATCACAGTTTGGAACGTAAGGATAATGTTATACAAGTCAGTGTTTCTACAGAATGATACCATACTTGGGATGTAGATGATCTGTGTCGGGTCATTGTCGGTGTGTGTCTGCCATCTTGACAGTGTTCAACAGTGTGTAATTCATAAAGAAGCTCAAATATCATAATACACGGTCTTAAATACTGTACTCAGCATCTTGTTATCACAGCAGCAACATAATCATTCACGAAGCTCTCACACTGTGTCCTCTGATATTTATGGTTTGGGAAAGGGTCTCACATGAAGCTAATTCAGTCTTTGTTTAGGCAATACAAATAAACCCTGATTTGTCCTTTTATTGTTGAATCTTTGAGTTAAATGACCAGCAAAACCCTCTGAGCAAACTCCTTCATTTAGCAAGATTTAACCTGTTTAGCCCCATAGGACCCAATTTTGGGTCTGCTGGGGCTCAGGAGAAAAGCTCCTTGACACGACAGCACAAGCAGTGAACTGTGCCTTTAAGACTATAGTCATGTTGGCTTTTATTTGACAAATACATTTATTTTTGACCTTTGGCTCAATATGCACTGTTTTTCAAAAACCTCGCCTGACCATATTGTTATCAAACTTCTTTAATTTTTCTCTGCGTCACTTTAAAACAATAATCTTTTGCAGAGGTGACGTAAAAATATTTTATTATTCATTTTTAGAGTTTCACAGCCACTCCAGCATCATTTCTAAGAGAGATATTCACAATAAAAAATTGTTTTTGTTTTTGGCGAGGATAACACAGTAACACATATACTGATAATTACACATCTGGACAAATCTCTCAAGTGTTACTTTTATTATGACATCAAAATTATTCAAATAGACCTTGTGGTTGCAGAGATACACTCTTTTCTTTATGGGTAAGGGTTTTGAGCAGATGGCTTACAAAAGGGACTGGGGCCGAACAGGTTAAGCTATTTCAGTGGGTCAAGACTGAGCCACTATTAATCAGTGTTACGGGGAATCATTTAAAGCTCTGTCCAGAGAGATCAGTGTTAAAGGGAAATACCAGTTTTCTATTAGCTGGGCACCTTTCCTGAACCACCTACCAGCCTGACTGGTAGACAGTGGCTGTTCTTTTAGCTCTCTGTACTCTTATAGGGCCCTTATACGTTTTTATATGCACTTTAGTGTTTGCCACATGTATCCTTACTATGATAGAGTACTGTTATGCCCAGGACAACAAATCACAGCATCTGGACTTTCCTCCTCCCGCCAGTTTACATACAGCACCAGAAGCTGCCTAGTGTAAAGCATGAACTGTAAAATGAATGTGGAGTCATTGAAAACATGGTGTCAAGCAGTGCTAAACTGATCAAGCACCACTGAGTTGACCAGTCAGCCAATCAGTGCAGACCGGGCCCATGTGCAGAAAGGATCCTTAAAGGGGCAGGAACACCACCAAAGCCTCTCTGACAGACGGAGAATACTGGTGGATCAGGGGTTCTGAGTTTGTGGAAACCAGATGTTTTTTTTGAGCATTAGTGATTGTGAACATACCCTAGCAGTCTTAAAAAAAATAATATATGAACAAGATGATTTACAATTTCATTGACAAATAAACTTTCTTGTATCTTGTTAAGGTGAAGTATGGTCTTTTAAGATTAATACTCAAAGTATTCTCAACAGTATTTTTTACTGTTTATTACCACTACCACTGTGACTGGATACCTGAATTTCCTCAAAGGGTCAATAAAGTATCTGTTTATCTGTCTATCGTTGAAAACATACACATTGTTAAAAACAGGATATAGTTGCTGTCGGGCACAAACCTCCTACCTCCAAAATTGCTACTATTCAGGAAAAGAAAAAATAAAATGCTTCACTAGTGAATGAATGAATGGTTTATTGTCCTGATCACAGGTTATTTTTGGTACTATAATTTGGTTAAAAGTTCATGAAACCTGCCCACTGACATGGAAGTCATAAAAAGGAGGTTTGTACTCGACAGCAGCGATATGCTTCACCACGTGTGCCTCATCAAATTTTGTGCTCATTTATTAAAAACCCACCTACTATCTTAATAGTTATGCCTGAAACACAAAAATTAGCATGTTTTTTCATAACATTTCAAAGGTTGATTGTGAGTAATTGTTTCCTCCTGCCTGCATCACAACAGAGAATTATAAACCATTAAATTACCTCTTATTATATTGGCTCACAGTATTTAATCGGCGTGCTCTGCCACAACATTTCATAGTACGACTATTCTTAATGCTCCTGTTTTGACATGAAGTCAGTCAGTGCTGAGCTGGTGTCAACCAAAGTCAACGCTCTCTGTTCAAAGCCCGCTAAGAGCAGGCTGAACTGCTTTAGGCTGCTGATGTGGAACAAAAATGCAGGAGATGTTTTGTCAACATAAATATTTGAATATTCTGGGAATTAAAAGGTAAATCGAATTTATAGCAACCAAAGACTGAGTTTTATGAGCCGCCTTTTGATGAAGTCAGAACAACAAAAAACTCTTTTATATGAGAGTCTCAACAAATTTAGATACAATGTAGTCGACTAAAACATGAGCGTCCAATTGTACATGGTCTTTAATCTGTTAAAGTTTGGCTCATGGGTTTGTTTTCTTCTTTGAACCTTTATTCTGCTTGATGGGACATTTTAACCAGATGAGAAGACTGACAAGGTGCTGCCAACTTCATATCCAGCGTCACAGTGTGTGCGACTCAACCGTCATTTTTCATATGATGACATAAAGGTGCTTTTTCTGTTCCTACAATCACGATATTCACAACTGCCTTGGCAGATTACTTTTTAGGATGTTTGTTCAGGTATTTACTTTGAACACGTTTCACAAACAAACACTATCTCTCTCACTTTGTGTTAATTAAGAGAGACAGCCGATTGAACCAAAGAGGTCACTGCTGCTTCAAACACACTGACAATTCCCTCCACTAAAATCTTTATTTTAGTGGAGGGAATTGTCAGGAGATTAGGAGATCTTCTAGATTTGAATGTTAATTGCACAAAGATGTAGGGAAAATTTCTGCATGTTTTTTTTTTTTTTTCTGCAGAGCTTATGTCTCTGTTGTTGCCTAATCTGTGAACAACAGAGGCATAAAATTGTGCTGTGATTTGCTTGACAACCATGACGGAGTACATGTTTGAAATCGACTGCAAACAGCCGACATGATGATGTTAGACAGAGGGCTGACTCTGAAGACAGCAAACAAAATTTATGATGAATGAGAAGTTGTTGTTTATAAATGAAAGTAGTCACTCTTCTTTAGGCTGCTCTGCAGTTTCTCTCCAAATTACTCTTTGTGCAGTCTGGTGGTAACTCCTCTATGACATCTTGAAGGCAAACTTTTCTCTGCCTCTTACATCTTGGGGCAACAACTTTAGTCTGTTTACATCTGTTATTGTCTCACATGAAGAGCTCCCTGTGCTCTCATTGGTCAAAGTCTCTGACCTGAAAAGAAAAATCATGGGAAGCAGGACAAAAATCAAACATGCAAGAATCTCTGTCATGAAGTCATGAGGCATCAAAGACCGGCCCTCTGTTCTTAGTCACAACAACATATTCATGGTCAGCAGGTCCTGAAATCCTACGACTGTTGGGTTGGACCATAATTGTGCATAAATCATGTAGTCTGATCTTAGCATTAACTGTAAGGAAATTTTAGAAAACAGGCCTTCTTGTGTTCTTATATATAAATGCAAGCGCAACGTACAAGCTGCTTCTACAAGTGGTAAATATTGACGTTACATGAAGGAGGATGACTTGGCTGAAGTATCTTCATTGCTACTGGTTGCAGCACCAAAAGCCTTCAAAGATATCTGCATGTATCACTGTCAGGCAATAGTTGATAAGTTCAGGGACTGAATCCAATTAAAGCATGGTGAGTGATAGCCAAAAGGAGTTTCATACTTGTTGTCACTTCAGTGTACTTTTTGATTGACCATAAATCAAAAATGCTCTAAAGCCTCGTCAGCCTCCAGTCCTGCAGATAATAGATACATATTTGGCTTCATGCTGCAGCCGTTATATTTACAACTCCTGCAGTGTTTCCAAAGTTTGCCTGGACCGTTGTGAGCGCCTGAAAGACAGACGCAGGTGCAGTGAGAGGACAGGAGTCTGCAGAAAGAAAAGGAGGAGGCTCATTAGGAGAAATTTTGGGCAGAGACAGTTCTGCCTTTTCCTTCTGCTCCGTAATTAAGAAATGGATTAATGAGAAAGAGACGCACACGTCTGCCAACGCCACCGCAATTAACAAGCTGAAGGGAAGTCTGCTGTGTGTCTGCTGGAGAGGGAGCAGCGCGCGGTCATGACGAAACAATCGTTGACTTCTTGTCTCATTGCATACTTTTCTGTTTCCTTTTTTTTGTCAGGGCCTCGGGCTCTTTGTAACACCCCTGCTCCAAAAATACCCTTGTTGAACTGGGCGTCACCTTCTCCCTGAATTTGTGGACTAGTTAAAGTGGGACAAGAATGTGTGTGAGCGTGTGTGTAGTTTGCGTTCTTGTGGTCCGAGGCAAACCAAGACTTCGTTATAAGGGTGAAAGAGAATAAGACAGGCCTTTAATTGTACCATGCTTTATTAATGTTTAAGTGAAATGCTTAAAAAAGCTGTCACGATATAGTAAATATAATATATAACACCACTTTGTTAAATAATAAGGTCCTCATATAAGCAGCAAAACTACCAGTCTGTTTGTACCCGAGTGTGTTTGTTCCTGTCCTGCTACATCAGAGTGTGTGTGAGCAGGCAGCAGGTGGTGCTTGTCAGGGGCCACCGTCGCAGCGGGGGAGGGGGCAGGTGTCAGGTGCACAAGGCTCAAGCGGAGGTTGAGGTATTGTGAGGAGTGTGTGCAAGATAGGCGATGATGCGTGCTGGGGAAGTTGTCCGCTCAAGTCTGCTCCAGCTTTTTTTCCTGTCTCTGTTTCTCAAACACAAACACACACTCGCGCTCATGGCGTGGACATGCAGCAGTCCAGAAGGAAATGTTTCAAATATGAGGAGCAAAATGGAGCTCATGACCGCAATGGATGACCCCCTACTGGATATGTAAACAAAAACAGCATTTTCAGAACAACTTGTTTGCATTTTTATGCTCTGAACATGTGCAGGCAAGTGTAAATTTTGGCAGCAACATTGTGTTTAGTCAGTCTTCTGACCGAAATGAATAAACATTTTAGTCACTTGGTAGTCCTCTTCATTGTAGGAATGCACGATATTGGACATTTTTGCTGCTATCTGCCATGCCTTTAATTTTAAACCTAATTTTTCTGATGCTGATATAAAAGAAACTGAAAGATGCTTTTTTAAATTACACCTAAACCAAATGTTTTTATAACAGCAATAGCAAATCCAAGGTTAATCCTCCCGTTTAAGATCCACAAACACTGATTTAATCAAGTTGCGGAAATACCCTATTTTTGAAACTCACACCTTAAAATTAAAACTTATACCAATAATCAATGATATTTTAGAAATGTTTCTCATTTTCAAATTAGTGTGGATTTGGTCTTTGCTAACACCACTAGGTTATACACTGATCAGGAATAATATTAGGCCACCTGCCACCCCGACTGGTCTGCAGCTTTTCAGCAAACTGTGATCCAGCTTTAACTTCTTCAGCAGTTCTAGCAACAGTACCTCGTCTGTCAGATCAGGCCAGGATCCACTCCCCAAGTTCATCAGTGAGCCTTGGCTGATTCACGACTGTTCCCCCTTGGACTACTTTAGATACCGACCACTGCAGACTGGAAACACCCCAAAAGAGCCACAGTTGTCTAGCCATCACACTTTAGCCCTCATAAAACTTGCTCACATCCTTTCGATTGGCCATTTTTCCTGTTTCTAACATCAACTCTGAGGACAAAATATTCACTTGCTGCCTAATATACCCCACCCACTAACAGTTGCCGTGATGAAGAGGCCTGTCTGTGGTCATCATGTTGTGCCTGATTGGTAAATATGGCGGATATGTACAGACAAAATAGCAACCAGAAAGTTCCATATTAGCAGACACTGAAAATGAACTTCTTAGGCAAATGATATTGTGCATCCCCAATATAAATGTACACATATCTTTATTTGATGGGATATTCAGTCTGTCAGTGATACAGACAGGGTTATTTTACAGCTGCATATACAAGCAGGCACAAGTGCAGCTAAAGTTACCATCATGTCAACCTGCTGTAGCTTTTAGATTTGATAGAACGTGGTAATGACTTGAAAGTATAACAATAACAATCCGTAAATGTTGATTTGTAAAATTTAAGAAAACACTTTGCTCCTCCTTTATGATCTCTCAGCTCTCACGAAAAAAGGCAATATAATCATCACAAAAGGAAAAAGTACACTCTCTTGAATAGAAAGAATAGCAGGAGGAAAATAATCTTAAAAAAAGTATGTTTCCTGTCAGTTTTACTGATGAAAAGATTGCAAGTAGTTATTTGAAATAAGTAAACATGATTTTTCTTTTTATACGTCTATCCTGAACTCAAGGAACTGAAGACATTTTGCTGGAATGGTGTAGCTTGAAGTAGTGCTACATTGTGATCCCTGTAAAGTTTGAATCCCCTGATAGAGTCGTCCTTGTGTAAAAGAAATATTATTGGTAATATTTTTTCCTTCTCCTTGAATGATATTTTTTCATTGAGGAAATCAACAGTGCAGCAGGCTGTCATTCCTCTTGATCAAACATTACCTCAGGCTAAAGCTGTCATCTGTCTTCAAAGTAAACTCCACTCACTCCTGCTTCTGCAGTTTACAGTTTTCTCTCCTGGGATCCATATTGACGCTGTTATTCTTTTTAGCTTCATTTTAAAAAGCTATCGCTCATCTTCTTAAGCCCTGTCACTCGTCTTTGAGACTTGGTCGGCTCAGCTGAGTGTATTATTGTGTGATGCATCATAGCTGACATTGATCTGAGTGAGGCTGTGCTGTTTGTCGCACTCTTCCTGCAGCACATACTGTACTGTATCGCAGTGTTATCACCCATGCGTGGCCTTAACACAGACATGCTGAGATGTTTTTTGTGTTGCAGGATATTAGGTATTCATGGATCTCTAATTCAATTACATCTGGATGTCAGAGGAGAGCGTGCATGGTGGCTGAGCCCCGAGACCGAGCATGACACACAGACGTAATGTTTGCATGTTTGGATTTCCACGCTGTGCCATCCAGAGACCGCATTAGTACGCAGACGGCCACGTCCCATCATCGCACTCGTGTTGTTTGTGTTTGTGTGTGAGGCCGCATGGAGATGAGCTCTCATACAAAGCTCTTGTAAAAAGATTTTCCGCCTGCATGCTTGCGTGTATTACATGTTCTGGGTTAAAATGCAGTGACATGAAGAAGAAAGAACAGAGCGTGAACCTGAACCAAGGGATTGTGTATTTGTCTTTGTCTCTTTAAGAGGAAATACAGCCTTTAAAGTGTTTTATTCTACAAACAGGCCAAATACAGCAGCTTGACAACAGGACCAGCATCATAAATATGACCTTCTGTGTACCTCTAGGGTGTCAGTTTTGCAGGAGATTTTTTAGAATAAGAAAAAAAAGACTTTTGTAAATGGGTAAATAATTAATGTAATAAAAGAAAATTAGAAAACTTGGCTGCTTTGAAAATAAAGTCTGCTAAGAAAAATCCAAGCATTTTATTCACAGTGACACTACACTGGTTTGTTTTACTTTTTAACATTTTAATAAAACAAAACAAAACAAAAATAGAATAATAAAGTAAAATGGAATAACAAATAGTAGCCTTGAGTCAGGATTTCCTCATTTCTAAAAATATTTGTTAGTGTGACTTTCAAAAAGTAACCAAAAGAAACCTTTTGTTGTGTGGCCTTCTCTTTCTTTTTTTTTTTTTACATAAATCCCACCTCTGATATGGCAAGCAGCAAATCACAGTGCAAAATTTTGTACTAGCAAATTTGGCCACACACCTGTCCCCTCAAGTGTCACCCCTCTCTCTGATGTTAAACGGGATTATTTCAAAAATCGAGTCCAGGAGAGTCTTTGGTCTCTCATTTAGCTTAAGGGCAGGAAAGCAGCTGTGATTCTGTAGTTATAAATGGAGGTGTGCCTGTGGGTCCTATTTTGGGGTGTGACTCCCATTGCTCAAAAGCACATGGCGCACAGTGGTTTGTGGCGTGTAGGTCTGTGTGAAGTCTGGATGTTCTCCCTGTGCATGCGTGGGTTCTCTCTGGGCACTCCAGCTTCCTCCCACACATGAAAGTCATGCTCATTAAATTAAGCAGTGACTCAAATTTGCCCTCCAAACAGCCCTGCGCAGGGATGGGAATTCATGAGATTTTATTGATACCAATGACATTATCGATTGTCCTTATCAATACGACTCTTTAACAATTTCCTTGTCAATCCCATTTTTACAAAAATAATTAAATCTTGATCTCGATCTCAATTCCTGTGGATTCTCTCTGTGGAAAAAAGTTGGCTTACACAGGGTTTCAGTGGCAACAATGCAAAGCAGAAGGCATTCCTGATATTCAATGCTGTGCAGCATAGATGAATGCCTCTGCAAGTTGTTGGTGTTTCCGTCCATTAAACGTTGTGCAGTAAGCTTCTTTTTGTGAAAAAAGTACATAGTGTAAGGAATTAATAAGGGAATTGCTAAGCCAAAAGAGTAAGGGTGAATCCCAATTCTACCTGTTAGCCCTTACTTAGCCCTTTTAATTAGTCCACTTTACAGAGGAGAAAGTCCACAAATGCCAGTGATTTAAACTCCTAAATTAACGTTTGCTTCTGATGTCTCCTGCCGCACTAAATGAAAAAAGAAGGACGTTTTAAGGTGAAAGAAGTACGGTGCTGTTTTTTGCCCTTGAATGAGACTTTTGCAAGCGATACTATCATTAACGTATATCGGTAACGCATTGTTCTCCTTAGGGCTAAGGGGAAGGGCTAAGACAAAGGGCTACACAGCCCTTTAAAAACGAAGACAGACCGGGACCTCACTTGAAAGGAAGGGGTATGAGAATTTCCCATAATACACCACACCTGCTGACAAGAAGGCAGAGCGGAGACCGAAGGAAGTGCTTAATTATAAGTAATTATTAAACCATATCACAGCCAGCGAGCGGCTCTGAGTGATGACATAGCGGAAATCGAGTGGCGTCTCGTTTCTTATAGCGTGTTTTCACCCCTTCCTCTTGGCCAAGAGGAAGGGGTAGACATACGGGTAAGATGAAGGGGGAAGGGCAAAGGGCTACCATTAGGATTCATCCTAATGATATTGATTCTTTGAGGGAGTTGTTATCGGTTCTGAACTGGAATTGGTTTTTGATTTCCATCTGTAGCCCTGCGATGGACTGGCAACCGCCTTTGGCCCAATGCCAGCTGGGATAGGCTCCAGCCCCCCTGATCCTGAAAGCTACAAAGGGTATAGATAATGGATGGATTGATGGAAACATGTTAATCAATGCTCTGATATAACAAGTGGAGTGTATTTGAAAAGAAGGCCATCCCAGCACTCCTAAATCTAAATGCCACAGCTCTTCATATGTGGCAACACAATGAAAGTTATTTAATCTGTTACTTTGCTAACTTCAGTTCGTCTCTCCATTTTGGTTCATCAAACACTTTCATTTTCTTAAACTGGCACATGGCTATTCTCCATACCTACGGTGACTACCAAGACTAAAAAGTACGTAGATCCTAAAGGGCATGAACTCTGACAATGCTTCCAAAGAGCTTAAACCCTTGTCCTCTTTATATCTGAAAAAAAAAAAAACTCAATGTCAAATCAAAACAACAAACTTTAACAAAATGCTCACTATGGACAGAAGAAGGGTACCTTAGATGTTAAATTTTGAAACCACTGATTAATCTGCTTTTTATTCTACATGACTTTGAAACAGGCGGCTTATTTATTCGACATCAAGGTGTTTTACTTCTGCGGCTTGCTCGCATTAGTCTGATTCAAGGGCGAAAAACAGTGCCGTACTTCTTTCACTTTAAAACGTCCTTCTTTTTTCATTTAGTGCGGCAGGAGACATCAGAAGCAAACGTTCATTTAGGAGTTTAAATCACTGGTATTTGTGGACTTTCTCCTCTGTAAAGTGGACTAAGGAAAAGTTTAAAAAGGCTCCTCGTCTTTCTGCAGATTCCCCACTCGTCTGATTTGCTCATTTTACCCTCCCTCTCTTTAACCTCTCCATCCATCCATCAGTCTTCTCTCCACTGCAGCTGAAGACATTTATTTGAGGGGAGTGATGAGGTGTGTTGTCTGAGGGAGGTTTGTCGGCCTGATTGGCTGATAAGATGTCTGGTTAGGTCTTTTACGGAGGGAGAGGCTCTTGTATGCACTCCCACGCTCTTCATAGCAGTAATGAGAGAATTGGAAGCTGTTGGAGTGCCGTGCAGTTCATATTTGATGTGTGATTTCTGTATAAATTCATGTTTTGTGTGTTTTTTTTCTCAGCCTTTGAGCCACGGAGGTGCCATTGTATTTATGTTGACATCTCAGAAATGTGTGCCGAAGCAGGCGACACACGTATGGAGCGAGAGTAAATAAGTGCTCACATTAAATCATGTTGGATTTATGGGAAGGAGGGAGGTTGTTGTAGCTGCGAGGTGGGCTGGAGCAAATCACACATAAGCACACACACTCTAGATAGACACGCTCTGATAGTACAGTAAGTGGTTCTGCCCCAGTAGTGCTAAACAAGGCCAACAGTGTGCCGTTATGGACAGTAAATAGAGCAGAGCACTACCTGTAAATAACCAACCACACAGCCTCATAAATCCTCTGTCTGTCTCTGTGTTTGTGTGTTTCTCATACCCGCACACAAACACAATCCAGGGGTACGAACGATGAGTTGTGAGTCTGTTTGTCATCGCTGAACAACTTTATTTAATCAGTCTGAGTTTTTTTTATTGATTCAGAGTCATCAAAATTACCTTTAACTCGGCCTGCAGGATACAACAAAAACACTGTGTGATTAAATTGTTCAATACTAGGATTTTAATATGGCTTGTGATCATTTAACAAGAGATCAAGAGTGCATATAAGCATTAAATTTATAGACTTAGTCTTGGCTTTTGTTTTAAATTGCACTTGCTATTTCCAAATTTAAGGGAAATAGGAGACTTTCCTCCCCTTAACTGGCACAAATAAATTCAAATGCAGCTTTTAGCCAGCTTTAGCTTCACCTGGCTGCACCGAAAGGTATGAAAACAGGGCTGTGATACCACAAATAAAAAGCTCTGTGTAGTGTAGACTTTTTCAAGGTATTTACCTTCAGCCAACAAAAATCAAGGTTTAAATAAGGGCTGTAAGAAGGCATCAGTACAGTACACTGATAAATTGCAATATTTTGCAACGCCTTACCACATCAGTATTTTATAGTGCAGTATTAACATTTTATTTATTGTTAATTTATCAGAATTGGTACTTTTTAGCTGTGTTGTAGGTCAGCATTTAGCCATTTGACTTTTCATCTCTATTCCGTTAATTTTTACTATTACAGTCACTAAAACAGATAATGAAGTTTATCTACATATGTAACAAGGACCATACTTTATACAGTGACATAGATTAGAAATTGTATTTTTATTTGTGTACAGTGTTGTTGCTTCCTTATACCTGTTGTTCCCTGGAAAATAGAAGAAAATTGAACAACTTCTCGCCAACTCCATTGTTTCAGTACCAACAAGATTGAATCAACAAGTGATTCCTTTCCCTTTTTCAGGTGTTTGTTATTAATAATGTCAATTTTACCTGCTTGTTGTCCATCTGTGCATCCTGTAGTTTTAGATGATTTCTCTATGACTCAAAACTGGTATTTTAATGCTTAAATTTAAATATTATTGAATTATTATTATTGTTATTGTTATTGTTGTCCATCATTTTCAAATTTACTGTTTTACAAAATAATAAGCACATTTTTACGTCTTGTTTAAAATGTTAAAGTTATTTACTTGCATTTCTGAAAAGAAAAATTAGTTTTAGTGGTTCAATTTTCTGCTTGATTAATTTCAGACTTCTCAGAGAAGCCCAAAGAGCGGCGCTAATTTGGGTAAAAACGGTGAATTTAGTTTAAATTCCTCATTCCTGTTCAAAGAAGGCAACCAAAACAATCCCAACTCTGACTCCATGCCTTAAAATGAAGACGTTGGGTATGTTATGAAAAAAATACTTAAATGAAACAGTGGCTGAGTAAATGAGGAGACATGGCACACAGACACCAGAGGGTCAGACTGTCACATTTAAAGCTCAGGCCCATGTCCAATCTGCTCTGCTCGTCAGTGTGCTGTGAGAACGTGTTCTGACCCTGCCTAAAGATTACACAGCTCACTCAGCCCTCTTCTGTTTGTGTACATAAATCATCGTGTTCATTAAATACCCGTGTGTATCTGAGTTCTTATTAGAGACTAGAGGGATGTGACCTTTCTCTGACCCTCCGTGCTTCAGCCTCCGTCCCTCCTTGCAGGTCAGACGGACATATGTGCACTCGACCAGCCAGCTCTGGCATCCTTCCAGTGACCTGATCAAGGTGGGCTAAGCCACTGGCACAGAATATCAGACAGCAGGCACACACACGGAGCAGAGGCCTGTAATAGAAGCAGATGACAGGATGTTTGCTGCTGGGGCTTTCTGTGGTCGAGGAAATGAAACACAGTGGCTGCTGAGCTTCCTGTGTTAGAGTGGAGACACATTTACACCTCTGCAGGCCATGGAAGAATGACGAGGCCACTGTTTTTACTTTAAAATCTGTGCCAACACCTCGAACTTTGGCTCCTTTGTACTTTTGGCATCAGAGCTTCAACACATGAGTCAAAAGATGGAAAGAATTTCAACTTTCTTACACTTTTGGATGCCCCAATGTCACTAAAATGTTTTTAAGTGGTCTAAATAGGATTTTCTTTACATATTCATGCTGTAAAACTGCTGATTGGTAAACAGGGATGTTTCTATCTTGGCTAGTATTGCAGAAAATATTAGTTTTCTTCTTTCAGGGGAGTTTTTATAACTGCCCACACCTCTGTGCATGATGCTTGATCCTTGAAAGGGAGATGAGTTGTGTTGAATGTGTCGCTGTTGGTGAAGCTATTAGGATTTATCCACAAAGCCAAAAGTGTATTTGTGTGCAAGAGTTCAGTCATGCTGCACATGTGAAAATCATGTCTAGAGAAATAAATTGAAAGCTGGACCCTGAGCATTTGATATCACTGGCCTATCATTTTCTATCTGCATGATTCATCACGCCTGACGACCGTTGCTGAATTGGCACGGCAGGGTCTCCGCGAGGTTACTGCAAGAAAAGGAGCGGCACCTGCGGCTTATGAGACAGCAGTGTTTATCACCTGCGGAGGGAGCGGGCCTCACCTGGCGGGCTGACCACCTACACACGTTGCAAAACACTTTTTCAATCAAAAGGAATATATCTGGAAGGACAAATCATTTCTGAAAACCAGAGCGGCACCTCCAACATTGGATGAAGGGACTGTTGTGGAATAAAAGCAAAGAGAATAGAAGAGCAAAAACAGTTTCCTTTGCTTCTTCATACCTTCCATGGTTACCTTTCTGCTTTATTCTTCATCTCAGAGCTCAATGTCTAACCCGGTTTTGAACAGTGGTTGTTATTTTGATATACTGTAAATTCAAAACTCACCCAGGACATTCTGCTACCATTTATCATCCAAAATGCACCAAGTCTGCGGCCAGAAATATTCCCCAATAAGTGCTTCATGCCCTGCTGTGAACATAAATTTGATGAAAACTGCAGTGACCATCCGTGTTTGTGAACTCTCCTACTAACTCTGAAAACATATTTGTATTAGTGAGCTATTTGGATAGACTTTGCTCGGCAGAAATAGGGCACTGGACTTTAACCAGACTGAAAAGAAATATAGAAGAATGGAGAAATACCAAGTATTACCTAAGAAGTACCACATTTTTTAGCTTTAGTCAATGGCCCAGGCAAGTAAATGCTGGGCAATTAACAAATGCAAGGATAAGTTTCCAACCACTTTCAGAGCCCACAAGTTCGCAACAACACTTGTTTTGATCAAGTTTGTTTTCTTTTTGGTTGAAGAACTAATTAAAACATGTTGACAACATGAAAGTCATCCTGAAAAATGGGACATCAGAGCTTTAAGAGTGAGATTTAAATGTAACATTTGCCCCCCCCCCCCCCTTTGCTGAGAATAGTAAGACAAATGTTTTACTTTATTCTAAAATGACAAACAGATTTAACCACATGAATGAAAAAATACTAGAGATGTCAGAAAATTCGTATAGTTTTTTTTTTTTCTTTCTAACACAAGTACTGCCACCATTAAAGGAACAGGTCAATTTTAGTCAAGTTGAGGCTCTGTACTCTTGACAAGAAATACCTGTGTTGATATTGGTTTCTGTGATAATGAGCTTGGGAAAATCAGCATGTCAGATGTTGGTAAAAATACAATGCATCTCTAATTTTTAGGTTCTTAAAATGTCCAAATGACTGCTAGCATACTGTGTAGCTTAGGCTGAATATGCATAATATATGATGCTGCATGGTGCATCTGTACAATCAAAATTTTATATAGGTATACACTTGTCCAAATACAGTAGTGTTTCTTCATTTTTACGTCTGACATGACATGGAGAACATGCTGAAGATCACTTTAGGCTTTAGATCACAGGTAGAGTCAGATGTCTCTTGGCTGAAAGGTTTGGGGCTTAGCCGCAGCTCCTGTGGTCACATGTTGATGCTTCTCTGTGGCAACAAACTGAACCCCTGGTGCTGCATCGGTTGCGTGAACATGTGTGCAGGTAGGATTAGTAAAATGGATGAACACATTATGTTGCGGGCAGCACGGTGGCACAGCAGGTAGTTCATTTACCTCACAGCAAGGAGGTTGTGGATTTGATCACCAGATCAGTCAGGGCCTGTCTGTGTGGAGTCTGTTCTTGCAGTGCATGCATGGGTTCTCTCTGGGCACTCCGGCTTCCTCCCACAGACCAGAAACATGCTCTTAGGTTGACTCAGATCAGTTAACAGACAATCCCAAGTCTTTCAGAAATAGAGGTGTATGTTGCTAATAGTTTATATGATTGTGTTATCAGGCATACTGATGGAGTGTGTAGTCAGTGTGTTAGTGTTTGGATTGACACAAGCCTCCCTCTGCTGCTCATGTCTCTGTCCATGGTGCTGAAATATGCACCGAAGGACATCTGATGACTGCTGAAACTCTCACAATTTTTTCCTCTTTCATTTATTCCACATTGTGAGTTTTCGAGGGAGATAAACCGTTTCTTTCAGTAGTTTTCTGTTCTGTAGAATGGTGGGTCTCAACCTCGTCTCTCTTCATTTTAGCCGTGATGACTCTGCTGGCTCAGAGCCGCAGACTCACAAAAGAAGTTAACACTCATGGACATAAGGCCTCATGCGTTACTAGTTTTGATCTTTTCATGGTGTTTTCTAACAATATCATAAAGTGCATTGTGCTTGACTCTGTCTGACAGTGCACAAACAAGGCTGTAATAGCCCGCCGCCTCTGTTTTTGGCACCAGCAGCTAACACAAGCATCATTAAATATCTGAGAGGTGTGAGCAGGTTGTCTGTGTTCTCGCCTTGTCGCATCGTCATCTTTACCTCGTGTAATCTCTGTAACAGAGGAAACACGTGCCCTGACATCACCCGCTGTACATCTCAGAGAGAAAATGGAGCACAGCAGCTTTTCTTCTCTTTCCTTCTCATTTACTTCAAACAGAGCTCTTTGAAGACGGTGATGCAGCCGTGTGAAAAAAAAAAACCTCACACACTGCCATCACTGCCACAGACAGACTCGCTGCTTCACCAGCATCTTTGTAGCTGTCACTGTGATTCTTTAAGGATGCACGTGCAGGTTTTTCTATCACAGTGCTTCGTACTGGACTGTTTTTATCACTTTACGCTGGTGATGGCAAGAACTGATATTCTCAGAAAATCTTGTGAATGATCAGAGGGTTTCTCTTCAAATTTGCACCAATGTAGGAATTATAACACTGTGGTGCGTGCTGCTCTCTTCTCTGTGTGTATCTGACTTCTCAGAGGTCTTGGTAAAGGTGCTGATGAAGTAACCATGTCTTCAAAGAGCTTTCTGAAGATGTTTCACTTCCTTCTTCTTCACCTCTGTTGTTTTAGGCATTTTCTGAGCTCGCTGATGGCCAGTTTATTGTTTAAATCATATATTACAATTTATATAGAAAAGTCCACTCTTGCTGAAGGTTGAACTGATGAAATTGTAAAAGTTTACCATCAGAAAACCTGCCTCTGCCCTTCTCATGAACCACCTCTCCTCACTCTTATCAGCAGTCCCATGCCTTGCAGAGGCATATTACCACCCCAGGGTTTTAGAAAATAACAAACACCACCTGAATGACTTTGCATGCATGCACAAATTATGTACATATAATATCATGTGAGCCATGTATGCTGCAGTATTTATGCATATGCCTCCTCTCAGGAGTGTTGCAACAATGCATTGTTAATTTTTCATCCACATCATGTATGATTGTGAAAGCACCCACCCCAGTGACACACAGGGTAAAGGTTAGAAGAAAGCAATTTATACATTAAATTATTCATTATGTGCTGCAATTTACTGCATGATAACATGTCAGATGATTCATTTTTAACGGGCATGGCTCTCAGCTGAGAAAGTACAGTAAATGAGATCATTAGCTGTCATTTGCATTGTACTGTGGATAACTGTGAACCTGCAACTACTGCTAATGTTTCCTCTGCAGTCATCAGTGAAATTTATCTGTGCTTTGAAGCAACACTTACACAGACGTGATGGATAAAGATCATGGACAGTTAACTTTACAATCACTGTCATCAGGGTTAACTTTGAACACTGTGTCTTGTTTTTCAGGTTGATAATGGACCATAGCACTCCAGCGCTCTCTAATAGCTCATTGAATTATCATACGCTTTTGTAGATTTTAACAAGCAATTTATTTTGATATAGGAGCAAGAATATGAATGTGCCATAATCATTTCCAGCGGTGATTAATTATCATTTTGCATAAAATAATGTTGGAAACAAGAGTTTCTTTTAATTTCATTGTCGCATATCCTCTTCCCTTTGAGCGTCATATTGAGGGATCAGATTAATTGACTTTATTAAGCAGTTCACTTGTTTTACAGTTTATCTGCAAACCAAATGTCCCACATCAGACAGGATTCATACAATGGCAAAGCACCTCTGTGTCTTTTATTTAACCCCTGTGCCTTTGCTAATCAGTAATTCAGTCTTTGAGTTGCTTTTTGAATTAGAGCAGGAATTATAAATGCAAAACCCCACCAAACATTTCACAGTAATAATGAATTCTTTCGCTAAGCATCATTAAAACTGCATAAAGAGTTCATCAGTCATGCTCATACTGAGTTTGTTTCTGAGTGAAAAGGTACACAAGTGAGGCGAAAGAGTCTACTTGTGTTCAAGTACACTATGATTTAATAAATACCTCAGAAAAAGAAACTGAAGCTTCAGGAAAGTCAACATATTTGGTTTAATTCTACTGTTTTTATTTTCAGGTTAAGATGCCAGGGCTGATATTTGTTCTTAAGATGACTCAGTAGAATTTGAAGTAGCTCTTAGGCTTTTAAGGTTTAGCCACGTTACCATGTATTGAAGCTGCATTCTGTCAAATGGCCAGCAGAGAGCCTTTCCTCAGGTCTCCACAGTAATCCTATTACAAATGGGACGTTCATGGGAAAAGAAGTCACTTTATCCAATTAACTTTGTCCAAAAAAGACTTTTACTAGAATTTATGAACATATTTACTAAGTGCTAAAACTTGTATTCTTCTTGGCAGTTAAGTGGTTTGATTTTTTTATTCATTTGTCTTTCCATCCATAAGTCCATCAATCCATCCATACACCATGCATCAATCTTTCTTTATCTACCTATCTATCTATCTATCTATCTATCTATCCATCTATCTATCTATCTATCTATCTATCTATCTATCTATCTATATCTCTCTTTGTCAGTCTGCTTGTCTTTAACTTTAATATTTGTGGGGTCACAGATTAGCAAGGCAGTAACTTTGTCTGGCGTTGTAAAATACCCGCCCTCAGTGAACACTTTGTGTAACTTATTTCTTGGCTTTTCCACTACAACATTTTCCAAAGCTCCGCACTTATGGCAAAATATGATCAATTCACATTCCAACAAACCAAGTTGGCAGAAGAAAGCCTGCAAACCCTGTTTCCAATTTTTTTAGTCTGCTCTTCCTGTTTCTCAGAAGCTCCATATGTGCTGGTTTTTGTGTACGTTTTGCTTCAGGAACAGCAAACATTTCGGTCTATGATTTACACGAACTCATGGTGACTGTTCTGACTTTAGTTTAGGGCTCTTGCATCCAGCCTGATTGTGGTATAGGAAGACAGATTACATTTTGGCCTGCTGTGCTCCAGATGTCCCGTGCTGTCACTATTCACCGTGATATAAAAAGCCCTCCAGCCCAGAGCTCGACAGATGTGAGTCCAACCACCCGAGGGATCAGTTCTGTCTCTAATAGAGGTGCGGAGGGGTGAAGGTGGCCTGGCACACATGAATATGTTATGAGTAACCATGTAGTAGGTTACAGGGCTCCATATCAGGACATATTTGTGTAACACATAACTACATGCCTTGAATAAGTCTCTTGTATTCTTATATTTTTACCGTTGTTTTTCTGTATTCTGTGGTTAATAAGTAATTTGTTTCTCAAGATCATGACTAATGTTGCACTTGAAAAAGCACATATCAAATATAAAAAAGGCTTAACTAGCTTCTTTTGTATTGGCAAAGTTGATTTTTGTTATGGCCACATATAACTTAGCTAGTGTCTCCCAAATGCCAATATTTTTCCCCTGTTTGATTGTGACAACAGATCCCATTTTTCCAAAAAACATTTTTTGCTGCCCTGGAAAAAAATCTTGTTTGAATCAGCAGTCAGTTTTGCCAAATCAGTCAGCATTAAATCAGTATGACACATCAGCTAAATGTCTGAGACTGATATCTGTTCATGACTTGATTTTTCCAATGGCCTGTGCTTGAAATGGGCCAATATTGTCCAAAACCGATATTTAACTGATGTTTATCCCTCGAGAAACCACATATGAAGCAGACTCTCAGCTCTTGGCTTACAACGCAAAGTACAAGGTGAAGACAAAGCAAACAACGGTTGTTGGGTTAATCTCTTATACTAATTCTTGACTTCAGTTGAGTAAATAACACGGAGTCAGGGCTAAACTGGGACTCTGAAATAGTTATTAGGGGATCTGTGTTTTATGAACTGATGTATTGCAGTTACATTTCAAAATTCAGAGATAAATTGGAATTGGGAAATTAGATAATTAGACAGCCCCAGTTTAAAGGCATTACCTTGAAAATTGTTCCGAAATTAAAGTCGTTTTTGTTAGTACATTTGTTAACATAATTCTGATCAATCCTATGGCTTATTGATTAAAGCCCCAGCATTTGCTTTATCCTCTAATCAAACTCTTTTCAAACTTTCCTCCTGTCACAATGACGTAAACATAATAAGCTTTTGGTCTGTTTCAGCTCTGTTGAATCAGATTGCACAGGTGTTCCTAATAAACTGCACACACTGATGTAGAAAGACACACAGCAGACAGGACAGGGATTATGGTATCAGATTTATCCCTCAGCCAGCCAATTGTTGGAAACAACCTGTGCACACGGTATGCGTCGGTTAACCAGCGGCGAGCTCTACAGCAGGACGGGGCCCCAAATGAAAGGACAACAAGGCAGACAGCCAGGGACACAGACAGAGATTGTGTTCCCTTTATCCGTGTTTGCTCAGTTTAGCACAGGGCAAATATTAGCCGTGCGCTCGGCTGCCCTTCTTCTCTACTGGGCTTTAACCTCACACCCTGCCCATGGAGAGCGAAGGGGGAAAACGGAGGGAGATGGTAAGAGAAGGGCACTGATGGAGAGAGCCAAAAAGCAGGATGAGAAGCTGAATAGAGAATAAAAAGAGAGGATGTTGGACTAAGATAGGGTCTCATTTTCCTGCATTAACAGGGATATAAACATTATTGTGTTCCTCTAAATCTTGTGTGGAAAACTTGTTGACATGTCTTTAAAACATACAGTCCAACAGGCTATAGTCCAGATCACAGGAGGCACAAGTACAGTCGGAGCATACTCCCGTCAAGGCTGTGTTTTGATGACTTTATGTATAGCTTTCATGCTGCTTCATTTTACAGAACAGTCTTTCAGCCCCTTTGATGGTAGCCCAGCGCAGCACTTCTGTTTCAGCTTTACCTTAAAAGGTGTTTCTTTATCACGCCAAGAAAAGTGCTCTGTTTAAGCCTGTCCAAACCCCAGGCTGTATGATACGTTGCACTGATGTTTACCGTCAAAGAATGCCTGAGAGCTCTGATGGTGAGGGAAAACAGGCTGGAGAAATAAAAGGAGGCAGATTCATGCTGTGTTCTGAGAGGAGACGAGAGGCACACCTGTTGGTTTTATCTCCTTGTGAAGCATACAGCTGCTGAAAAGTGAAGGTATAGTGGTGGATCAGGGAGGGTTCAAGTGGCTTTCATGGTTGTAAGGTAGAAACCTGAGGTTTTAAACAGAGAAGTTACCTGTTTTGTAGCTCTGTTTAAACTCACAGTGACCTTATCCTTGTTGGTCAAACTGCAATAAGTTTATCTTTGAGTCAAAGAGGACATTTGCTCAGAATTTAAGGAAAATTCCTCACAATGTTCTCCAGATATCACCGTCCCATACAATACATGAACATGAGGCCCAGTGACCTCAACTTTTGACCTATGACTTCCAAAATCTAGTCGAGTAAAAGTAGACATTGGGGTAGATATTGCATTTACACAAGAGGGAATAAACATGAGACCTGATAACCTTGACCTATGACCCAAAATGTGATTAGATCAACTGAAAATCAGAGTGAATTATTAGAGTATAATCCCTTAAACCAATCCTAAAATGTCACATTTGCACACAAGGGATGAACATGGGGACGGATTACCTTGACCTCTGACATATTATGTCCAAAATGACCCCTGATGTTCATAGGAAGTGTTTCTTTAAACAAAAGCGTCCTCAGCCTTTATGTCACAGTGCTTCTTGCCGGCGTATGGTGTTGCCAAGTAACAGGAGTTGCATTCTGCTTCTCTCAGTAACACCTACAGTATGTGTCTGTGAATTATCACCCGAAAACATGAATAGAGTCAGGAAATCATTGCCTACCACTGACAGCAGCTGAAGACCAGGAGAGAGTTCCCTTGTGAATACAAGGCAGCTCATTTTCACCTCCGCCATTGTTGTTTACAGAGTTATCAGCAGAAGTCCCGCCCCTGAATGATATTGATTGGTCAGTGAGGGAGAACTGACTAAGGGTGCCTCTGGACACAGGCCTGTATTGTAACAAAAATCTCAACAATTCATTCCAGGGTCAAGTAGATATTTGTATAAACTTGAAGACATTTGCTCAAAGCACTCTTAAGATATTGAAGGCCTGATAATCCTGATCCTGTCCAAATGTATTTAGTTTATCTTTAAGCCTGAGTAGATAGTTTGGCAAATTTTACAGAAAATCACTCAAACCAACCTCAGTCTTAATAATTGAACCTTGATTGGGAGTTGACCAGAAGGCAAACTCTGAAAATCTGTGTTAAAATGTTAAAGTTGTGTCACATTCACAGCTTTTTCTGTGAAAGCCCCGACTCAGTGGAACATCCTGCCAGGTAAGATTAAGACTTGTTTTAAAAACAAAGTGAAACATTGCTGAAAGATGATCAAATTTGCAACCACTGAATTGCCCTCCATATGATTATATCACTGCCTTTTCTTTGTGCAATCTGAGTTTGTCTGTAATGTACATCTTTTCACTTCCATGTTGTTTTTATGTTTTTAAGTTTTGTGATGTTTTTGTTTGTGACCTGCTGAGGGATTGCAGATGTAAATAAGCTTTAAGCTAACTCTGTTACGATGCATCAAATGGAACGTTTATGTTATGAACTATTGTCACAGTTCCTTTACAAATAAAATGAATTATTAATAATAATAAATAAGAGATAACCCCAAGACACAATGACCTTGATCTTTAACCTATGAGCTAAAAGCTTAATAAACTCATTTATAGGTCAAAATGGGTGTTTGATGCAAAGTTTGGAGTAAATCCTTCACATCTCAAGGATCCCACACATCCTGGAAAACCTGGAAAACCTGGAAAATTATTGACCAATTTTCCAGTCATGGAAAACATATGGAAAGAGAGGAAAAAAGTGAAATGTCTTGGAAAAGCTTGAATTGTCCTTGAAAATTATTTATCTTCCTTCTACCTTGTTAGTGAACAAAGATTCAAACACAGGCAATTAAGTAAAAATGTACTTAGTAACTAATGCACATGTAGCTATAAAATATGAGTAGATGAAATAATGCAAGTTAAGACATAAAATTTAGAAACTCAAAACAATGGAAGAAATAAGAAAATTAATTTATCAAAATTATTAATAAATTTAGGCTAGATCAACAAAATCTATTTATAGAAAAGCAGAGTAAATAAAGATTAAAAAATAAGTATAAACATAAATTTATAATAGTGAGACACTACAGAAAAGTCAGACTAAAAAGATAGCTAACAGGCAAAGCTCATGCCCTGAGAGTGAGAAATAAAGAATTTTTAAGTTCAATATGATACGGTGGAGCTAGCTAGAGATATTGGTCATCAACCTTTAATCTTGTTTTTTAGAAGGCTAGATTAACTTGAAAACTGCCTACACCAACATTGTAACTTCAGTTGGTTATGTGACACTGGAAAACACCCTGGAAAAGTCCTGGAAAAGTCCTCTAGAAAAGAGTGGGAACCCTGACAGCTTTTTGAACATGTAACAGTCAGAGGTAAGATATTTTCATGGGGCACAATGACCTTGACCTTGATCTTTGCCCTTTAGAGTTTAATCAGTTCATACTTCAGCCAGAGTGGACATTTGTTAAAAGCTTGAAGAAGACACCGCAAAGTGACCATGAGATTGCACATTAACAAGCAGGGGATGAGCATATCACCAGAGGGTTCTGACCTTTATCCCTGACCTTCAAAAGTCCATTTCCTTATCTCTAGAGAGAGCATTTGGGTGAAGTTTAAAGAAAATTCCTCAAAATATTCTTGAAAAACGGTGTTAAAAGAATGACCTAGATGCACACATGTATGGATGATTGACGGCCTCAAAGAAACACGACTTCCTGTCCTGGTTTGGAAAGAGAGTTTGAGGAAATAAACCTTTGAGGACAGCGAGAGGAGAAGAGAAAACAATGAAGCCAGAAAACACTTTTGCTCTTAATTTTTTCGAAGGTCACAGTCATTCCCTTCAATTTCGGCCAGCTGTCCGCCTCACTTCTCCTCAGCAGAGAGGACCATGCTGGTCCACAAAACACACACACAGAAACAAACATTAATACACATGTCTCGCCCATAGCTACACAGAGTCGCACAGCCAAAGTGTAAAAACATCAAAAAGAGAAAAGACAAAAAGAAGTAATCTCCCGTTTCAGCTCTTTTTGCTGTGTAGACCCAGGCATGACAAATTGTGTTTTCAAACTGTAGATGAAAAGAGACAGCAGAGGAGCCTCTGCCCTGCTCTCGCACACAAAACCAAAACTATTTGCTCAAATAAAGCGGCTCATCTCTTATTCTCAGTCCCTCCAGGTTTTTTACAGCTGCACAGTCATGTCCAATCTTAATGCAATAATTTATGAGCACAGTGCAACTTACAGAATAAAGATAATAACTTGAGGGTGGTGGTGTTCTTGAGAATTTCATTTAGGATGTCTGCAAAGGCTGTTTATCACCGAGCCATGGGCGGATGTAGATTTCAGCTAAATGCCTGTTGATTTATGAAGTCCAAGCGAGATAATATGCTGGGGTCCTGCAACATCTTTAATCAAATACATCAGGAGTCCAACTCTTGTGTGCTGTGAGGAAAAGATTAAGACATCATAATGTTGGGACATTAACACCGACAACCCTGCCATGGGAATAAGGCAATACACTTCATAGATTTTACATGGCATTACGCATTTATGAAAGCACCCCCCAGGAGGGCAAGGAAAGCAAACCGTTGCTGTATTCTAGGTCAGTGTTCTGTATAATGTAATAAAGGGGGAACCGGCTGATGATGACAAACCATCACACAAAACACAGGATCAGAGAGAGCCACTGGTTTGTTTCTAACGCCCTATTAAGAGACAGTCATGGAGATTTACTTATCAGCTACTGAACAATGACATTTAGGAACACAGAAAGTCACCTGCCATGATGCTAACTAATTACACTTACAACTACGCCTTCTGACTTCAGAGTGAAGTTCTGTAAAAATGCAACATATGTATGATTCTGACGGTGTTTTATCCATTGGTCATCAGTCCAAGCTGATCTGATGTTACCATTGATTATTGACGAGTATTGTATCATTTCTTACCTTTTTATTGAATCCTTCCAGATCAGGAAGTTGAGTGATCTTATGTGCCTCGACTGTCCTCAAGTTACACACATCTTGTAAAGTCAAATATTTTTGCAGCTACACCCAGGGTACAGGTGGAAGAGTGCATGAGCACTTGGTTTAACGGAGGGTTTATCTCAGGTTGTACATTTTTGATTATCAAAGTGAAAACAAGGAAAGAGGGCCTGTTTGTAAAGTCTGCACCGTCAAGTGACACAGACAAAAATAAGAGGATCTGCTATCCTTTCAAAATAAAACACACTTTAGCCTCAGTTATTTAAGAAAGGGTGATGAAATTAATTGTTTTTTTGTTTCTGTATGGATCGGTACTGGTCTGCTGTACTGGTCAGCCGTCCCAATCTTTAAGGATCATGGACCAGTTTTATGTCAGACAGTCTGTTTTCATCAGCTGCTGAACAATAGTATTCATGAACACAAACAACTGCAAGTCTCAAGCAGACCATAGAGAAACTAAAATATATTTTTTTTCTTTTGAATAATTTAGACCAGTTGGTGTTTTATTTTGAAAGAATGACGAGTTTCTGACGTATTTGTCTGTGTAGCTTGACTGTGCAGACTGTAAACACAGGCTGTCTGTCCCTGCCACCACCATGATAAATGACAAAGAACATCCCGTAATAACCTCACAGCTGTACCTTATGCTTATGCACCCTTCCACCTGTGCTCTGAACACAGCTGACCAGTAGACAGCATCTCCCATATTTTTTGCAGATGTTCAAAATTTAGAGTTTCATGATATAGTATCTGTTTAGCTTTGAAAATGATTTTGGGTTATGAAATACCAAAGGATGTAAAGGTCCTTATTTTTAGTCTGATTACAATATTTGAAAATATTGTCTTAAATAAGGAATGAATTTGTGTAAAATTCTACTAATTACTTCAAAAAAGGAAGGGAACAAAAGAGCAGAAGACAAGATAAATCTAAGAAGAATGGGATGGAAATGGTAACATGGAGAAAAAGATGTCTTTCTCTCCCTCTTAGGCTTAAAGGAGCAACCCTTGCTGAAAACTGGGATAAATGCAGCCGTCCCAGATAGTTCATTTTGAAATGCCTGCATGAATTGGGCTATAGTTACCATATACAAGGATTTTGATTACTGTTTAATAACTCTTATCGAGGAAGATAGCTCAAAAGGAAATTTGGCCTCAAGTTGGCACAAAATTACTCTTCCTCTGAAGTTAAGACCTGTCTTTTTTGACCCTGGCATTGTCCTGGACTCCTACTATCAACAAGCTGCTGAAGACTTTGGTGTTCAGTGAACAAAATATACTTCCTCTTTAGATTTTGCTTGTTTTAAATTGGTTTGAAATGACAAGGACAGAATTGGACATACGGGAAACAGGTTTTCCTGTGTCCTGTAAATACTTTTCTCCAGAGCTTTTATTTCTATTTTTAAGAGGACATTTTTCTGGCAGTGAACACTCCTGCAAAAGCGTCAGTCCTGAAAAAGAAAAGTATTCTTAGTCGTGTTGTTTGAGTTGTTCTCTGCCAGAGTTTAAGCTCTGGTCTTTTGTGTCTGAGTCCTGCTCTTTGTACATCCTTTCAGCAACCACTTCCCATGATGCAGTAAACACTTCTTCTCTAAAATATACTGCCTCTGAACATAAGGCCTCTACTAACCTCATGCTTTGGCTGTAAGTATTCACGGGTCAGCTCCTTTCCTTGTTAGCTGAGGCTTTACTCAGTAGCCATGTGATCAATTTGTGTTAACAAGAGTCTTTATTTACCTCAAAGGATGTTCCTATGCATGTTGCCTCACATAAACTCACATTCAGTCCCAATTGGGCAATGAGTCATAACCACAGTGTGAACAAAAATAGATTTTGAGGCCTCTTCAAGGTGTTGTAGTGTGTTTCTTCTCCAACATGGCCGCTCGTTAATCAGTGTTCTCTCTCTCTCTGGTGTTTGATCCGTCAGGGTCAAACTCATTTTGCATCAGGACTAATTATCCTCTGGTCTACTTTGGCCCTTGTTGGATTGTTCTGAGCATTCACAGATTAAGAAGTTCAGGTTTTGTAGTTCAGTACATCACCACCATTTTGTCCCTTTCGAATCTCTAGGATGCAAGCAGATTTGTGTGTCTCTATTGGGATAAATACCACCATTTTTTACTCATTGTCACTTATTTTGGCCTCATTCCAGCATCAAGTAAGACCAAAAGTTAACACAGTACAGCAGAATTAACCCGTACAATGTCAGAACGGATTATTACTGTACAAAGCTACAAAACAAAAGACAGATTAAGCACAATACTCAAGGACTCGGCTATCTCATTTCACAGTTTGCTGACTAGATTTACACTGGAAGGCAGGAATCATCTACAAACAGGGTTTTGTTGTTGAGATGTTGCACCTTTTTTTCCAGCAGCCCTGGAGCATTGTGGGTATCAGTAATTTCTCTCAGATCACTCACGAAAGCGTGAGGGATCAATCAGATTCTAGCATACCCATGTTAGCAACTCCTGTCAACATGGTAATGAGCCTCTGGGGAGGAGGAGGAGGTGATGAGGGTGGATGGATTAGAAAAATAAGAAAATGGGAAAAGGTAGAAGGGAAAAGAGAGAGGGGGTAATGGGGACATCTGAAGGTGGAAGGTTCTTTGCAGAAGAAGACAGACATTAATACAGAAGCTTCTGTTGCTGTACAGGCTTTGATTGCTTTTGGCTGCTTGGTTTGGTCTTTTTATTATTTAATTCAGTGGTGTTATGGAAGTTACTCCTTTTTAGGTTTGTCAATGTTTTATATATGACTTTAGTGACCTTGACTGTGTACCTCCAAGATGTTTTCAGTTAATACTTGAGTTTAAGTTACATTTTTGCTTTGTTTAAACAAATTAAAGTATTGTTGAAATGTTACATCCACAAGCTAGGTATATAATAGGATCGAGTGACTTTGACCTTTGACTCAGGAACTACAAAATCTAAAGGTGCGTTCACGTCAAACGCGACTTAGCAACCGAGATAGCGTCACCTGTCCATAAAAAGCTCATTTTGGTCACCGTCTCCATTGCTCAGTGACGTCACTCGCTCGAGTTTCACCGCGATCATATCATATCATATAATAGGATGTATTTGCTAACAGTATTCCAACTGTATCCTTTTCACTCACCTACCAACCACAAAACACTGCAGCTGATGGCCCTGCAGCAGCATCGTCTGCGAGTTCTCTGTGGTCCATCTAGGTGCAACTAATGTACTCACTAACAAATGTTTCCCACACAGACATGAATTGTCACTCTGTGATCCGGGATAAAAACGGTCTGTCAGGGGGTGTCATCACACACCCACACAGGCAGAACCACAAGTGAAATTGCCTGAAAAGTTGAAAATTTTCAACCTTGGCGACCGAGCAGCGCAACCTGGTCATGTGACTAGGTTGCCCAGGTCGTTGCATTGAGGGAGGGTTAACTCCGCCCCAACGCGGCTGTACATTGAGTTTACATGGAAAGTGGTCGCCCAAGTCACATGCAGTGTGAACGTACCTTTATGTAGTGCATCAGTGGGTGTTTCTTGTTGTGTCATTTTTTCCATCCTCGCTTCCTCAATCCTCCACTGACCTAGAAGTCATTGTCCCTCCACTATGATGAAGGATCTTCCAATTCCCAAAAATGCTCCTGGAGGAGGCGAAGATGCAGGATGGGGGGGGGGGCTTTTGAGGTCAAGGTCAAAAGGCAAGATTGGATTATGAGTCAAAATATCTTTTGACCTTGACCTCAAAAATTTAATGTCATCATTCTTGACTCAGAGTCGACATTCATGTGGAGTTTGAAGTCATTCCCTCATGTCATTATTGAGATATTTGGTCGGATTGAAGGTGGATGGACAGCCCAGAAACATGCTGCCTCTGCTCCTGGCCCTGGCTTTGCCTGCTTTGAGGCATAAACTTGATATTTTGGCAGCCACTAAGAGGTCCGGGAATTGGCAATCAGGGAAGCAACTGGCTTTGGTGTCATATCAAAACTGAGTTGCATAAAAGAGAATTGTGTTGCTGGTTCAAAGAGTTTCTAATTCTTATGAAGCGCTGATAAAATGCCAAACAGTCATCAGCACTGCTCCTCTTTCTGAAGCAAAGGTAGCTGCAGTAATGAGGTTTGGTGGCAGATGCAGGATTATGACTTTATCTCTGTGTCTAATGAATTGATGAAGGATTATTGGAGCTTGTAAAGGCAAAGGATAATTAAATTAAAGGAGAAAAGATGAGGAAGGTTAAACCGGCACGGATGGGAAACTTTATTGGACTTGTAAGCCTCTCTGTCCCGTATGAAGTCACACAAAACAACAAATATCTGCCAATGTCTGAGCTCTCCAAGGCTTTTTGGGAAAGAGTGGGCGGATGGACATCGATCCCAACCGGCGCTGAAACAGAGATCCTTTTCTGGCTTTGCCTCAAGGATTACGCCCCCACATCTCCAGCGTCGTGGTTCCCAACCCTCTTCCACTCTATTTACATTCAATATTTGCTGTTTTTTCTCAACATACTGGCCCATAATACATGCTAGCCTCCCATCCTCCATTCGTCTTAGTGTCATGAAGAGGCCCTTGACACAAGGAGTCCCGCTCTTTTCAATGTTACGGTTTCTCTTGATAAATTTAGCGTCTCTTAACACCGTCTCTTGACAGGAGGAGAGTCTGGGATATGAAATGATGATTCTGTTTGAGTGCTGAGGTAGCATAATCCCTTAATACCACGTTCTGATTCATCCTATCTCCTCTGATAAAGGAGGGAGAATCTTTCAAGTTGATCTCCTTTAAAGTAAAGAACTTCTCAAGTGGAAAAAGCAAAACAAAAAGGCAGAGTGGATTTTATGGAAGATGGGTCAGAGATGCTTTGAAATGGAATATAAATGATCTTATCAATATTTTTGTTTTGACAGTGGATGGGCCAGCTGTTTTCTTTATTGTGAATTAGATGAAGATTTCAACCCATATTTGCCTCTATTTCTCTGTTAACTTTCATAACTTCTCCGCTTTCATGTGTCAACTCTTTCTGAAAGTAAAGAGTATAAATCGGTAAAAATATCTTTTCACTTTTCATCAACTTTTTCCTTTTCATAGCGCTTCTCATTTTAGAAAGTACTTCCTGTCCTCATCTGAATACTTTTTATTGACTCGATGTCATTTGCAAACAGTTGGGACCTGCAGGGATTTTTGACCACTTCATCCCTCCCACAGCAACAGAAAAACTGCCTGTTCCAGCGAGATTTGTTCCACACTCCCATTTCAATCCTGTTATTAGAGCAAAAATCAGATACAAAAAACATTTGGGCCGAAACAGCTAAAAGGTGCACCTCTGGGTAAGAAAGCCCACAAGGCTGCCCATGGACATGACATTATTTATTTATTTATTTAATTTTTCGTTTTGATCAAATGTTGGGAGATAAACAACCATGTGGGGGAACTGTCCTCTCCGAAGCCTGTGGATATTCCCTCCCACACATCTGTCAGAGAGAAACTGAAGGTGTTCATGGGCCTTTTTCAGAAAAAGATTTGTTTTAACAATCGGGCCACAGCTGCAGAATAAAGCAAACATAAGCTTTATTCGCACAAAAGCCAACATTGGAGCGAGCGTGGTTCCCATTGTTCACCCAAAACAAAGCAGCAATACTCCACTTCACGCTTTGTAAAATCAGCTGGAACCAAGCCACTGGAACAACGCGTTCACAATCCCCTCTGCGTGTGCGAGTGTTTCCATCAGCTCTGTAAACAAGGCCGCGGTGTGTGGCGGGGCTCTGCGTAACCTCGCTGAAGGACACACTTATGTTTGCATAAAGGTGCGTGTGTGTTTATTGTGATAGCGGGAGGGTCAGGAGGGATTCAGACCTGCAGGTCTGATGGTCACTGCACTGAAGGACGCCATCCATCAGCAGCCTCAGAGGTGTAGATCATAACCGAGTCAACTCTGAATACTGTTTGGACTGTATGTGTGTTGAGGTTTGAGTGTGTGTGGGAAGGTTGTCTTGACTGAATGTAAGGCTGGAAAATAAAGTGAGTTTTAAGATTATTTTCAGACTACAGCATTTGTGTCAGTGTAGTTATTTTGGCTAGATGAAAACAGGGCAATAAAAATAGAAGCCTACTCTGTTAATATCTGTATATTTATTGTTTTTCTGTTATTCATGAAATGAGCTCAGTTTAAGGGAATTAGCGCTCCACCCATTATTATTTTATTTTTTCCAAGTAAATAAGTAATATTTGCCTCAATTAAATGTTGCCAACCTGTCTGTGTAAAGTGGACAGTGATTTTACCTTGCCAGCGATTGGACAGGTAGGTGAAACTAGTGAGAAGCTCTTGTTTCTTGTTCTTTTAAAGTTCTTTTCCAAATGCTGCCAACATATTATTACAACTTAATTATTAATTAGAGCAAATTAAGCCAGAAAATACCATTTCTCAAACCATTATACCAAAATAGTACAAAAAAAAGCCAGCAACTTCCTCAAGCTGTCATCATAGTACAAAGTTCTCACTTTTTTTCTTTATCATTCACTGTCCAAACATTGCCAATTTATTTGTGCAATTCAGACGATGCTTCCTGTTTTATGGTTAAAATATGATTGAGAGTTGTTGAGTTTTTGTACGTTTAAAAGCCTTCAGATATTTAGATTCACATGCTGTGATTTTGATTTTCTAAAGGGGGAATGTGGGTCACGTATTGGTCTTTGCCCCAGGGCCGCCAAATGATGAGGACCAGCCCTGGTTAGGACCTCATCTTTGACCCCTCTGGTGAATTTTCAGGAGTTTTGTTTTTTTTTATATTTATTTTTTATTGGGTTATATTCTTTAATAATTTTCAGGTGTTTTGATGAGACTGTGGTCGGTGAAAACAGAATCCCTGAGTTTTGTTTTCCAGGTGAAGAAGACGTGACACTCTATGGCAGATTTCTCTCTCGTCTCACTGTAAGTTCAGTAAGAACCTGTAGGCAAACCCCTAAACTCTCTCAAAATTGGACAAATAGGTTGTAGTAACAACTGGCAACTGGTTTGAGCATGGTTTGTCCCCATCCTGTCCAGTCCTGTCCACTTTTTGAACATTGCAAGTATTTGTGAAATTTGTGGTTTTTTCTTCCCTATTGTCAAAACAAGACTTTGTGTGCAAACTTGCTCAAATATATATGCAACATTTTGGAAAATAGGAAGAACTGGTAATAATAAAGGGTTTTATTCCTTCCTTACCAGTTTCAGATACTTAACCAAAAGTTGCTATCATCTTTGATGAAAACCATGGGATTTTTCCCTCACTTTTTGCAAACCTAAAATGCTGCTCAAATGTTTTGGCAAAATTGGGTGGAGCTAACGACGAGTAACGGTTTGTCTCGCTCTTTCCCACCTTCAACCACTGTTCAAAGTTTTGCCAACATATAACTGCAACCTTCAAGGTTCCTCTCTCTTCCTGTGTTTTGCAAAAGTTGCAAAAATGTGTTGGCAATTTTAAAAGCTCATTAAGACTAGCAAGAGCAAGAATATCAATTAGGCTCCCTGGTTCCACATGCTTTTTCAAATCATACATGTGCAACCTAAAAGTCAACACTAAATGCTACAAAAATATGTCAACAACAGGTGAAAAGTGGACATACGCAAATTTTAGTATAGTTGATAATATGTTTGTGCAACTTGCCAACCCCAAGTGCTGTACAAATTTATATGGAAAGTGTGATGAACTGGTAAAGTGTTGCTACTTGCTGTTTTTTTTTTTTTTTTAAACACAAAGAAATTGCAGGGAGACTTCAGCATACTGTACACATTTTGGCAACATTTGGGTTTTCTGCTTTTCATTATCAAGCTTACGTGCTTCCAAAATATGTTGACAACATTTGGAAAAGTGCATGTGACCTGCGGTAGCTTTTCATTTCTTTTTTTTTTCTGTCTATAGTCATCATTAATTTCTGTACACTGTCTAAATCACAAATATGCAGTATGTAGGCTGCATTTAAAACAATGGGCAATACTTGCACTTTGCTAACCTCAAATGTTGAACAAATATGTCTGCAACATTTCAGAGAGCTTCTTCTTGCCAGATCTTCCCCTTTTTCTAATCGATTTGGGGTTTTTCATGCTCCTCCTCAACCCCTTATGATTTAATGATGGTTAACAACATATTAGTGCAACATAGCAACTGCAAATGTTGCACAAATATGTTAGCAACATTAGGAAGCTGAGGGAGCCAGTTGCTGTCATGGGAATCCTTTGCTAGACACCTGTTGTTGCCAAAACATTTTTGCAACATACAGGTTTTCAGTTGCTCCCAAAATTTTTGCAAATATGCTGGCAATATTCTGGCAAGTGGTTGGAACTTGTGAGTAACAAAGGTTTCTCTTGCTCCTTTCCAGTTCAACCCACATAACAAATGTTGCCAACATATTTGTGCAGAATTTGGGGTTCCCATTGCCTCTTCCTTCCTCGGTATTGCAAAAAAAATTGTCATTACTGACAAGGTTGAGGGAACCTCTTTCTCTTTGCTAGTTCCGCCCAGTTTTACAAATGTTGTCAACATACTTATGCACTGAATGCGGTTGCTTTTGCTTTATAACCCTTTTTGTTGCACAAATTGGTTTGTTGGCAACATTTGGAAGAGTAGGTGGACCTAACAAAGAGCCAGAGTTTACCTGAGTGCTATTCCCAATGGTGCCATTGTATATTAGCAGGTTTTTGGATTCCTCATGCTCTTCATTAAGCCCAAATTTTAAATAGATAATCCAAAAATATATTAAAAAAAAGAAAAAAAAAACATTTGGATTAGTTGGTGTGGGGTGGCCAGACTGTTATGTTTCACTTAACATGCTAGACAGTTTTGCGATTTTACCAACGCTCTTGAGCTCTTTAATAAAAATAAGACATAGGATCAGTCAATTTGATACTTTCTGATACTTAGATCATTGATGATGGCTTCAACATAGGGAACTTTGCCATTTTTTGTACAATTTTGTCAATATGTTTGGGTTTGTCACTACTTTTTGGCCATTGAAAGAAAGTAATGGCCATATACTGAGTATCTAACACATCTGATTTTGTTGCTGTGAAACAAAAATGTTTTACTATCATTTTATTCTCGATGTTATGATACCAAGTTTATCAATCTGCTGTTGTGACAACCATTTGTTATCACTGCTCGTGTTGTACGTTCCTATTCATCCGATAACATGGAGATATGATGTTTGTGTCCATATCAACCAGCCTTAATTGGAGTGAATGAAGAGTTCTAACGTTCTCTGACAGCGTAATCAGGATTATGGAGGATGGTGTTATAGCTGATTTATTCCCACCCTCGCCCTCTCCATCTTTAGCATAAACGTTGGTTCACTCCGTGGTATTTTGGCCTGCTGCCAGTGTGTGAGTGTACTCCGGGGCGAACGGGCAAGCCCGCCATGAGTCATGCTCAGATGGGAGACTCAGATTCATGAACACACACACACACACATCAATTTTTCAATGAGATCCTGTTTTCTGTAAGAGTGGGAAAGACAGGATAGTCGTGACCACTCTCACTGCAGAAAAAAAGAAGAATGAGAAGATTTGTAGAGCGAGAACGGAGGGAGATAAAGTGCTATTAAGATGAAGAGATGGGAATGCAACTTCCTCAAGGTGACTTCAGATCACAGCAAACACATACAAATGAGCCGGGGGAGGAACGACAGAGGGAGGCGATAGGGCTGGGGAATATATCAAGATTTTAGGATAGACTGATGAAATTCAGACAACGATCACTGTAAGGATAAATATAATCAGTTATTAAGTTTATTGTGATGCTGATTAGATAAATCACATCAGTGGCAAGCCTTAATACTGACTGAAAGATTAATAGTCCAAAAACATTCATGTACTTAGTGTCCACAAGATCATTTGTTTGGATTATTTATCTAAACAACAGAAATTATTTTTTTTAGAGGCAATTCTATAGTCATCACGCAACACCGACACATGCCTGAAACCACAGCAACAAAGACTGAAGTCCTAAACACAATATTTTCCTATTTTTGTGTTTATTAATATTACAAATTACAGATAAACTCCTGCACACCATCTAAGTTGTACCAAACATTGGGAAATTTTCTTTAAATTCAGGTTGTCAACCTTTTCACTTATCTTCCATGTGTTTATACTTGTAAGATTTTCAAAATTTTAATTATTGGTGTCAAAAAGTACAAAGCCTTGGTGATCTTTACTCAAGTTATCAAGTAATAGAAAGCCATCTGTGTCTGTTTCCATAAGAGGAACGCTGGCTGGATTTAGTTTGTTGATTTATCCTGGTGAGATAAGGGGAATCACCCATTTTACACACAGATATTTTCAGTTTTTGTGCTAAATAAACTCAGGTGTTGTTTGCAATGTTTCAGAGTTAATGAGAAAAGATTACCCAATATTTGGTGAAAAGGACTTCCATTTCTTGTTGTGGAATCAGTGGAAATTGTTCAAATATGGTATAGTACAACTTTCTATTATTTTTATATAATATTGATTTATTTTAAACTAGAAACACATGATACCTATGAGCAGGCAGCCTGTATGGTATTTACGCTACTGATGAATAAATAAACAGAAGCACAAATAAAATATTAATATAATATATAAATTATAATGAAATGAAGTAACAGAGACATATGATTAGGTAGAGCGTTAGAGAGGAGGGTGCCTAGAGTGATGGGAGGCTCTGAATGTGGTCCAGGAAAAGGAGCCACACCTGCATGAATTTTTTGCTACAGCCTGTAATTTAGTATCAAATATTTTAAAGGGTTGAGCAGGACACACCATCCATGAGCCATTAAGTGTGAGTCTAGATTCTGTCATTCTGAAATACATACTCAAGAGAGTCTGTACAACGGTGCAGCAGGTTTTGCTGTCACTGGATTGACTCCCCGGTTGGACGGGACATTTCCTTTTGAGTTTCCATGATCTTCAAGTAGTTAAGTAATTTTTTTCTTGGGAACAGGGTGTTCTCCCTCAGACTGAAAACATACTTTGTAATTGGTGATTACAAATTGCCTGTAGGTCTGAGTGAGTGTGTGAATCGTTGTCTGTCTCTTCATGTCAGCCTTGTAATTGGCTGGTGAGCAGTTCAGGGAGTACCCTGTCTCTTGCCTAACGACAATGTTTCTCCACAAATTAGACCAGTAGTTTGCAAAATGGGGTTCCAGTATGTCAAAAATCATTTATTTCTTCAAATGAGGTTTTGAGGTACTTGTTTTGTGTCAACATTCAGTTTAAAACAACTGGCAATAACTGTTTTCTGGTCCATCACCCTTAACCTCAGAGTGTTGTAAATGAAACAGAGCACATCCTCCTCTCTTAAAGTGAGTGTTCGGTCACCTCCTCCCTCTTTTCCCTCCTCACGGCCTAAATCAAAACAGCACCCTCTGCTCCGTGTGCCTGCATCTTTGTACTGTTGGAGTTGACGGTAAAAACGTGAAACCCGAGCAGCTCATAAAAGCAAAGATGCTCCGAAAATCACCCTCAGTCTTCCCGTCAGACCCTCAAAAGACGGCAGGTGATCGGACAGTGGGTGACTCAGCCGGTGAGGAGTCTACATGTTATGCAACCATCGATTCCTTCTTACATAACGCTGCAGTCTCGATGTGAAAGAGTAGCCCCGCTATACAGTTCTCTCCTTACAGATGCCACAGTCGATCTCCTCTCACAGGCATCATGCATACACGCTGACAGGCTGATTAGCCGTATGGAGCTGGAATTACCCTGAAAATGGAGATGCAGAGATGCCATATGATAATTTTGTTAGCTCTGTTACAAAGACCCTGAGGAAGTCCTTGAAAAATATCAAACTGGAACTGCAAGTGGCTCAGAAAATTCAGGCCTGTTGAATATATTTAGTTTCTAATATATGTTCAGAGAAGAGATGTTTTATGTCTTTGCTGATTTAAAGGGAAAAAGATGAGTGCCCTTATGCTCAGTAAAACACTTGATTACAGCAAGAACCACCAACAGTGAGGCACCCATTATCAACAGGATTAATTTAGGCCAAATTGGGAATTATTTTTTTACAGGGTGTTTATATTATTAGTAGAATACCAAATTAAGCTGTTACATGGTCAGTACTACAGCAACAAAAGTACAAGTCCTGTTCATTTAATACTGTCGTATTCTTCTCCAAACTGTCTAATTGCATTAATATTTACTCCTAGAAAAAGGTTGGAAACGTTCTGTGGGTCGATTGTTTCTTCCCTTTAATCATACCAATTGTTATTGGATTTTCTATTGTTGGAAAGCCTGATTAGTCACCTTTACAACATGTAAGGATCGTGCATTTATTAAAAGAGCAGCACAGCCAAACATGTGGGAAGTGTTTCCCAAAATATGTGCCACAATCCCCTGCAACTGGAAGCTGATGTTAGGTACACAGAGAGGCAGCATCATTTGGTGTCAGCCCTGGTACCAAACTACTGTGAGACTGGTGAAGTCAAAGACAGACCGTGTAGGTGGCATCCCAGGAAGACAGCAATCTAGGAAGACCAGTTCCTCACCCTTGCTTTACTGAGGAACCGAGTAGGAGGGGATTTTGACATGTTTTTGGGGGCACCACATGTTTAGCTGTGTTGCTTATTCCACTAATGCAAGATCCTTACAAGTTGTACCTCATTGTAAAGGTGACTAATCAGGCAATGACTTCAAAAAACAATACCAATTTATAGAAATGATCAACTGAAATAACATTGCCAAACTACTGATGACATTTGAAATGAATTGAAAAACTGGCATGGACAAGCATTTCCCTCGTTCCTCACTAGTGTTTGTATGTGGCTGTGACCTGAAAGCATTCTGAGTGTTCAATAAACTAAAAAGAGCACTTCAATAGCCCAAAAACATTTACCCCTTGAAAGTAGTGCTGGGTGATTAATGAAGTTTTAATCACAATTATAATTAAAGCCTCCCACAATCACTGAAGGGTTTGTCCTCCCCCTCCTCCCCCATCCCACAGCCCAAACACACTGAGTTAGGATGCTCATACTTTTATTAATCAGTGAAAACATTCAGTATTTGAGGCATGAAGAAAACATAAGTGTAGTTTGGTCTGGAGACAAGCACCCTTTTTCCCCAAGAGGTACAGATGAGTTTAAAGGGATATTTCGGTATTATGGAAGTTGGGTTGTATGACGTATATCAGTCAGTGAAGTGGCTAAAAGGGCTTCTAGTAGTGCTACATCTTTGAGGAGAATGAGCTTAGACTACCGGTAAGATACGCTGCTGTTGGCAGGCACGGTTATCTTGAGTGAACTTTATGTAAAAACTGTACACGAATCCATGTTTGATCAAATGTAAAATTGGCAAAACATTTCAGAATGCTTTATTTTTCCTGCAGGAAGTCTCTCTGTTGGCACTATTTTACGATGCAGCATGTGTTTTACCCTCTGAATCTTGTTCTGAAGAATTTCTTCCTCAATATACTCCCGTTAATGTTAGCCCTGTGCATCCACAGTAAAAGGAGCATCATCGTCACTTGAGTCAAAATCACTCAGACTTGGTTCAGTATTAGTTTCTTCTGCTGCTGTTCGTGAGTCTTGGGTGAGACTTCAGTGTTTTCACAAAGACTTTTATTCTCAGTAGCTTTCCACGCCTGAAATTCAATTATTCATGTGACTTGCAATGTTGTAGGAAGCTTCTCCTTCTCAACAGAATGTTCTTCACAAAAAACACACATTTCAGATCAAAAGCATTTGTTGAGGGTGAATAGATAATAGTGATATTTTTAATACCAGCCCTCTTTCTTTGCATGGAGGTTCTTTGTGCTTGTATGTCAGGTTAGCACACATTTTTAGTGTGAATAATATGACTAAAGGCCCACATTGCAACCTAAACCACCTCTGTACAGGTATGACTGCCTGAGTGTTTATTCTGCTTGTTAGTTATTATTTAATTGAGCTTCACAACATTTCATGTTTGTAATTAGACCTATGCAATTTACAATATCATCTTTTGGACATATTTTTAGGCCAGTCCACAATAATTTGCAGGATTTGGCTGCTTTTTAGTACAATATTATTCCTTTGAACATTTAAAACTCAGTGAAGTTTCAAAATCAATAAGTAATCACTCTTAATAACATTTAATAACTGTGATCTCAATATTAGACTAAATTTTTTCCATGTTCAAGCAGCCTTAGTTGGAAGTGTCAGATGTCTGGGACGGAGAGTGAAAAATTAATTGCTTCTTGTTGAACATCCAGTAAAATTCTATTTATCCATCATTTTGCTGCCCATGCTGCTCCATAAACTAATTCATAATCTAATAAGTACTACAGCTCTGCGGTTACTCTGGTACGTCAAGTTAGGCTGACGCAGATACAGGCTGTGATGGATCATTATTGGGGAAATGAGAGCCCGGCCGATGAGTAGTTTGAATCCCTGCCACCCACAGGATTGTTAATATTCAGTCTGTCACAGCAAATCATCGGCATCAGCAAATATCTGGAGCGGTCAGCCTCGTTTCTGCACCATTTTCTGTTGACGCGTTGATACAGCAAAATGCAAAACACCTCAAATGATTTAAACAACTGCATGTGCATCTGTCAGCCCCTCGCCGAATCCTGCCTGCGGTCCGTCTCGTGGTTTTTCTCTCTGTTGTTCCCTCTTCCTAATTTGCAGTGTTTGGCTGCTCGGGTATCAGATCTGAAAGGGAAATGTGGGAAGACGTTGAGAAAATGCAAATAGATCAAGGAGAAGAATGTGCGTTTGGAGATGAAGCTGCAGGGGTTGTTAGAGACATCATGATTGAGCTGTCTGCACAAAAACTGAATGAAGAAACAAATCCTTCAAAATTGCATTCCCTTCTCTTTTGTCCATTTTTCCCAGAGAAAACAGAAAACGAGAATCTGGATATCTTCAAAAGACGCTTTGAACTCAAAGCACCTTGAAGCCCGGGAGGATCATCAAGGTTCCCGCTGTCCTTTTATCGCGCAGTGTTTCTCTCGGCCCCTTGCTCCTCCCTCTCCACGGCTCCCTTTTTTCCCCTCATAACCCTCAAACACACTCACGTCATCCGCAGCCTCGTTCTGGTG
Organism: Cetoscarus ocellatus; assembly: GCA_037902135.1. NCBI lineage: Eukaryota > Metazoa > Chordata > Actinopteri > Labriformes > Labridae > Cetoscarus > Cetoscarus ocellatus. Next base: position 114,590 of record JBAMNC010000859.1, on the reverse strand, counting down.
CGGCCTCATTCTCATTCCGCTCTCGCCGGCAGCACTTACCTCACCGCGCTCTCGCACAACGCAAGGTCATGTTGAAATATTTCAGACTGAAATGCTCACTGCGTAATTCCAGCTCTGTGGCGGCCACGAAGAATTCAAGAGCCAATTTTCTTTGTCTTTGAGAACCAGGAAGGAGAGATTCTAATTAGAGGATCAAGCAAACTTTCTTTTTTGGAGCTGGACTTGCTGTAAACTCACAAGCTGATCAGCAAATTCCGCTCTGCACAACAACCTCATTTTTTACATTCGGAGGACCTTTTCCAGATATTTGTCAAGGACGGCAAGTTTGTGCTTCAGTATTGATGAAAATATTCAAGACAAAGTTTCACAAGCTGAGTTTCTCAAACTTTTCTTTTTGGTGAAACTTGATGTAACATAATCAAAACTTACTTTGGATGGTGTTGAATCTCCTCAAGTCTTAAGGTCTTTTCAACCACACCACTGTGAAATCATAAATTCTCTCTGGTCCACTCCTGCAGCTGCTTCAGACGAGTTTGAAGAGACAGAAAGGCTTTTGCATTCTCTCTGACCAGAGTGAGATTCTGGCAAGACTTAAACTCACAGTCGACATGGTCCATCAGCTCAGCAGAACGTACATGCAACACACCCAACACCAAATAGTTCACATTGTAGTGAATTTTTGGGTCCTGCATTGAGATCCTTCCCTGATGTATTTTAGAAGCCCCTTCCAAAGTTCTTCCCCTAAGACATTCACCTGGTCCATTTTCTGAAGAACCTGCTTCAAGCCAATCTTGCAGTGCAAATGATCAGCCTGATTCAGTGTCTGTCATCAGGCAGATTTATCATGCCAAGCTCCAATCTACAACAATTTTGAATGGCCCAAAGCAGCACGAGCCAATCAGCGTCCTGTAGAGCAGGAAGAGGTCGGAGCTATGAGCGAGGTAACAGCAGGAAGTCACTGCTTGTACTGATGCTAACTGCTTCAGTTGCAGTTCTGGACCACATTTCTTTATTGAATGAAAAAAATGAACACTCCAAAATTCTCTGTAAAAAGATATTTTCACTTGACTTCTGTTCTACGAAGGGGTTTACGTTCTGTTCTTAGTGCTGAGGCAGAAGTACCTGCCTACTGCATTATCTGATTGGGCTGCAATGAATGTGATTGACAGAACAATCATCCAATCACCCACTGGATATGCTTTTGAAAGCTTCTGCCCATCCCCAAACACTTGTTATGGGCTTTTTCTCAAATGGACTTGTGAAATATACTGAATAGTCCATCTGGTGTGTCGGATTAGCTTCCAGCACTCATGACATAAAATTTAAAACTGACAAATTATGGCTATGTCCACTCAAAGGCTTTTTTAACTAAGCTTTTCCACCTCCGTTAAAAAAAAAAAAATCCATCCAAATCAGACCTTGAATTTTTCAAAATCCTCTTCGTCATCATGAAAGCACATGAATGCTCCGTTAAATGCTGTACACTACAATGTAATGACGTTATTGACATTAAATATTTCCATCATTGACAGCATCGTTGTCAAGTCCACCACACGTGACCAGTGTTTTGGTTTAACTTGTGACCATGTTAACCACTGTTTGCAGTTGCTTTCGGCTAATAATTCCTCATTTGGATTTTAAGCCAAAACATGTCAAATGAGCTTGATTAGATCCTGAAATAGAGGATCATTCATGGGTACATTGGTCAGTTTTAACTACAGCAGCCACTGACACGTGCAGCCATGGGTGCCAGTCAACACGGTCACGAGTAAAACAATAACACTGCTTATGTCCTCACATTTCAAGCATGTATCTGGTGTTTTAGGTTTGAAATGGGTTTGTTTTGATCATCTTATAAGTGGATAAATTAGAAGCATGATGCATATAAAAGAAAAAAACAGCAATTTAAAGTATAATTGTGTCTCCACACAAACTCATTAACCAACTCAAACAGTTGCTGTCCTCATTTGGCCCCATAAGAACACAATAAAGCATGATTGAAAATGTCTCATAAAGCAAAACTTTGTCCTTGCCCACCTAAAACCCCCCAACTCCACCATGCACTGACCCTGAGAAAGGAGAGGAGGACCTGTGTATAAAAGAGTAAAACTGTGCGTTCTCCCTCCTGACGTTAGCCAACAGCTGCAGCAGATTAAAAGCTGCTAAGCAGTTCTCTAGAAGCGCTGGTGTTTAAAGAGCAGCCGGGGCTTATTGTCACTTACCTAGCAGTCCCTTCATTTCACTGTTGCAGGCTTGACTGCTCACAACCATTCAAAGAGTTTTTTTTCAACTTCTGTTTCCAGAGATATGTTCGCTTTAGGGAAATGGCCATTAAAATGTCATTACCCCCCCCCCACACACACACAAAAAACAATTTTTAAAAAAGCACGGGTTCCCAGCGGCTTCCCACCGTAATGGGCTCGATACATTCCCTCGGCACCGGGAAGAGCCCTAATGTTGCGGAACACAAATGCTAATCTCTCTGTAAATATCACTCATATTCACTCTGCCGTCTGCTTTTCAGTCATAATAGCGCGGATTCATTCTGCTGTGCCCCGGCAAATTGAATTAATTCTCCAGGCGCGAGGTGGTCTAATTATTAAAAGCGTCCTTCTGCGTGGGTTGTAATGGAGATGATCCCAAAACTCACCCTCACCTTTTTGTTTTTCTTGCTTCAGTGTCTCAAAGATATCCCACATCAGAGCTTTGAGTACGCTCTCATTCATGTATGCCTCGCTAATCGCCTTCAGACTGAATTCATATTCATGTCTCTGAATCGATATCAGATGACTGAATGCAGGGAGAGAGCAGGCAAAAGACTCAAAGGGTCAGTCCATCAGGTGGATCAATTGATTAAGTGCCTCAGAAGCCGGGAGCACTTTTCTGTTGGAGAGGTTTGACTCTATTTACAGAATGTGATCATCACTGACGAGTCCATCAAGATCCACTCTGAGGGCTCGTCCTGGACTAACTTAGCTCTGGGTTTATTAGAGAAGAATGTTTGGCTTCTGCTTTGTTTCCTCCTCCATTATCCCAGTGTTAAAAGCAGCAGCATGTTACCTTCTCGTCTTGAAATAGTGGTTTCAAAGTTGATCTGGTATTGTTTTGACTTTCAGAGTGATCTAACTGTCTGCTTCAAGTACCATGTAGCTTTGGTATTTGCTGGCAAATCTCAGGCTAGAAATACACACAGTGTTCCAGTAATAAAGTTCACTCACTGGTATTGTTTGATGCAATGGAAGTGTAGGTGGTTTAGTCTGGAGGGTCGCTCCACTATCAGTCAGAAGGTCAAAGGTTCAAGCTCCAAATGCTGGAGCTGATGAAGGTGACAGTCTGCCAGGTGTTTCAGTTCTCTGCAACACCATGTACAAGAAAATTGGCAGCATCTCAAAAATAATCTCTAATACCTGATGTATTTTCTGTTTTTGTAAAAGAAGTGGATTTGATAATTAAAATTATTTTTCTGAAGGTCTTTTATGAAGCATCGGTGAAATTACATTTAATAGCTAGAAGTTCATTACATTGAAAGCTATCTTAATTGGATTTAATTTCATGTTGGCTTATTCAATTCAGCTTCACAGTTTGCTTTTGAGTTAAAACATTACTGTTAGTGTTAAAAACTCTAATGGACATTACATAAGCATCTGCTCTCTGGTAAAATCTTGCATCTCAATTATTTTTTTTCCAAGAGAAGCAAAAAAAAACATTTTACATATAATTTGCTATAATTGATATAATTTGATTTTTTAGGGGGGCTTTGAAAAAACCCTCACAACTGCAAAAGTGTATAAGCACCTTGAAGAATAATGATAAATGGAAAGGTACAAGCTTTCTGCCAAACAGCAACAACATATATTCTTTGTAATATTTGAGTTAATTCTTATGGAGAGTGAGCTTTAGTTTTTGACATATGGCTCCCTGATTGTTAAAACAACATTAGTGTGTCCTGCATGTTAGCTAAAGTTGCCCGTCCTTGATTTAAGATGTCAAAAATGCATTGAAATGAAGAAATGTAATAGAATTTACTATGAAAATATTAAAAATAGCAATGGATCAAAGGAAACAGAGCTATGATTGGCTGCAATTATTTCTTTTAAACTCCTTTTTTTTAGCATTACTAAATACATACTTGAAAATACAAAACCAAAATGTTTGTAAAACACACTTTAATAACCATTAAATGCTTTGAAGGTTAAGAGTATCCCATTCAATGATTTAAGGAGTTCAAAGACCTAACTCTGAGGATATACTAAAGTTGCCCATCCCTGGTCAAAGTGGTTTATTGCAGCACATATGAATGAGCCCTGATTGTCTGAATTTACCTCAAACATCTCTAATACATAATTCTGTATTTGCAGATATTACTTTGACTAAAAATTTGAATTTTTTGCCAAATAACGTATTAATTTCCTCCTTATTTACTCTGAATTTCCAGCCTTGCCTTTAATTCATACCCTTTCCCACCCTGGCCACTTGCTCTCCAACCCTCTCTGCCATCTGAGCATGCTCAATTAATACCCTAATAGCCGCTGTCATCGGTGCATGGCTGTGCTGTGGCCTTGGCTGCGTACTGTAACCACTTTAAAGCACCAGAGTGGTTGGGATGCACATAAATTTGGCTGCGATTATGCCGCTCATTAACTTCCTGCACAACCTCTGCACTTATTTACTCAATTAACTTGCTATTTTAAGTTCTGTTAACATTGGGCTGTTTTATTTTCCTTTTTCTAAATACTTAATCAGGCATGAATAATGGAAAAGCGCTGCGAGCACAAACCACATGTTCACCTCAGAGACTGCGGGTGTATGGAAGGTGGCGAAATTAATGCACATAGCTAATGAAATAATTGAATCAATGGGGCTGTTGCTGCTGTGGGTAGAAAAAGTGACCTGTGGTGTAAATGAGCTTGACCTGAAGTGACAACCAGGAAGTGTTTCTGCCAAGGGTATGAGAGAAAAAGGAATCTAATGGCTGCTCAGAACAAAACTGCGACAGGAGATTTACTGCCAGACAGAGAATTTGTCTGTAATGGCGCTGTCTGCGATGTTCTGTCTGTTTCCCTCCACGGCAGACTGTAACTCTGTAAATGACTTTGACCTTTCCTGGGACGGAGGACAGGAACCGCAGAGGGAGAGCGGCGGGATGGCGGGAGATGAGAGCGGAGTAGGCGGTTGACTGTAATAAACTCGAAGCAGTGGGCGGCTGTCAACACTAATAGATGGGAGAGGGGAGGGGGTCAGAGGGTTGATGAATACTAAAGGTGCCTGAGTCCTCAACAGGCACTCTGTTCTCCACCGCGCTGATGTGTGTGAGATCTGATGCTCACAGAGTCATCGCACTACAGGCGGCGAGGGCCTTTTTGGTGACTCATGTGATGGAGCTTTTGATAGTGCAGCGGGACACAAAGGAGCAGGCTTATCTTGTTATCCTGTGCATTAGCATCAGGGGTTATCAGGTTTGATGACTGCAATATAAATGTCGCTCACTGCTGTTCGTTAAGATGTTCTTGTTTAATGCATTCACCAGCGCAGACATGATAAATGGCTTGTTGTATCAGGATCTCCACTGTGTGATGCCAGTTTGAGCTCTAACACTTAACAGGGCAACTTTTGGTACCAATTAGTTTAATTCTGTGATGACAGACCCTAGGTCGCCAGCACCTCCAGAAATAATAATGAGAAAACAGTGCAATCAGACTTGTTGAATATGAATTAATTAGATAATGTGTACAATGTGCCTGCTGGTCTGTCTGCACCTGACAACATTTATTAGAAGAGTTCAACGTTGCACAGATTCATTTCGGTACGATTGTAAATACTTCTAGATCAGGGGTGGGCAGCTTTGATTACCAAGAGGACCACACGTTGTTGTTAGGGTTTCTTCATATTTCCAGTTTGTATTCTCTTTTGGAAATGATTGTTAGGCCGCATTGAGTGCCGTCAAGGGCCGCATGTGGCCCCCAGGCCACCAGTTGCCCACCCCCTGCCCTAGATTATGGTGACTGAACCAAATGAAAGTGCCCCTGAACTTGTGCAACTCTGGTGACCTGAGATTTCTCTACTGCAGGGTGCAGTTTTCACCTTCCTTTGCATTAAAGGGCTCATGTTAAGACTTAAATCAGGTTCACTTATTCATTTTAATGACTGTTAGAGTATGTTTACAATCACTAAGACAATCACAAAACAGTGGTCCGATGTCATACTGGTAGGTTTCCTAGTAGGCTGCTGCTGGTGCCACAATGAGGGGGAGAGGGAGAGGTCTTAATGCCACAGACCTTTTGTCTTGTTCATAGAGGTACTCTATCACACCAAGGAGACATGTTTAGCACACCTAAGGACATATGTAAAATTAAATGAGTATATTCCCTGTTTCGACGCGTTACCCCTCTATTGTAAATGGGGATTGGATGTCAACCGTCATTTTCATGTGTTTTTATTGAGCTCTGCAGATGCACCCCAATCACTAAATCTACATGTGCAACTGTCATTCCTGCCCATATGGCTGATAACCACAAGGGGTTTTATGAATTAATTAGATGAAGCAAAGTATTATCATCGCCAATTTAGGAAACAAGACTTTGAAAGCTCTCTTGGCCCATTCATGTAAGTTTTCATATTGTTTTAACATTATGCCAGCTCCTCGAATCTACGCTGTAGGTCTGCATAACCCTAAAACAATGCAGAGCCTGCCCATGTCACCTGATGTGCACCTCACCAAATATGTAACTGCCCATCAACACCCCAAAGTAGGGCTGGGTATTTGCAGCAAACTCACTGTACAGTACATATCCTGATATAGAGGCCACAATACAAAATGTATTATGATACATGTTATTTGTGGACATGGCCCAAACCTTTTTCAGGATTTGCAACAATTTTGTTCTTTTTATAGTAACAACAAAAGCTGCAGAAACAAGGACTAAAGGATCCTACAAGTTTAAGACACGTTTCAGGCCCACAGAGATCATACATGTGGTTTTGCTTCTATCACCTTCTTTTGATTAATTTGTGAACTGCATCATAGGCAATAATGGCAAAGGCGCGTTTGACAACTACTGTCACAGAATTCGGGGCCATATTGATTTTGTAAAATCAAGATTGATGCCAATATTGAAAAGGAGTGTGTGTCAGTATGTTGCTGCATCAATTTTTTCAGCATAGGCTAAGGCCAAGCTCTAGGATTGGTCTGCAGCACCAGATGATGACCAGCCTTTGATTAATGCCTGGAGGAATTATCATGTACATTCTTGTTTAGCTGCAGAGAACCTGAATCTTCTTTCAAAGATACTTAGAAGAGTTTTTCCTCTATCAAGTATCTTAGTGGTGGAACAAAAGCTAAAAATCACCATCCTCTGCCTCTAACTGATTTAGCAGCCATAAAGTCCATCTCCTTTTATGTCTTGCCTTATTCCTTCTTTGCAATAAGAACTGCATTATTACAAACTGCTGTTTTGTATTCATTAGTCCTTTAATCTGACATTATGTGCTCTGTTTCTGTCACCATGGTTTCTTGGACACAGACATGCAAATAAAATAGCACCGCTGGAATACATATCACACTGCAAACTAGCACTTTTGTGTAGTATTGAGACACAAATGCACAACAGAATGTGGGCATCACAGCATTGTGAGGGTGTAGCTTCAAAGAGGAAGTACAAACCATGTTTTATTCCCTAGAATAATGCAACAGCTACCACTGCTGCCAGCGATCAGGATTTGGGGTTTGAAGCTATTGTTTGGCTGTAACAAACCACTTTTCCACAACACCAGAATGGCACTGACAGCCACATTTGCAGCTCCTAGGGCCTGCACAAAGCCACTGCTCTGGACTTTCTCTTTGTCATCCAATGCTTTCAGTCAAGTTATTATTTGCAGAGAGGCAATCAATCCAAAATTTGATGGGTAACCTTCAGTTTCTATTCTAGACGGGCCAGCCATTTCACAGATTAGACTTGCCTATTCAAGAGATGGTTTTGTGAGAGTATACTGTATATTAAATATTTTTTTGTATTAGACTGTGATCTATAATTAAGGGTCTAAATATCTGAACCCCTAAATCAATGAATCTGGATCAGAGTTCTTTGATAGTTTGGTTTTAGTTTGATGCCAGTGAATATTTTATCAAAGCTTGTGATGGGCAGAAAGGTCAAACATGAGATAAGCAGGACAGAGGATTTCACTGTTAGGGGCTTTAACTGGTTACTGAAAGGTCAAAAGTCATTTTGTGTGAATTCCATTTGAACTGCACATGCCCATGGTTTCTTTCTTTCTTTGTGTGCATATCTCTCAACATTTGTTTTGTTCTCTGTGTCTACAGGAACGGGGAAAGATCGGCGTGATCTTCAACGTGGGAACGGATGACATTATCATCGAGGAGAGCGCGGTGATGGTGAGCGACGGCAAGTACCATGTGGTACGATTCACACGCAGTGGTGGAAATGCCACTCTACAGGTGGACAACCAGCCGGTCATTGAACGCTTCCCATCAGGTAGGAACAAGACTCCTACATCTTTGGCTTTTGTGTAGGAGGGGGGTTTTTGTTGGGTTTGAACCTTGAAAAGTATTGAAGGTTTTAAGAATTCTAGAAGCACAGCTGAGAGAGAAAAAGGAGCTTTGTAAAATATTCTTCATCGATTCAGCCTTCCATGTTCCACAGAAGGTGATTTTTAAAGAACATTCTGTGAGAACTGGTTTATTTATTGTGACATTCATATTTAGAGTGTGCCTGCATTATTCTAGCTGATTGATTTGGGTTCTGGTCTAAAAGGCAGGAAGAGCCAGACAGCCTTCCCAAAGGCGAGCAATCTCTCCTTTAAGAGCATGCAGCTCTGCAGTTAGTCTAGCGACGTTGCTCATGGCGCTGTGAAAGCAGACAGCGAATCAAGGCCAGAGAAATAAGTATGCCAGTCAGGTAGGGTCGAGGATCACGGGCATCAGGCAGAAGACAGACGACAGAGGGAGGGGGACACCTCATGCTGGGAAAGTATGTGGAGGTGTTTGTAAGTCATGCCTCCTCTCCGAGATAAACACAGACACAACATCATTACACATGCAGACTTAAAATGAGGGCGAACACCCAATGAGTCACTGCTGGGAGTTTGCTAATTCCCTCACTCGTTGTTTTACTAGAATCATGATTATCTGTCTCAGACTGAACTATGAAACTACGTTTGTTAGTGAGGAAGCTCCTGCTTTATTTCTCTCTCAGTTGTGTTTCCTTGTTGTTCATGGTTGTTCAAAGGAAGACATTTCAGTGCACCCATCATAAGTTTGGAAAACACCAGGTCCTGCTGCCTGCTGGTGTTTGGTGTGAATGATGAAAAGATGAATAACAACATTTCTCAGCTGGTGTTCTCAAAAACTCAGATTCTACCCTGAGCTCCAGACAAACTATTTTTTTTTTCCACACGTCCCTTCTACCATCCTGCAGTCCAGACTGTCTTGAAGAGGTTTCTGCTGCACCTGATCAATTGCTTTTAGATATATCTGTGGGGACATCAATAGTTCAGCCAGGAGAGTCTGTTGACTGTCAATCAAAGGCATGCAGGTTCAAGCCAGGCTCCAGCTGGCACATGGCATTTGTCTTTGGGCAAGGCAATTAACCCTCAGTGGCATGCAAATGGTTGAGGAAGACTTCAGATGTGAAAAGGTGATGCTGATGGTTACCTAACATAGAAACTACTGTCATGTGTGAAGGTGAGTGTGTATGTGAATGGGAAGGTGTGGCCCACTCAAAGCGCTTTTACATCACAGGTCACACCTGCCCATTCACACCCTTTCTCTCACTGATGGCTGAAGTTTCCATTTAGGTAATACACAAGTATAAGCCAACACGCCAACATGCTTTAATGTTTGGGATTGGTATTAAGTAGGGTCCAATAAAATCTGCTTTATTTTTTCTGCAAATTTAAGCCCAAGAAACTGTATAAAGTAATGAAATATTATCACTCACTCTTCAGGTGGTCTTCACACATATCTTTATGGATCCAGTCAACAGTATGTTGACAAAATCTGCAGAACATTTGATCCCCTGACACATAATAATCGTTGGGAAACTGCTCTGCCCTGTACTTTGGAGTTAGCCGGGAGTTTCGTAGCTTCTTTGCCAACTTAGCCAGTGTCTCAGGTGGCCACTTCGACATGTTTGCCTTGTTAGTGGGGGGGGGGGGGGGGGGGTGAAGCGTGCATTGTCCCCTGCCTTAGTGACCCCCTCGGAGCATTTTCCCAAGAGATGCATTCCTTTTTATTCAGAAAAAAAGCTTTTATGTAATATGTTAGCCATTATCATGACATTCTGCGTTTAAATTGAATTCTGCTTTTAATGTCCAATTTTGTGAATCCGTCTGCAATTCCATGATCACAGATTTTATAGGGTCAGATAAAACTATTTAAGTGCTCGAGCACCTGTTCATGATGTCCATATTCAAATAGTGTACCTTGAGGGTTTTTTTAGACATTGGGCTTTTGTTCTACAAAAGTTTCAAAAACTTGCTCAGTCTTTAAAGCTGTGGATATTATCTCTGAGTGAAGTGACAGCTTCAAGGGATTTAAAAACATTGTGCGATTGAGCAGTTTTCAGCATTTCATAAAATAACTTAGACTAAGAATGTAATGCCTTGGCTGGGGTTTGTGCCCTCTGAGCATCTCTAGTTAGGCATTAAAGTAAGCCACAGGCAGGTTCATGCATGACATTAGGTAATGAACGAGCACTCATTCTTAAGGAAACACAAGAACTTGAGTAGTGACGATGAACTCCTGTCCTCATTTAATACCCATTTACATGCCACTGACGCAGTAGAGGGAGCAAGTTGATGTTAAGTGTCTCAATGACACATTGACATGTGACAACTGAGGCAGGGCTTGAACCCTCAACATTTGTACATCGGAGCAAATCTACAGACTAAGCCAATGGCACCACTACGTAAAAGTAAAAGTGTTGCTGACAGTAGCAGTTGTAATACAGATAGAAGAAGAAGAAGCATTGGTAACATTATTAGACTTATTTTAAACTTCTTCACTCATGATGAATGTAGTAAAACTGCTGTGGTGTTAAAACATCATGAAAAAGCCTAATTGAATAAAATCCTCAGTTTGATCTGAATGTTGCAAACTCATCACTTCCTTGGTAAGTTTGCAGTTCGATGTTTCAGTTTTTTTATTTTCTTACTTAAGACAGAAAAACAGGAATATGATCCTCAATTTTAACAATAATTCACACTTTAGTGCCTTGATTGACTTCATGTCATCAGTACTCTGGAGCCCTGATTTAACCAGGAGGAGTTTTCCCTTTCATTCCCTCTGACCTGTAAATCTCCATGTCTTCCGGACTCAGTGCGTCATCACCATTGTGTGAAAGCAGCGTCCATTGTTTCAACCAGCAGGAAGAGTTCTGCTAATGTGGTCCTGATATTTACTCCGGCTGGCATACGGAGCAGTGGGTCTGTGACATTCTCTGTCACAGCAGTGATCCCGATTTTCAGGCTTTGTTTTGGCATTGAGGGACGCGCACTCTCCCGCTCATCAGTCAGCACGGCATGCCGGACCGAGGGGCATGCATCAAAGCCGGGAGAGGAAGCACCCTGTGACAGTTCACTCTTTTCAGTTGCTATTATGATGGAAATGCAGCCCTTTACAGAGCCGCAAAGAGGAGCCTTCATCTAACAATAGCTCTAACCGCTTGGAAAATAACAACAGAGCAGGCTGTTAACATTGGCAAGCGAGTGTCATCATCCAAATCTGTTTTGTTTCATCAAGAAACATGAATGCACAGCCCATATTGTATTCTTTTTCTTCTTGCCTCTTCCTCCCTTGCTGTTGTCGCACAGCTCTTTCCTTTTCCTCTGCTGATCAAGAATTGAAGAGTCTTAGTTTCTTGTTAGTTTACTTGATGAGTTTGGTGTCGGTGTGCCGGAGGCTGCAGCCCGTCTGAAGTTAAAGGAGGTTATGGGGACTGAGGAGAGGAAATGGATGAAGGAGAGGGGAGGGGGGTGTTGTTACGTGGTTGGTGTGTAGAGAAGCTTTGATTCATTTATGTGAGCTAGATGCACTCAGACTATTTTTGGGCGCCCTGCTTTGAAGGCTCTGGCACCCGCTTTGAAGGCTCCAGTCATCATAGCCTGTCGGGGCGGCATCCTCGGGAAACAGAGATGTCACACATTAGGAGAGCAAAACCCCGGGTGAGGCTGAGGCACTGAGGGGCGGGAAGATACATGGGGGGAACGAGTTTGTGGAGGGATGGTAGCTTTCTAACAGAGACAGGAGGTGTGATGATGGAGAGAAAAGACACAGAGAAGTGCTATTGTTGAAACTAGCTTCCAAAGCCAGTTTCACTCTGACTCCTGAACAATAGCTTGGAAATAGGCTAACACATATGTCACATGTTCTCTTTTGTGCTCTCATATATGGCACACACTTCTTTTTCTATCTCTTGCATTGACCTTTTAAGTATATTATAAATCACCTCGTTTTGCCTCTTGATGAAGCAGCCATATGGACCATCTCCTCTCCCTTTTTTGTCAAAGAAGCTTAAAGAAACAACACTACACAACACTTCTTGTTGGTTCCTTATATTGGAAACCAAGTAATCAATCTTCTTTGATTACTTATTTGAAGCCATGCTATAGACCAGACTTTTGTGAAGAAAATGCCCCCACAGTTAAGGAGATTTGCAGTACACCAAGTGTTTCTGTGGCAACATTCCTGAGCAGCTTTTGTCCATGTGATGCCTGCGCAGTAAGCATAGCACAGTAAGCATAGCAAGATAATTGCCTAAAATTGTCTAATTTAGTATAAACAGATGTAAAAGGGTTTGCTGGCATTTAAGGCCAGTATTTTGTATGTACAAATTGGCCATAAATATATATATTGGCTGTAGTATTGGCATTATGTAAAAATGTTTACTTCATCTTCACTGACTTTCCACTTTTAAAAAATCAAAAGTGTCATTCATTAATGAATAAAATGTTGTTTTTCTTTCTTACATCTGTTTCCAACATGAACAATTGTCACCATGAAAAGAACAGGTCAAGTCAAGTTAAGTGTAGGTTTTGTGCTCTTGACAATAAATGTTGGCATTGTATTGAAATTGGCGATGAGTTTAGCTATATCAGCTTATTGGATATTGGCAAAAATCCAATATTGTGCATCCTTTTTTAAAACCATATTTTCATTGCTTCTTAGCACATTTGGAAGCTGTTTGGAAATCATTATTAAAGAACAAAAGACAAAGATGGCAGTAATGTGACAAAACTGAGGTACAAAGAAATCAAAGTTTAACCGTCATAACTGAAGAGTCCAGTTTACTGAGCACTCTTATGTGCTGACTAGGGGTGTAAATCACCAGTTTCATGATGATACGATATGATATCGATTCTTTGGACAACGATACGATATTTGCCGATATCACAAAGTCTGCCACGATTCGATTTCGATTCGATACGATTCAGGGACCTTCGATCGATTTAAGACGATATTGTGTACTCATTGAACACAATCAGCTACATTTCACCTAAAGCAAGAAAGAAATACAAAGCAATTTCTAAGTTTTGACAGTTTTATTACTGAAATGTGAAACAATGTGCTGACCTTTGGATATGATAGGTTATAGAGGATTATAACCATCTGTATGATCTAATCGTGTTTAAAATTAAAATTGGGTTAATTAGTAGTCAGGTGTTTTTAGACTTTGCTTCACTGTTTAATGGTAGGTGTGGAGGAATAATAAGAATAAGCTCTCACTGTTATCCTTTCATACAATAAGTAATTTTGATAATCAAAGGGCTACAAAATCAAATGATGAGATAACTTACTGTACTCGTGTGATTACTCCCGTCATGTGTGTGCAGCATGCATCCTCTGCTGTAAGATCGACCGTATCTTACCCGAATACAGCGGTGCTATTTTCTGATTGGCTGACATGTCAAGCTCCCGTTTAGCTCTGTGATGCTAGGAGCGTGTTGCTACGTGTTAGCATATAGCGGTGTTACTCAGTGGGCGCTCCACAGTACATTTTAATGCAGGAGAAATACCGGGTGTGGTGTGTGAGAGAGCAAAAAGGTGCGCGTCTCATACGCTGAATACGTGAGACTTGAGAGCCCTGTAAAGTTGAAACTTAAGAACGAGGCGCTATTGGGCGGAAGCGGTGAAACGGATATCCGGTCAGAATTTCAAAATAAAGGCGTTGAAGATGACGATGTTGATCGATGTTTTGAGTTTCCATCGATTTGATTGGATCATTGCTTAACCAATCGATGTATCGATCCAGATCGATGGATCATTACACCCCTAGTACTGACCAAATAAATATGTATTTTGTTAACTCTTTATAGTTACAGGTAATTAGATTTTCAATGAATGAATATATAAAAATTCAATTTGGGTCCCTCTGGCCACCAAAGGCCTCGAACTGTGACTGCACTGCTGTAGTACAAACACTGACTAGAGCATTTGTTGACATAGAGAGTATAGTTGAACACAGTCAGTGAAGATTTAGAAACCAGTGTAATCTTTCAGCTGATAAGGGACAGTTGTTACCATGATGTCTGTAGTCTTTGGCTCAAAGGACACTTTGGAGCAGCTAATTTATTATATGATGGTTGAGAAAGGTTGAATTGTTCTATAATCAAAAATTGTAACCTGATGTGAGATGATAATATGACAGCAGATCCAAAAATAGGACAAAAGCCTTTAAATAACCATTGTACTCATCTGTCAAGCAACATAATAGCATCTGTTGACAGGTAAAATCCTGTCCAATATTAGATCTAGTCAGGTTTCTTGAAAAATAGCTGTAGATACAGTCTTTTTCTTTTCCTTGCCCCATCCTTCACCATCCTTTTTTGTCTCTTCTACTCAACCACTGTGGAGCACAGTAAAGAGACGGGCAAAATACCTCTCTCTTTGGATTTTTGACCTCTTGCAGCTAAATATTGACTTGTGCTCTAAAGCAATATGCATTTCTCCTGAGATGACCGTGACTTCTTGCCAGACTTACATAGTGCTATATGCAGCAGCCAGGACACTCATAGGGAGTGGGGTGAATGCCATTCTCTCTATTGAAGGTCCCTGAACCATCAGATGGACTTAAAAAAAAGTTGCATATTGTTGCTTTAATTAAATATGTGTGCAAAGCTGTGATAAGTATGTTAGCCTGACTGTTGAGATTTCCATTGTGTTAGCACCAGTTAATAAATTCAGTAGGATATCCCAGTCCATTTCCAAAAGTCTGAAAATTTTCTTAATTACATGCGAGTACCTTTCAGAGATGATGTCTAACCATCAGAAATTTGTGATGAAAAATTTGTTGCACTTTTGCTGTTTGTTTAGACGTTCATATATGACAAATAAACTGTAGTTTTTTAGTTGTTTTTGTGGATCTTGTAGTGTTTTTTAAACCAGTTCTGTTTAGAAAAGTAAAAGAATCATTTATTTAGGACACTTGTTTTCTAAATGTGGGCATAGACAGGTTTGGTACAACAAACTCTAGATCAGATTGAAGTGGGGAGATTTCCCGGAGTTTCGTTTGTTTGTGAAAGCAACGTATGAATCAGAAAGCAGATGTAGAAATCTTAAGCTTCCCTCAAGAGGACAAAATACTTCAAACCCCAACATGACACAACCTTTTTGTTTTCTTGATGCTCGCATTATGCAACATCTTTGCAATGCTGTCCCAGTGGAGCCTTTAATCTCAATGTGCCCTTGTTGCCAGATTTAAAGAAATAGCTGTTTAAAGTTGAAAGATACCTCCAGTGAAGAATCCAGTCAGATGTTACAAGTGCCACATTTTTTTCTGGTTACTCGAATTCAACAAAGATTCTTGTGAAATTTTCTTCTCAGAGTGGCTCCTGTAACCCACACGGGTAGTCTCAGTAGGGTGCCGTCGCAGTCTGGAGACTTTTCCGATGCTTTGTTCCTGTGAGATTTATCATTTTGTAGACCACGGGCCAAGAAATTAGACAATTCATAAAAAGGCAGAAGTTAAAATGAGGACAATGTGGATCAAAAGAATATCAATCTGTCCTGATAAAGAGAAGAGATGAACCGGTTCTCTCTGGCATATTTGTGGGCACTTTAGCTCAACAGTAAATGCCCACATTGGTTATGGAAGATTTCCCCATTTACATCCTTCACTTCCACTTCAGAAAACCTGTCCTACCAATCTCTTAAAAACAGGACCATGACCAACAAACCAAAGTAAGAACCAAGCCGTGAGCTTTGTGAATTGTCACACCCCTATCAAAAAGTTTAACTTCTTTTATGCTGTTTAAGAAAATATATATGAAGTACTTTTCACACTCAAATTTCATTTATTTTTTTTGCCTTTCCATATTGTTTAAGTGTCTAGGGAGTCTTTCAACTGAATCCCCAATCTGCATTTTTTTATGTTTTCACTTAAAAAAAAAAATGTAATCAAGGAAAGTAATCTTGCAGTGCAGCTAAATTTGCCTGATTTATTTACTATAATCAGGCAGATTCATCTTGCACAGCTCTGAGACAAACATTTAAATTTAGCTCAGTCTGCAGAAGCACTGGCCAATCAGTGTTGTTTAAAGCAGGAAGAGGCGGGTGCTGCAAGCATGACAACCACAGGAAGCAGCTGCTCATACAGAGATTAGCATCCATGCTAACAGCTTAAGTAGCAGTTTCATCAATTTGGACAGCATATCTTCATTAAAGAAAAAAACAACAGTGACAGCATTTCTCAATGGAAAAGATAATTTTGCTTCACAACTTACATGTTTTAGCAAGAGTTTGTTGTACGAATTGAACTACATTTTTTACTTCACACTGCGCTAGTAGTACCCGCCGACTACAACATGTGATTGGCCAGTGATGAATGTGATTGACAGAGTGATCGTCCAATCACCTACCAGATATGTTGTTGAAATTTTCTGCCCTTTCCAAACACTGTCTATAAGCTGGTGTGCCCAGCTAGCTGTATGTTTCATTTTTTCCCAGGTTAAACATTCGTAGTCTAAATTATATATGACATATTTTTATGAGCCAACCAGGAAGATCGCACCGAGCTGGCTCCCTCCTCTAAATGTGTTACTGTTTTCTTGGATTATTGCCTATATTAAAGGTCTGTGGTGAACAAAAATTCATGGAACTTACAAGTTTTATTTACCATAATAATCTTCACAAACAAACCTGGCTTTCACATTTTTTTTGCCTTAAAAGCCAAAAATAAAAAGCTATTACAAAGTTATGGTAGAACTACAACATGGTGGTTTTACCTAGAAGCAGCTACCACAATTCCGAAGTACAATGCCATGTTGTAATGTCTTGTTTGAGAACTTCCTGTTAATTGAATTACCTGGTCAAGTTGGTGCCCATGGCTGTGGCAATAGTGGAAATATTATTCCTTGTTAAAAAACTTTCAGAAATGACTGCATTAACTCCTCAGTCATTTTAAAGTCCTTGTTGGCAGTTGGTTATCCACTGTCCTTTTAAAAATACAATAACGCTTTAAAATTCAAAAGAGGGGCGACGACAGTTGTATTTTATTTTGAAAAATTAAATCTCATAGGCATGTGTTCACCAGAGACCTTATTTCAGGTATTTATCCAAGAAGCTCTTCTACAGTCCCCCAGACTTTCAGCTGTTGGAACTGTAAGTACTAAATGCTAACTCGTGTCAACATTTTTTCACCATATCTTCAAAAATGATGTCATCATGTATTTTAGGTAGTGTAAATGTAGTGATTCAAATGATGTACTGCACTGTTAGTATAATGTGCATGAACTTCATCATGATGTGAGTAAGGCTTGACCAATCAGAGATATTGCTGCTACACTATTGGTTGTGGGTGGTGTTGGCCTTGACATTGCAAATAAGCGATGTTGTTTATCAAAAAAGGTTAACATAACAACAGCTTGTCTTTTACAGCAGCAAATGCCATCGTTTTACTCTTTTAAAACTCATGTTGAGTCGACTTTATGACACTGTGACTTGTAATCATATCAGCTTTGGAGGAAATGAATGGGATTTTCACGATCACTCTGTTGAGCGCTTAAAGGTCTCAAACATCTGCTTCATTGAGAAGAGCTTCTGTTTCTTTCCACTCGCCGCCTCGGTTGGATGCCAGCAGCAGGTTCATAAAGTGAAGGGCCGCTGTAAGGTGATGATTTGCAGAGACAGGATGTTGACAGCAAACATGGCCGTCACTGGTCAAGCGTATTTGACGGCAAAGTAACACGTCTCCCGATGCCCCACAATGTGGTGTTTGTGGTCCTCGGGGAGTGTGTGCATGTGTCAGCAGTGCACGTGTCCTTATGTGTGCGTGACATCTTGTGTGTGTCATTCTGTTTTTATTTTTTTTTTAGTCATGTTTTTATTTGATGGACATGAAGCAGACAAAAAGTGTCAGAGGAGCACCAGGCCGGCTAATCTGGAGTGTCAGGCGTCCCCGGTGGCACCCACAGCAACAGCTAATGGCCCGCCTCACCATCTCCCACATCCCCAAAATGGCAGACCGGCTCAATAAAAACATTCCGCTGCCCCACTGAGAATCCCAACCTGGCCACAGATAAACAGGCAGATGTTAGCAGCGGTGCCATACGGACTGTAATCGTACCATTTCACACCCGGCTCCCTTTATTTACTGGTCATCTGCTGTTAGAGAGGGAGGGAATATGATGGGGCCAATTGTTACGCTTCGATTGTCCCCCTGCAAATGTTCTTACTATCTCCTGTGAGCCAAAAGGTGTGGATATCTTTTACAGAACTAAACTTCCAGGACACACAACTCCAAAAATATTAAAGTTAAGAGCTGCTGGTTTGAGCTGTTACCAGACCAAAGCTCGTTTTTCAAAGGGAAGTATGTTCATTTTATTCTAATGACGTGTGCATCAAAAGAATTTCTGCTCTTAAAGAAAATGTCAACTGACCTGGGTTGGGATAATCCTCTCTGACTCATAAAGTTATCAAATTGTAACAGACAACCCCAAAGAAAAGCAGCCTCTGTTTTGCCTCAGGGTGTTCAGGCTTTACGTCATTCAGAATTTCTTTAACTTTAAAGTATTTAATCAAAGCTCAAACATGACACAAGCTCTTCTTTCTAATAAAAGTTAAATGAATGAAGGAAAAAGAGAGCTACTGCTCTGTTTAGTAGCTTACTATATCTGTCAAGCTTTCATTTCTAAAGTTACCTAATGTTGTCTAACTCTTAAAGATGTTTCCCCTGTTACTCAAATCATTAACCAGCTTTGCTAATCTACAACCATAAATGAGAATTCAAGCTCAGGGGTCAGATATCAATCCCATAGTAAACAGTAGTGAAAGAAGTCACGGTCACACAGCCAGTTAGCTGATCAACAGTATCATCAAACAGCACATATTACAGTCATGTCCGAATATTATTATTGTTAACTTTAGTCAGACAATATTACAGAGGTTCTAAAGACCTGGCTGCAGACCAGTATCAGCGTAGATCATTTGGCCTCGAGCCTTAAAGAAAAAGTTACAGAAAAATTGATGTAATGACCCTATTTTGAATAACTGAGATTGAAGAGTGTTTTATCTTGAAAGGATGACCAGATCCTTGTATATCAATCTGTGTAGCTTGGGCTCTCTGAGTCTTTAATGTATGAAAAAGTACAACCAGAGACAAATTCACTGCCTTACCTTTACCTATATGTAAATATATTTGACTGTGGGTGTAACTGGAAGAGAGTCGAGGAACACAAGCTCAACTTCCTGCTGTGGAAGGATTCAATTTAGAGGTAAGAACTAATAAATACGCACCAATAAACAAAAGAAACACAAGATTAGCTCAGACTGATAACCAAGGGGTAAACAACCACTGTCAGGATCACATGTATGCGTGACATTTGGCAGCATATTACTTTGAACCCCCTTTTGCTGTCTGCTATCCAAACTGCCTTAATTCTTTGTGACATAGACTTAGTAACAAATGGAAACGTTCCTCAGAGATTTTGGTCCATGTTGTCATGAAGGCATCTCACAGTTATTGCAGATATGTCTGCTGCACATCCATGATGCTAATCTCCCATTCAAAGGTACTCTGCTGGATTGAGATCTGGTGACTGGGATGGCTGCTGGAGTACAGTGCACTCATTGTCATGTTCAAGAAACCAGTTTTAGATGATCCATACACTGTGGTCATAAAGGAATGGTTATGGTCAGTATCAATACTCAAGTAGACTGCGGGGTTTACAGGATGCTCAGTTGGCACTGAGAGGCCGAAGTGTGCCAAGAAAATGTCCTCCATGCCAAAGCACTTCAATCACCAGCCTGACTCATTGATACAAGGTGATATGGATCCATGCTTTTATTCACCCTGAAGTCTGACCCTAACATCTTAGCAGAAATCAGACTAGGAAACTTTTTCCGTCTTCTATTGTTCAATTTCATATCCAGCGGGTTCAATTTTGATTTCCTCTTAGCTGACAGTGGCACCCTGCTGCTGTAGCCCATCTGCTTTAAGATTCGCCATACCATGGTTGTGACCAAGTTAACCCAAGATTGATTGTTTTACATGAAAATCCCAGTAGATCAGCAGTTTTTGAGATACTCGGACCAGCTTATGTGGCATCAACAACTGTGCCACATCCAAAGTCACTTAATTCACCTTCCTTCTCATCAATTTCTGTGTAGATGTGCCAAAAGGGGAGCTGTGAGGGTGGTTTATGTGTCTAACTGTTTGTAGCTGATTATCCAGCACATGTATTATGTATGGTACCTCCTAAGGGACTCAATGTGTATGCATTTAAACACATATACACTTACTTAAGGAGTATATACATCTTTAAGTGGGTATTAAAGTGTCTAGGTTAATTCTACCTCTCCTTCTTAGCATATTGTCTCATATTAACTCTTTTAGTGATCATAATAATCCACTACAATGCATTATGACATTATGATAAGTAGAAGCTTCTGGAAAAATCCATTCATATCCAGCGGGTTTATACCACACTTGGCATTTGGACTTCATCGCGATGCCCCCTGAGCTTTGGATAATCATTATACATTTTACAGCCGTACTTATATTGTCACCACGGCCGCGTATTTGGCTGTGATTACCATACTTTGCTGCCTCATAACTGTGTCATTATGACCAACGAGAGTGCACCGTGCTCCTCCATCATCCTCCAACGCTCACTGTTTCTCCCTCTCTTTGCGGTATTTACAGGCAGTAGATCTACTATAAAGCTGTCATTTTGCTTTAGTCTCCGACCGGGCTGCTGCGGCGGAGAATTAGACGGCGAAAAGCGGTGATGGGTGGGGTGGTAATGCATGGATGGAGAGGTTGACTGCAGGGGAGATAGAAGGGAGGAAAAGCAATAGTGCTCTGCTGCAAAGTGCTCGGGATGCTCGGCAGAAAAATGCTGGAGGGACGGAGCAGAGGAATGAAGAGATGGAGTCGAAAAAAAAGAAAGAAGGAAAATCTAGTATGCACGCTGGAAGCTAGATGCTGTCATCGCAGTGATGGATGAGGCTTTGCATGTTACTGAATAATAAGCACTTCTCAAATTGGATTGCATCACAGGCGGGAAGATTACACATAACTGGTGCATTACGATGCAGCACGTGCAGAGACACACACAATAGAGCTTTGTGCTCAAGCCAGGAATAATTTCATAATAAACAGCACTTGCTACTTACTAACAAAATTACTCTTACTACTCCAATTGTGCTCAAACGGAACGAGTGCGTAGACGAAGACGCAACTTAACAATGGCACTGTGTGATTAAATTTCATATAATGTACAAGAAATATTCAGTACATGCAAGACTCTTTATCTGCAAGGCTCCCCCACATGTAATGGCAGTGAGTTGCAAAGAAAGAAACAGAACTTGCTTTCAATCAAGATGTTTCACAAAATTTAACACTGCCAGCACTACCATCAAATAATGTGGCGTAACACTGCAGGAGAGGAGGGGTCAATGCTGAGATACATCGTGGTTGGCTTATCTTGGAAAACAGCCTAGAAATTAAAAAAGGGAGGATTTTATCCCCTAATAAAAAGAAGAGATTTGATCATTTTTCTGACAACAGGAACATTAACAGTATTGATTGCCTGCATAAGCACGTTAAAGGAATTGTTTGGATTTTTTAAGCAGGGTTGTATGAGGTATATGGCATTAGCCTGATCATTAGCCTCAGTGATGGAGATCAGCTATGCTTCTGTACAGAGTGAATTGGCATGGAAGGTAGGACCTTACATTGCTGCAGACGGGGCCACCTTCCTTCGGTGTAATTTAGAGATTATTAGCTCAAAACAAGCCACAAAAACATTGTGATTGCACTCCATATTGAACACGTTCACAGTAACTTACTCTTCCACTAGCTTACTTTTACGTTTTGGAGATACTTTGGTAAGGCTACTCATTTATGGCAAAAATTCTTACTAATATTATTTTGGTATGTTGAGATCTTGATTTTAAAACATGATTACTCACTGATTTTACAACTCAAAACACATGCAATCATTGGCTTTAAATACTCTTGACAACATTATGAACATCATAATACAAGCAATAAATGAAAACATGAAATATCCAAATACCTCAGTTTAATGACAGATGGGAAAAGAGATGGGAAAAGTGCCACATGTCATGTGGCACAGTGATCATTTCATCTTGTAGTTTTCATTATCATAATTGTGGGAGGCTGTATTTGTAATTGTAATTGGCCCTTGATTAATTACAGTCATCTGGAGAAGCTGAAGTAGGACATACGAGTCCTCTCTGCATAAATATAGTCACTGATGGGGGTATACGCAATGTCAATGTTCCCTAACTATCATGGACTAGCTGGCTGTAACCACCTGCTGCACCACAAATGCTAGCATTAGCATGTTATGTTACTTCTGACAGGATTAACCACAAAGTTGCTTTTCATCTCCAAAGGCCTTAAAGAAATTGTTGCTTACTCTGGTGAGCTCATGTCTATACAACTACATTTTTTAGCAGCAAGAAATAAACTCTGTTCATTAAAGCTAACTTAAGAGTCCAGTGCCAAAAATGTTCTGACAACATAACCCTGGACTTTTGACACGAAACATCTTTCTTTATATTTTGTCATGCAGTCGGTGAGTAGACAAGGCCAAAGTCTACAACTCCAGAGCAGTAAAAAGGGAGGGAATCAGAAGTGTTGGACATGTGATCTGTTTTTGTCACAGATTATGATTTGAAAAAGATAATGATACTCCAAATTAAATGTAGGCAGAGTCAATATGAGGTCACAGTTGGTGGTGCCAGTGCCATTTCGCATGATCAAAAATCAGGTTAATAAAAAGAGAATGGAGTGAAAGTACAAAGAGGGAGCTTTTATGATTCCTGGTCTCGTTCTGTGAAATGTTTAGTTAATCTGTTGAGCGTGAAGGCTGACCATTCGAAGGAGGAGAAAGAGAGACAGAGAAGAGACACTCTTTGTGCCACAGAGGTCATCCCCGGCTCTTTCCACTGAGCTGTTAAGACGCTCTTACTCCACAGATAAATGGTCAAAGAAAAGGGGTCAACAAAACTCTCTGGGGCTGCACTCCTTCCCTCTTCCTGTCCCGTTTTTATCATCGCCTTTATTATGTCTCCACCATTTCCTGATATCCATCTTTGTCTTTGCGACCTCCACACTCGAAGGGAAAGAAAACCAACCGTGAATAAGCGCTGAAGATAAAAGAGAAAGTATGGAGGGGAGACTGAGGCGGCCAAGAACTTCTGCTTCCACCATTCCCTTTGGCAAAAAGGCAATATGAGAGCACTCAGCGGTACCAGTTAAGATGGTAAAAGCAAGGCAAAGCAGCAGGATTTGGACAGCAGAGGGGTGCGCTCTGAACACGAAAACACAGTCAGAAAAATGGTTGGAGGCATGTGGACTTAAGCTGAGCGTGGACTAGATTTCACTTCACTAAGTCAGACCTCCAGGCAGAAAGTATCAAAGCAGTCCTGTGTGACTTAATGATCCACTGAGCAGAAGATGATGGAGGAGAGAGCAGGGTGAAACACAGGACACACTGTGGCATGGTGTGCGGGATTTTTAGGAAACCTTCCTCATGAGCTGTGAGCAGGATTACCCCTCAGCCCTGTTTCTTTTTTGTCTTGTTAACAATGCCTTATGTATTGGCAGTGGGCATTGTTGAGGCAGCAGCAGTTTGAAGTAAAATAAAATGATTGAATCATAATTCCTGTGTGCAGGAAAGACAGTGATGAGAAGAAAGACACTGTTTTCGTGTTAAAGCCCAACTTCACGCCCCTCTCTCTGGATGTGTTTTTTTTTTTTTTTTTTTTCTGTTGCCGAATTTTTCAGACATATTTGAAAATAGATCACTCAAATTAAAAAAAGGATTTCGATTTCCATCTCTTCAAGAATGGCAACACAGTAGACAATTTTAAAATCAATTATCAGAGAATGGGACTGTGGAAAGAGTCAACAAGTCGAGGTAGATGAAGGAATGAAGAAAGAGAAAGAGATCACAGGCCAGACTTGAGCCCTGAGGATGACAGCCTCTGCTAATGGGGCACATGGACAAGATCACTTGGCTGTCTGTGGTCCAAACCTTTACCAGTGTTAAAACTAGAAGGCATTTCTTACATTATTTACTCTATCTCCAAAGAAATCCTTGAGAAAAAAGTGCTGGATCCGCATTGGATTCAAATCACCTCAAATCCACTCACTTCTTCCTTGTCATGGTCAACATTTCATAAAAATTTCATCCAAATCTGTTGCTAACTTTTTTGGATTATGCTGGTAGCAAACTTCTGCAAACTGTAGGCAAGAGAACTCAAAATGCTTCAAAACTTTGGTTGAAATTTCAGGAAATGTTGGTCACACAAGGAAGGCGCGATTAGATGCTGGTGGTGATCCAAATGTGGATTCAGGCATGTTTTTGATGATTTGTAAACACGGTGGGATAGGACAGTTTCCGTATTTTTGTTTTTAACTCGGCTAAGAATATCAGAAATGTATTTGTTGTAGTTTCAGAGCATGTCTACTTTAATTGTATAATCATTGGAAAACACCACAATAGACAATTATAAGCCAGTTTAGACTGATTAAATGCAACTTCAGTAGTAAAAGGAATTGGGAGTATGATCAACATTGTCTGCTGGCTTTCAGTTACAGAATTAGAAATACCTTTTTAATCCCCAAGTGATGTATTTGTTAGATGCTAAGATGATAAGATGAGTAGTATCCAATGTCTGCCCTGCCATGGAAGTTAACAACAATGCCCTTAAATAAAAAATATCAACAACCAGCTAGCTTATGATTACTGAGTTTTAAGAAGTGTAATGCTTGAATTTTTCTCTGCTCAAATATTGTAGCTTTTGCTTTATAATACAGGGTATAAAAAATCTTTCCAAAGATTGAAAGTAAATAAAAGTTGTGTGTGAGATTTTTAAAGTCAATCATACCTTCAAAGGAGTGGTGATGTCCTGATGTTACTTACTGTAGTAGCTTCCCAAGCTTAAAATGAAAAACTAGCAACCAATGAAAAATCTAAAATGCACAAAATTGTGAGTGTCCAATGAGTTCACTGTTGTCTCCAAGAAGAAAGCAGGCAATGCTCAAAATGCCAAAAATGAAGGATACAAATAGTGCTTCAGAAAACAATGTGTAATGTTGAAAGGAGTCTCCTCTCATTTGAATCTGTATGGAGGCCACTGCTAATGTGAGGTAACTTTGTGGCTATAATTACAAATCTATTTAACATGTCCATTATTGGATTTATACGTGATCTTGCTAACAGTTTGAGACTTTTAAGTCAAACTCCAGACTTATAAAATACTTTGAGAAAACAAACTGTTACTGAAAGTCATCTGTAGAATCTATCTGATTGTATGCATCAGTGAAATTTGTTTAATTCTGGATTTTCGAGCCAATCCACATTTTATATAAGTCTGAATGCTGCAAAAAGAGGCAGAAGGGGCTTAATTGAGGGCACAGTGTGCAGTCACTTGTCACCTGTGACAGTTCCCCCCATGACTGCAGCTTCTTATTGGGCCAATGTTGCTCTGTGACTCCTTCTGATTGGATCTCTCACAGTTGGAAGGTATCACCAATTATCAGCCTGTGGCTACGGGATGATGGAGAGA
The DNA here is from genome assembly GCA_037902135.1 of Cetoscarus ocellatus. NCBI lineage: Eukaryota > Metazoa > Chordata > Actinopteri > Labriformes > Labridae > Cetoscarus > Cetoscarus ocellatus. The sequence goes on along the minus strand of JBAMNC010000859.1, from coordinate 88,534 downwards.
GAACAGAGAAACAGAGAAAAAAGTCACGATGTGGAGAGATTGGGGGGGTGCGATAAGTGGTGCAGAGCAGGAGAAGGAAAAGATTGCTTTAGGTAATTAGAGAAGTGACAACTTTGATTTCCACATGAGTCAGGTGGGGGGGTTGGCTGGATCACTCTGGCAGCTAACCGTGCTCAAATCCACCGTGGCTTAGATGAAAGGTGCTGAGGATGTCGGTGGAAATGAGGGGAGAGAGAGAAATAGATGAACCCGGCGCCTTCATGGATTGATAAGTGCTGCATAAATGAAAAATCAGCAAGATGAACCTTTGTGATCAGTTTAGTTCATTGCAATTCAAATTCTGAGGAGCTTTATTTGCATGAATGTTTCTTCAACAGTTTCACCAAAGTGCTTCATGGAAAATGGAAAATAAAATGTAGGAATATAAAAAAGGTACAGTTTAATAACTTGAGGTGCTGCCAGAGCACACAACTCAACCAAGGCATTTCTGACACAGTTAACTGAGTTATTATCAAATATAGTATAAACTGGCCTATCTCACTTTGTTGACAGCAGTTTGACAGATTCCTGGATCTTGCTTCTTGATTTATATGACTGCTGTAATCTACTAACAACATCATTGTGCTAAGACCAACATTCCCTAAAAATTTCATCTAAATCCGATGAAAACTTTTTGAGTTGTTAGCGTAAATGTTGCAACTTCCCAATCTCACAATGTTAGCAAATTCTTTCAAAGATTCCTTGATCAACATCCAGATTCATATCACCACCAAAATATGATTATTTCTCCCCTTTGCCGTGACCAACATTCCCTGAAAATGTCATTAAAATCTGCTGAGAACTTTTTACAGTATTAGCAAAAAGGTATAAAACTGCTTAATCTCCCAATATTAACAACTCCTTTAAAAACATCCTTGGCCACATCTGAATTATGTTCACCACAAAACTAATTCATATCTTTCTCATGCCATGACCAACATTCTCTGAAAATTTAATCAAAATCTATTGAAAACTTTTTAAGTGATTAGTGAAAAATGCACCATTTTCCAGTGTTTATAATTCTTGAAAAAAATATCAGTCAGCATCTGGACTTGGGTTACCATCAAAATCCAGTTACTTTTTCTTTGTGCCATGACCAACTTTCCCTGGAAATTTGATCAAAATGATTTGAGAACTTTCTGAGTGATATTCCTCACAGACAGACAAATGAACAAACCAGACAAACAGCAGCAGAAGCAAAACCTCCTTAGCAGAGTTAATAATTATATGAATTGGTAATATTGTAATTATTAAGGTAAAGAAAAATGTGTAAGGATAATAAAGATCATAATCATATATCAGAAAAAAATGTCCAATCATAAAGTTACAAAAATAAACCAAAATAGTGTATTTTTTTTGTTTATTTATCTGTTTGTGTAGGTGTCTTATTTGAGGTTAGTATTTCTCTGTTATGGTCTAATGTTTAGTGAAGGATGTGAAGAGTTTCTTTAGCTCTGTCTCTCCCTGTTGGGTGTGAAAGTGGAGGTTTTTTCCCTAGGAGCCAGCTCTTTTTGTGACGACCCATCTCTATGGCCAATATGAGGTTATTTAGTCTGCACTCTAGTCACTATGCATGCAAATGTGAGCTGTTGATGGGGAATTATTGATGAATGAAGAGTGCATGTGCAAGTTATATATCCAGAAACAACATAATAGCAGTTCTTCGCGCTCATGAGCTGAAGGAAAAAATACAGCAGGAGACTGCAGTCTCAGTTTTCAGCCTTTATATAACTATATTTTCTGAAAGCAGGTGCGGATCTTTTTCTAAATAACACAGCAATTGAAAGTTGTTTTTAAGTTTCCCAGAGTTGTGTTCTTTTTTACAATTTTCATGCTGTAATCTTTCTTATTTAATCTGCTGAGAAATTTACTGGAACGGAGAATATCTTTTTTTATAAGTCCTGAGAGGCTTGTGAGAGAAAATTTGGTAATCATTCCTCCAAGTCAGATCTCAGTTGGTTCGTTTCATGTTAATCTCACAAGACCTGAAATAAAGGAGATTTCAAGTTTACTCTTCTTGTGTCATAATTCTTTATTCTTTTTCATGAGGGAAAAAAAGTTTTTAAAAGTTTTTTATTTATTTCTGGTGCACTTTTTCAGAACCCCAGCACAGGTGAAAGTCTGGTGCAAGAAGCTTCCTCTTTATGCGTACTTGTAATTGGGTAAATGTTTGAAATACAACTGATGGCTTATTTATTAAAAACCTGATGCAGTACTCTGTCTGGATGCAAGAGACTGCAGTGCAGGTTTCAGTTATTTGAAAATGCAGCTTTTTTAAGCCATTAGTTCACAGACTAAGTGATTAACTTTGACAGCATTTAATAATAAACCAAAGTGAACAGCATCCAGTATTATGAAAAAAAATCTGCTTTGTCAATGTTAAATGTGGCCATGATGACTCAAAATTACAGCATATCTATGCTGAAAATCTTTTTAAGGCTAAAAACATTTTGATATGTCACCACTGTCTTCACTCTAGAGGTGTTTGAGAAGAGGGTAGTTTCATGTACATTGAACAGCATGTCAAAAAAAGACTGTAGCAGAGGTGGACATTTTAGCTCTATATTTGGTAAGCTTTCTGATATAGCAGAGGAAGTGTGCTCTTGCTCAGGTTGTCATCAATCCAGTTTACCGTGTAAGAGCAGAGATCGGATCTGTATTTTAAGACAAAGGGTTTAAACAGTAAACCTTCATTGTTGAGCCTCCAGGCACCTCAGAGTGGCGAGAAAATGTTTTCATCTTTCACCGACTGTCTTCTCTCCCCTCCTTGTTTGGCATTAAATGTCAAAAGTGGATTCAAGTAACAATGGAGTTTTGAAAGGTCAAAGGTCCATTAACCATGTTTCCAATTAATGATAAAAGATTGGAGAAATAAGAATGATTTGATGGGCATGTCATGAAGTCTGACTGCTCTAATAGGGGCATCTCCTTTTAATAAAGACTTAATTGGTAGGTAATTGTGCCTTATTCAAAATATAATTGTGTGGATATGTTGGAAGCTTTTAAGTTTTGTTTGGGTCTTTTCAAATTACCATGGTGCTTAAAAAGTCCTTTAACTGATGCTTTGAAGTGAAAAGCACCTATATTAAAAAGTTAATATAGGGGTGTGTGTTGGCAAGAATCTGGCATTACAAACAGTATATTGTGATACACGGGTGACGATATATCACAATATACTGCTATACTATAAACAGGGCAATACTTCACAATTTATTTCCACTTTAATGTTTTTTTTCTTTTTAAAGCATTTGAAATGCAGAGTATTGTATGCATAAAAATAATCTGTATCATTTATATAAAGGCTGGTCCCTGTAGAATAAGTAAACTGTCTGTCCCCGTGACTGAAATATTAGCCAAAAAATGCACCAGAAAAATAAAGTAAAATAACCTAATGTCTGCTGCCGACTAGTGGAGGTTTCACTACACTACAAAACAAATGTCCAAAATTTCTGCAAATTGTTGCACAAAAAATATCAATGCAGTATTGCATTTAAAATTATTCAGATGTATTGGTTTATCAATATTTTCATACTCATCTAGTTGAAAATGCTTGAACTTGTTGTAGCACACGTGATGATGTTGCTAGTAATGTTTGTTGTTTTACTGGTGCCTTAAAGTTTCTGGTACCAAAATGAAGCCCCAGAATCTGTGTTGTGATTTGTTACAGTAGGCATCAGAGGTGATGATACTGGTATCAAATCTCTACCAGATATCTACACCCGTCCCTCAGGAACCAGGGACCTTAAAAGTAGAAAATGACATGCTTGAAAGTCAACATAGGGCAGTAGCCACCGACTTTGAGTACAAAAGCTTCTTAACGGGCACATGGTCACACCTATAAGGTTGTTGGTATACCCATTGTTATAAAAATCTACTGAGGGCATTATCCAAACTCCCTGTGACATTAGAGTAAAAAACAACAAACACAGGATATAATTATTGAGTTTAATGATCAAAGAGGTGGATAAATATGTTTTTGATCAGTTTTAGAAGTTGAAGGTCTTAGATTTGAGCAGTTTGTCCTGTTAATGAACATGGAATTCCTTTAAAATGTCATTTAAGTGCCTTTTTTATTTAAGAACTTGCAATCAGGGTAAATTATACTCTGATTATTGAGTTTAGAGTCATTTTTCACAATCTAAGAAGCCTAAGATTTTCAACTTTAAATGAGTAATTTGGTTTTTTATTTCCCTTGTATTTATATTATTTGCCTGGAAGGCTTTCAGTTGTTTTAGAGAAATGAGAGATTTTAGGACATAATAATGCTCCTTTCATCAGATGGAGATGAGTACAAAAATGTGTCCGGACTACCACAAGGTTACAGTGAACAGGGCAGCGGTTCCTTCTCTCCATCTGTTCCAACAGGCCCAGTGGATATGAGAGCAATCCATCTAAAGTTACCTAATAAAAACCGAAATGAGGCTGCTCTGACAGAGAGAGCTTTCTGTGAGGAGAGAGAGAGAGATGGCCGCTGGCCAATCGTCTCCAATGTAATCTCCATTCTTGTGGATGGATTTCCGATGTGGGTGTCCTGTACAAGGGCATCTGGCTGCCTGCAGAGCTACATGATATACAGTGGACTCCTCGGAGAGCCTGAGCACACACTGACAGACGTGCACATATGCACACTGATCCAGGAGGAGACAGAGAGCGAGGCTGAACACCGTGTGATTTATATGTTGGATTATCAGAATATCAGGATCCAGACATAGAAACAGACACTCTACACTCAAATCACGCCACACAGGTCTCCTGCCCGTCCTCCGCCTCGCTCCGTGTCTCCCAGAGGTGCCAGTCAGGCAGCGTGCCCTTGCCCTGCCCCCAGCACAGCAGCTGTGATACCTGCCCAGGACGGAGCCCATCATGGCTGCTCACCCAGCCGATGCCCCGGGCGCCAAACACCGTGAGGACAGACAGGCTTCTGGCTGACAGAGAGGAGACAAGGCCAGAGTTTCAGGGTGCACGTTGTGAGCCCCAGAGGGCACAGAGCCGCAGGCTGGCTGGCTGAAACATACACGTCCAGTGTGCAGCAGCCTCTGACCTAATCAGCTGCTATAGAGTTCATGCCTTGGCTTGTGTTTGCACTTACCTGTTCATACCTGTAGTTGATCTACACAGGTTTTACGTCCATTAACTCTTTGGTTTCCTAAGGCTTAGAGTTTTTCCTGTCAGCTAAACTGGGTTGTAGTTTGAGCATCAGCATTTATTTAACTTTACAGCCATATTTTGTAGTTTGAGCTTAACCATTTTATGATTTATTAGTGAGGATCATGCTTGGCATCTTTTAGCCCCAGGACAGGCCAGATGAATTTGAGCATCTTGTGGCGTTTCTTTTTGTGCAGTTCTTACAGTTAAGCACTAAGTTATGCAGCTCAATAAACAGTGTAAGACAGTACTGCACAGTTAGACATGATCTGTTGCAATTTAGTGCAGTAAGATACAAAATGCAAGAATATAAAGCCCCTTATGGCTTTTCTTACACAGACTTTACATCAGCTTATGTGACTAAAGAATTACCTATAAACTGATGTTTAAAAAAAAAAAGACTCCTCTATTCACAAACAAAAGACTCTCTGTAGAAATAAATGTGGGCTTTTAATCTAAATGAGTTAAACCTCCTGATAAAATCCTGCTTTATTTACTCGACTTGATGAAATAAGGTAATGTTAGTCTGCATCTGAAGATACTGAGGCCATTAAAAGCTGTTATTCAAAGTTAGTTATAAAAGGGGACTCGTCCGTCTGAACACATCAGTTTATCGTCTTTGTGATTTATTTGCCCATTTTCTCTTTTGTGTATCAGATTTCCTTGAGCTTCAGGTCCAATAGCTTTGTTTCACCATCTTTCACATCAAGTGAAGGGAATAGTCTTGGGAGCGGGGTGAGCCCGATAATGGCGGCGAGGGAGAAGACAAGGGCCCAGCTGTTTAATCTATCCCCCTCCATTCTCATGCAGAGCAGGCGTCAGCTGCTGGGGACGAGAGAGGAGGAAAAGTTTCAGAGGTTCACTCAGAATGACTTATTTCTCCGAGGATTCGATAGCAGTCAGATGCAAACAAACAAGCAGGATGCACCAGAATTCTGATTATTTGTTGTGTAGGTGATCACAATCCTAAACTTTATGAGATTATTGTTGGATTATTAGTGCTTGAATAATTTTGCAAGTTCTTACTCAACTTAACCATGTCCATAGTGTTTTTTTAATCAATCATACATCAAATATATTGTCCAGCTTTCATCACTGATCGTCAGAATGTCTGACCTTGAGCAGCAGCTGGACTTGCCTGATTCAATGTCTGTAATCATGCAGATCCATTTTGCCAAGCTCTAATCTACAACGTGTGTCCTCGGCCCAAAGTGGCACGGCCCAATCACAGTCTTTTAGAGCAGGAAGAGATGAGAGGCATGATGGCAGGAAGAAACTGGACTTTTAGTGATTTGCATATATGCTAGCAGCTTCAGTAACAGTTTTATCAGATTTTGACCACATTTCTTTATTAAATGAAAAACAAATATCAGCACTTCAGACTTCTCTGCAGTAAGGATGTTTTCACTCCACTTCAGACATGTTTACAAGTGGCTCACGTTCTGTGACACAGTAGCGCCTGCCTCCTACATTATCTGATCGTTCTGTAATATATGTCGATGGAATGATCATCCAGTCACCTGCTGGATATGCTTCTGAAAAGGTTCTGCCCTCCCCAAACACTTTCTATGGCCTCTTCCAGATGGATTAGTAAAATAGTTTGAATGGTCCATCTGGTGTGTCAGGGTACAAAATGTCACCTGTGGATGAAACTAGTGTCTGTAGCTGAGAGCACTGTGAGCGCAGTAAATCATAATTTACTCTTGTCTACCTCCCAGCGTGTAAGGCCCACACATTTTACTGTTGTAAACCAAAATAAACAGAAATGTGGCACCATTAACTGTCTGGCTTTACGAATAGAGAAGATTCTTTAATCTCATCAGGTCAGTCACCCTCTTTCACTGTAAGCAGCCATGGTAAAATCCCCAAAACTTTGTGATTCACAGAAAAATTTGAGTCCAATGTTGGATTTTATGTTAAAGCCAACAAGACAAAGCTTAAAGCAGGCAATGTGAGGGGCATTCTGATGCATTTAAGGCCCTGATAGTAAGATGTCAATGAGAGAAAGTTAGATCAAACACCATCAATGTAACTTCAAGAAAAGAACAATTTTTGTGTGAAAAACTCAAATAGATACTGTGTGCCTAATACAAATGAGTTACTGTTCAGTTAATGCTGCTGGTGAAAGGACACGTTGACTGTACTGTAGTAGTGCCTTAACAGAGCAGCTTGGTCGTGGAACAGCAAATTGTTGTGCATGTGTTCAACACAGCCTAAGCATTTTTTGCGGCTAATTGTCCACCTTAACTATTTACATTATGTGGAGTTGTCGGCCCCATATGCTGCAATATTTAGCTAAATGTTTTATGAAGACACAGAGCTGACCTCTGTCACTGTGGCTAATGATTGGGCCCTAGGCTGGTGCAAGAATAAACCCAAAAATGTGGAAGCGAGTTAGCATGCAGCACTTCCTGATTCTTATGCCCAAACGTAAATGGGGATTAGAATACCAGTTTTGGATTAGTGCCTGAAATAAGGTTGTGGCTAGGGATGTAACAGTATGAAACTTTCATTTCACGATTATTGTGACCAAAATTATCACGGTTGTCATTATTATCACAGTACTGTTGCAATGTGCTAAAAGTTCAAAAGCACTTATACACACAATTGAAATCATTGAACCCTTTTGATACTATCATTATAGCAGGCTACATGGTCTTTTTTGTATTTTTTGTCAATAAATGTGTCAGGAATTGTCCTCTGAGTAAAATTTTTCACCCTTTTTTCATGAGAAATAAAAGTGAACGATTCTGTCAAATATTTGTCTTTATTATGTTATAAATGCATAAAATAGTGTGTAATTACAAGAAAAGAATAAAAGAATTTTAACTTGAACAGGTTTTTCTTTATAAACAATTGTAATTGAAGATGTTGAAATATTTTGATATGACCAAAAATAAACTTAGTGTCCATGTTACAGCCTATTATATTAGACCATGTCCATGGGTTATTTCACTGATGATAGTTCCTGGTAGTTTTCCCTCGGCATCCTTGTAAAGTCAAAAATACAACTAGACTTCAGACTTTGTCCGTTTCGTGGGGGGAAAAATCTCCGTATAGTGTCCGTGTGGGCACCAACCAGCAGACTTTCGCTTTCAGAGGCCAAACATTGCAACTGCCTCCATCTGAGGGACCGCTGCTGTTTTGCTGAGGAGCAGACACACAGTTCTGGCTTTTACAGGCAAAGAGCAGCATCACTGTGAGTTATTGACAAAGTGAAGTAATTTAACATGGTTTAATAGTGATTAAAACAGGAAACAGTAATACTAACCGTCTGAAATTTTACTGCGGATTATCATTTTATTGGTAACCGTTATATCCCTAGTTGTGACTGTACTTGTACTTTACTTGGTAGCACTTTACAGCAAGATGTCAACCTCTCACTAGATCAGACCATAATCTGTGCACTGTTATGGTGTTGAGTGGAGGGCTGAGGAACACCTGATAAAAATAAAACAAACACACAAAATCAATTTAAGAACTGAGATGCTTTTATGACATACTCACAATTTTACCTTGTATCCCCAAGCACCCAAATGTAGGTACTCTTACTGAAGAAACTGGTGTTGGTACATCCCTACTGATCAACCCCAGTACAGTACAAAATCTTATCAGCCTATAGACGATTGAGAAAGTAGTGATTAAGGCATCCCTACTTAATAAGGATGATTTCACACTCTGCTGTTTGTCAGAGGGGTTAACACACATTAGCATACTGTACACAAACACACACCAACGTTCCTCTTGGCTCTCACTACTGTCGCCACCACAAACTCAGTCAGATTATGAGCCTGTGCCACATTTAATCTCCTCCTAATACAGTCGCTGCTACAGAGCAATTAGGAGGGATAGTAGGACAACATGGAGGGAAGGTAAACAACATGGAGCAAGGGATTTAAGGGGGTGTGCAGGGAGACTTTGGAGAGGAGAAAACTATTGAGGCTGGAGAAGGGTAAAGTGGGACATAAAATGGAGGCAGGGCGACAGGAGCAAAGTGAAAATAATGGAAAATGGAGAGTTGGGATTCAGAGAGAGTGATGGTGCGAGGAGAGACGGTGGCACTGAGATGGACTTTGGCAGAAAGGTAAGAAAGAGGACAGAATGAAGTGAGGATGAATGATGGTTTGAGAGCAAAGGAAGGACATCCAGAGAAGACGAGCCATGAGAGAGAGGGGAGTGAAGGAATGAATAAGTGAGTAAGACGAGGAAAAGGGATTAGAAAAGAGTGATGGAGGCAAAAAAAAGGAGGGAAACATTGCATAAAGAAAGGCAGGGGGGTGGAACCATTTAAGAGGCTGCAGTGTCCAACAGCTGCCACTAGAGGGACGAGGTTTGAGTTTCCTATTATTATGACTGTAATTCTGATGATAAAGTGGATGAAGAAATGGCTGCCTGGCTGTGATTAAGACAAGAAAGTGGGAAGAAGGAGGAGGTTTAGTCAGGATTTAAGGACGAGGAAGCAGCTGCAGCAGCAGGAGAAGAACACACAGGATTGATTCATCCCACTGAGGACCGCTGCCTCCCACCATTTCTCTTTCACCGCGTCGTTATTTTTCATACCAACCACCACACCCCTTTCCTTTTTTTCAAGTCATCCTTCATTCTCTCTGTGCTACCCGCAGAATCCCTCCTTCCTTTGTTAATTTAGTCTTCGCTGCAGTGTTTCAGTAAGGGCTGGGCAATGTGGATCAAAAATCAGACCCCTATGAATGTTGGCTGAATGGATACAGGATGTACTTCGTATCAATTATTTTAGCAAAGACTTAGGCAAAAGTTCACTGTACCAGAAAACAGTAAAAATCAAAGTGTATATACCCAGGGCCCCACACACACAGAACTGGGCCCCTGAAAAGCCCTATAAATGGGACCCAAATTGGTTCTAGTACGCCTGCACACATTATTGACAACAGTTCAGTTCTTCACCCTTTTTGTGAGTTTTTATTTCCAATGGGGGCCATATGAGGGTGCCAGTATAAGAAAGCATCTTCATCAATGTACTAGCTTTTTCTTTATTGTCACTCACATACTGTACTTTTACAAGGTTTGGTGCACTGCTTACCCTGTAGCATGAGTAAATTGTCTAAATCTGATTCCCTAGGCCCCAACAACATTAATAATACTTAAAAAGAGGAAGGTTACATTTTCAAACAGGAAATAATAAAATAAATATATAAATGTTTTGCTTTGTTAAGTTTTGTTAAGTATTTCTTTGCTTAAATTGCCAATTTCTTTGATCACTATATTTAGGGCCTCACTATGACTCTGAGCCCCAGAAAGTGTGTATCCCCCTTATGGGCGGGCTTGCCTTGACCAGACATAGGCAATTTTTTGCGCACCTAGAGAGCCACATAAATGTTGTCCACACAGTTGGGGGCCACACAACAAACTGCAAGATGCTCATTATTTTACATGAATGCTTTCTTCATTAAACTAAAGAAATATATAAATCTTTACCGAAAATATCTTACACCAACACTCAGTTTTTGAGATAAAATGATATGATATTTATTGTATTTTCTAATTTATCTCACTTACAAGTCATTTTTGTTAATACAAGAACCTTGACAGATACGTATACAAGATTCTTAAAGAAACAAGGCTACAAATATATTCAAATATCCAACAATTATTTTGGGAAAAACTTTGGTTTTTAATTTTGTGGGCAATTTTGTCTATCATTTTCTTCATGTTGACAGTGTAATGACATTTTGAATGAACTTGTGGGCTGCATTGAGTGAGATTGAGGGCCACATTTTGCCCATCCCTGTCCTAGACAATCATTAATGTCTAGCTAAGGGATGGGATGCTATATTCAAAACAAACTTATTTTTCAACCAGCAAGCAACTTTGTTTAGGCACTACTTCAACGTAGCCAATGTGTATTATTGCAAGCAGCGCACTGACCTTAATACAGCCTGCTTTTAACTTTTGCCAAGTTTAGAAATATCACTACATCACAAATAAACATTATCTATATTCACAGTGTTCAAACAGGACCCTGCTGTTTAAACACAATAAGTTTAACAAAGAGTGTTTTCCTAGCTCAGTTTACCTCCTTCAACAACAAGAATGTGTGTCTTTTCATCAAGTCAAGTTACTAAAATGAAGGCTTCTCGCTTTAAAAATAATGTTACAAAATAAGCATTCATTAGACGCCAAATACTCATTCATTTTGCTCCTCTGTTTTTCCCAAATAGCTAAGTAAACAGTGAATCTGGTCCATACAAATATAAATGTTGATTACAGCAGGGAGGCTCTGCACAATGAGAGCTGCAGACTGCAGAAGCCCAAACAAAAGCGAACATCCTGAAGGATCTTTCATAGTCACACTCTTATTCCATCAGGTTTGATGATATGAGCACACCTGTATCAACAGGTAACGTGGTTTTCTCCTCCAGTTTCCACAGCAATTTCCTCAATTTGTCATTCGGACCTGTTGACTCTCCATCTGTCAAAGTTTTTCCGTGTGTACTCCAGTTCATACACGTACCCTGAAGTATTCAAAGTTATCAGTTGTCACATTTGCTGCTTGAATCACCATGTGCAGATGCAGAGCTGATATCATCACTGTGGCTAGTGTTCAGGCTGATTCCATGTACCTCATATAACTCCACTTCAAAAGTTCCTGAACTATCACTTTAAAAACCTAACACTTCCCCCGCCCCAGCACCCATATCACTTGACTAAAATAAGCTCTGACCGTGAGAGCGCTGTCTGTTGTGTTGATTGCTGCACCAGCTCTCTCCGGCGCACAGAGTAGCACCTTCCTAATTCTGAGTGCGGTGTGAAGACATGCATGTAATTGGAGCCGCACACAGGAAATGCTCTTAATTTAGATCTGCTTGTCGCTAAAAAGCAGATGATTTAGAAAAAAAGAAAAAAAACAAGCTGCACCTCTCAGATTTTCCCGACCTCCTGCGGGGTTAATTGAGAAATTATTGCAGGCAATAAAAAGCATCATTACCGCCAATTATATGTTATAGAAAGATCAAAACATGCACAACAATTTAACCGCCTCGTCTGTCATTTCCTGCTGCTGTGAGTCAGCTCTCAGCACACAGGGAGCTACAGGTGCTGCATATGAATGGCACTGACTCATATGGTACATCAGAACCACCTACTCCTCCATCCATCTATATGCTCCTCTCATCATGTATTCCAGCCTTCCTCATATGTCCTCTAGGCCTCTTTCAGCCATGTAATCCCCTTCTTTTCCAAAATACAAATAAGCCTATTTTGCTTGTATACAGTACACATACATGCACACACTCCTCCTGAGCCTGTGTAAGCTATTACTGCGCAGGCAGGCAGGCGTGGGTAGAGAGACCCCTGGGGAGTGGAAGTAGGTACTGCAGAGCTGTGAGGTGGTCTATTTTAGATCACTGCAGCAGCCTGGAGAAGAGGGGGGAGGAGAAATCAAAGAGCACCAGTTAGGATGTGCTTCAGAGCTCTACTGTTTACTGTTTATGATGTTGGTCCCAAACTCTCCATCCGTTTATGCCTCGATTCTCTGCAGGCACTTTCACGAGGTTCTTGTATGTTTCTGACATAAACTCATTGTGTTCTCTCAGAGATGCTTAAATTGGTTTTCATTTTGGGTTTAACAGAAATCAGAGCAACCGTTTCTGAAAAAAAAAAAAAAATCAATTCTGAAGTGTGTTCAGTTTGCCATACAGTGAGGTATTCCCCAAGGAGGCTCAATTTTGTATAGGCTTTCTGAAGAGTTAGAGTTTAAAACAGGATTTATTGCCAAGAATTAGGCAATAATAATGATAAATGCTCTTAGGTTGCTTTCACACCAAGCATGTTTGGTCTGTACCAATGAACTCAGGTCAACTCAAACTTTGCTTGGAAGCAAAATTAGAGTTTGTTTTGTGGTGGATGTGAAAGCCACTCAAACCAAACAAGACAAGGAGACCAAAAAGCATTCAATTTGTCTTGTATTTGACCAAATACAATAGTAAGCACAACAGTGACATTGCGTTCACTGGCAGTATCTAGCAGAGTGCGCCTAACTATGCCAAATGTGGTTACAAATCACTCAGGTCAACATGTAAGTGCCACCAAATGCAGCCTAAATGCAGCTTTTTCTTTACTTATTGGCTCAATGTCCTTCCAAACTGCTCGAGCTAAATGATGTTATTACTGGAAACCAGTTGTATATTTCCAGGTCATACTGCAGGAACAGATGGCAGAAGCTAACAAGTGGTACATGGCTAGATTTAGATTATGCAGCCTTTGGCAGGTTTCGGTCTGCCTGAAAAAGTGTGGTGTTAAAAAACAACAAACCAAGAACCAAACTGAGTTCACCAGGTATTAAATGTTAAAGCAACCTTAATACACAGTGATTTTTAAAGTGCAGACACACAGCTAGTGAGGGATTGATACTTATATCTGGTAACAATGTGGTACTGGTACAAAAAGTAAAAAAAAACTTATGAACTAAAACACAGCAGAGATTTTGGAAACATTCACGAAATATTAGAGCCAAAAATGCTTAACCTCATCTGCCTTCTCCTCTCAGTTATCACTGTGCCTTCTGTCCAAAGAAGCAGACATTACCAGCCAGACAACAAGGGTAAATGTTGTTAAAGCACTTTTCCCCCTTTAACAAGTCTTATCATGCATTGTTGGTTTTTTAAGTGCATTTATCATTTCTAGTCTGCATGATAGAGTAACAAAGTCTGTGGCATCAGGACCTCACTCTTCTCCCGTGAACAGCTCAAAAAACTGCCTTAAACATCTTGTTTCTTCTTGATGCTTCTTTTGCTTTGCTATTTGGTTTGTTTACATTTGTGAGGATTTGCACATGCAAAGTGTTTCCAGCTCTTGTTTTTCAATAACTCTCATGATACAGAACAATCATAGGAGGCAGGGCTCTGCCAGACTGTCTGATGGAAGGTCATGAAGCGTCCCAGACTTGGCCTTGTTTGTGGTTCACTATGACACATGTCAAGCCACGAAAAGACCAATTTTGGGGGCTGATGTGTCCCAAAAGCCACTACTGTCAGATCACACAAAACTGTGCTTGAGACGTGTCGTCTGACCTTGACTTAAGACAATCTTCAGCTGCCAAACACTAATTTTAATTAGCAAAAATGTCAAGAAAAGCTAATTACCTGAAAGAAAGTGACCTCAAGCCACCACTAGCAAACTTTCAGCCACAAGGTCTATAGATCCTAAATTTTATCCACCCATAGGTCATTTGCACCCCTGAAGAAGATCTTGGATCAGGGTTTTAATGATAAAAATTCTCCTGAAAGTTCCTTTAAAAATGTTTTTTTGTTTGTTTATATGCAGCTTTAGAGTTTATGTATGATCTTGTAGGAAGCATGTCCAAATTTGCATAATTTCCAAAGTAATAAAGGAAAAACTGCTTGCTGCTCATTTTCAGGGAACGTTCTCAGACATCCACCCCCTCCGAGGACGCCTGGGGATTTCCTAACCCCATTTTTTGAGAATCACTGCGCTTGTTATTATAGCTCCCTGATATTTAGCCCATAATCTTCATAGATTGCCATTTGACATACACAATAACTCCTAATTAAGCCTTCGACTTTGCCGCCAACCTACTCTTCATCAAACCCCCAGCCCGGCCACCATCGGCCTCATCTTCCCTAATTTGAGCCCCCGTCTCCGTCGGCAGCGTTGAAGATGTACGCCGCATGACCCGAGGTTGATTAAAGTGAAGTGAGGGATAATAAGTTTGCACAGCGGCGGTGGAACTTCTTTGACACGCTGATGAAGTGATGCTAATTGCTAAGTGCCACTGTGAAGTGCTCGATTAATGTGTGAGGGGAGAAAAACGAGACAACCTGAGAGCTGACGGTTTCTGAATCCTTTCTTGTCCCAGTTGGCTGCAAACATCTGCCCCCCACCTGTATTTCTTTCTTCTTTGGACTGGTGTGAAACAAATAATATGTATGAAAATAACTCAACATGACACAAGCTCAGAAGGAGACATGAGGCCCTTCTCAGATGGGACACTGTTGGTGTATTGGTTCAGCTAGTGACTGTGTTAACTGGTGCCTTTCAGCTGAGTCTGGTTTGTGTCGAATTGATCTGGTTTGAATAAAGAACAAATCTGATGAGCGTATTAAGGTTGCTTTCACATGCAAAATCTGATGGACTCGATTCAGTTATTGGGTGGATTTCCAACATATTCGTAGTTTTCACTTGGTTTGGTTTCATTGATCAATAGCTCCAACTGTAAATATTTAAACACTTAAGACATTAATCAACATGTTATTGCTAAAAGACTGTGAACGTTTTAAATAAAGTACATTTAAATTATGTTTTTGATTGACTTTTCCTGCATTTAAAATAAAATGTATGGATGTAAGTTTGGCTCTGGTCGGTATTTTATGAATAGTTGTAAACTATTAGTATATAAAGAATCATGATGAAATTTACATCATAATACGTGATGCATTCTTTCCCATATCGCCCACTCCCTGTGAGATTTTAAGGTTTCTAAGTTTGTATGTGTAAATAATAACCTTGCCGTGCAGATGAATCAGTCTGATTCAATGTTTATAGATTCATCTTGCCAAGTTCCAATCTACAACGACTGTGGGCAGCCCAAAGTGAAACAGCTTAATCAGCGTCCCTTATGGTGCATTCCAGTTGTACTAGGAAGTCGGGATTTGCGAGTTTCAAGTGGGAAATTTCAACTGGAACGCCCCCGAGGTTGGAATTTCCTACTGGGAAGTTGGGGGTTTCTCACCACCCCCAAGTTGACAATCGAAGATGACTGCCCTGCATGTAAACAGTTATCAAGCTCCTGTAATAATCCATTTATTAGCGCTTCTGACGAGTGTTTGTCGCACTAAATTAGCCCTATAAACATAGTATTGTTCGATTTATATTTATGGAAATGCTGCTATAGTGTTATTTACATTCCTCATGTGGTATGTGTGAACTACAATGCAGGGTGTGCTAATAACAGCTAACACAACAGCTAACAAGCTTCAGTAGCAATTTTATCAGATTTTGACCACATTCCTTTCATAAATGAGAGCAAGTAACAACACTATAAACTTCTCCCTTGAGAGGATATTTTCACTCGACTACTGGCATGTTATGATGAGAGCTTGTTTTACGAAGTGACTTCTGTTCTGTCCTTTACTCCGTCGCCATAGTGCCCAGCTGCTACGTTATCTGATAGGCCTGTTATGAATGTGATCAGCTGTACAATCATCAAATCACCTGCTGGATATGCTTTTGAAAATTTCTGCCGTTCCCAAGCACTTTCATGAGCTTTTTCTAAGATGGCCTAGTGAAATATGTTGAACGGTCCATGTGGCACGCCAGGTTTAGTAAAAAATGCCGTCAGCAAACTTTGAACAGGAAGACAACAAAGAATGAGAGATATTTCTGCACAGCTGATACAAAACAAAACAAAAGACTGAAAGAGAAACACTGACTTATGTCTCTGTATGGTCTGGTTCCTCATGGGCTGCAGCCCTGCACTGATCCACATCAGGTGGATGGAGACCACTTTCCCAAGAGGGATGGATGTGAAATGATGGCTTTCTGTTGACTGATGTGGGAGGATGTGATCTTCTGATTAAGAACCATTTTGTGTGCAATGGGAACAAAATGTCTTCCTTGAAACAACCATGAACTCCGTGTTTGTGTTAAAATGCTGAACTGTTTGATGCTGATTTTTGATGTTGCTCCTGTTCAACTCACTCACACTGTGATATCTCTGCTGTCCAATGATTGCTGGTTCTGTGTGTGCTAAGCTAACTTCATGAGCATTTCTACAAACACACTCTTTCTAAATAATTCATAAATCTGTTTAACTTCTACTGCATTAAAAACACTTAAACTCAAGGTAACTAGCCTGCTGTTAACATGTCTAACCGAACCAACCAGCCCAAAAACACATCAAGTTCTTCCTGTCCTAACTAAAGCTGATTTAAAGTTCATAAACATTTGCCATGTTGCCCTTCTAACTTCTAACTTTTACACTTCCAGATCTCTTTTGTAACCTCTCTCAATTTGTCTTCTCCAAATTTCTTAAAGGGAACTTTGATAATGAGCGCCTGGCTATTGCTAGACAAAGAATCCCATACCGACTCGGTCGGGTAGTTGACGAGTGGCTACTCGACAAAGGTAATAAAATCCCTTTAACTCCACTAATGATCTAACCGTCTAACGTTCCTTTAACCACCACTCTGGAAGAGGTGCAGTGCCACTCAACAGGGCTGAATGTGATTTTATGGCATCCTGAGTCCCCTAAAAACTAATAAATATGATCATAAACCCTGATGCAATTCTTTAATTAGTTCATGACTTATTCGAGTGAACCAGCCTGGAAATCAGGGCGTCTTTTGGAGAAATTGCGATGCTTTATTTCATATGTCCACCTTCATTTGACATCCTTTCAAACCTATTTGCTGTGAACTTAAAGGCCAATTAAATCCACCTTAAATTTTTCTATAATCTCAGTCTCTGAATACTTTAAGGGGACGACATCCAAAGCACCTTAAACTGGGGCTGCATCTCTTCAGAGGATTAACCCCCAAATAACCCGACATAACCCCCCAATAACCCGACCACATGATAATGGCCTACTGCTTCTTTCCTGTGTCTTCTGTTGGCTGAATGTTAATTTGCACTGACCATTTATAATCATCCATGAAAACCAAACAAACTCACTGAATCTAAAGGAAAAGAATCCCCCATGAAAGTCATTAAAAGTTAAAGGGACTTAAAGATTTCACGTCTGCAGTCGCTGCAGCGTTTTTGGGCAATTCTCCGCCCGACTAAAGGCACGACTCGTGTCCAATGTGGTCCCATCAAAGTGATGACTCTTTAACCCTTTGAGTGCCGAATGTCCCAACTTCTTTGTCTTTGTCTTGTGCCGTGTGTTTGTGCTGCTGAAGGTGGTTGATTCTTTAAAAATGAAACAATTAAACCAGAAGGACGTTTAAATGGAGCGAACTGTTGCATTTAAAGCAGTGCAGAGTCATGCAGTCAGGTGCATATCTGAAGAAGTAAACAAAAGCAGTCCTCAGTCAAAAATTTGCGATATGTTTCAATTTTACAGGAGATATATCGTGATTATGCCAAATTAGGGGTTTAAAGCATCAGCTAATTAGTGTTCTGGGGCTCCTTGGAAACAGTATTGTGAATGATAACACACACAAGGGTGAATTAAAAAGATAAAATACGTCGCCGAGAGCAAAATGAAGAATTCATGCGCCAGACAAACAGGATAAATGAAGGGCATGCATTTTTATTTCATAGAAACAAAACAACCCCTGCATTCATCTCCTGCTCCTGTGAACCAGGAGCTGCACTGATGTCGAGGGGAGCGAGGACACAAATCAGAATTAAAAAGGACGTGAGAGATGAAAGTTGAATGAAAAGAGAGGATCAATAAAAAATGACTTACCCACTTATAAAATGATTTGTGCATGTGATGAAACTCAGAAACGAGAACGAGCCTGAATATGAATGTTTTATTCTCTTTCTTCTGCACTTGGAAATAAGTCTGAGCACCATCACTCTCATGACAGCAGAGCGAGGAAAGAAGGAAGACAAAATAAACAAATGATCATCCTTAACTCTCAAGAGGGTGCTTTGATCAGGAAGAGGTTGCTTTCTTAATTTGATCAATATTTTTACAATCTCAAAGATATCTTAAAGTTTTGCATGGGAAAACTAAAAAAACACAAGAGGAAGGATGTTAAATATTGTACCCTTCAATGAAAAATGTTAGAAATGTCATTATTTTTTTAATTTTCAGGGAGTTAAATTTTATGGGGCAAATGTTTATATAAAAGAAAAACTGCAAATTTTCTAGGCAAAAGTTCAACTTTAAGTTTAAAAAGTAAAGATGACGAGAGGAAGGTTAAAGGTTCAGTGAAAAACGTTAATCAGAAAAATGCATGAGTCAAAATGTTGAAAGAAAGTCCTCAAATATTGGAGAAGAATTGGAAATGTCAAGAAAACAGTGAAATACCAAAGAAGTAGCCTTTGTTCAAAATAAGTCCAAAGTTTAAGAGGAATAGGTTGAATAAAAAAAGAGAAGTCAAAATGTTCAGAGGAAGAGAAACACATTTTCTAGAAAAAAAATCAAAGTGTGACGAGAAAGTCCAAAGTAACAAGAAGTCAAAATGTTGAAATTTTGAATAAAAATTCAAAATATTAATAAGAAATCAATAAAATGAGAAAAAGCAAAATGTTCCGGGAAGTAAATATCCAGATTTTCGAGAAAAGGTATAATTTTGAAAGATGAGGTTTGAACATATAGAAAAAAAGTTTGTGATAAAAAAATGTTAAAGTCAAATAGATAAAATTGTGAGGGATAAAAGGAAAATTTACTTGAAAGCATCAAAATATTAAAGCATTTTTTTTTATTTGGTGAGTGAAAATAGCTGAAACATCAGGAGAAAAATGGAAATGTTGAGATTATTAAGTCAAAGATGAGACACTAAAGTGAAAAAATGTCAACGAGAAATCAAAAAAGATGACATGGAATTGTTGAGGAAAACAGACTGTATTTGGTGTCAAAATGTTTGTGTCATGAGAAGATTTCAGGAAAGTAAATGTTTTAATGTCAGAAGTTATCCAAAAAAAATGGATGAAGTTGAAATGTTGCAACAAATGATAAAATGTTTAGAGAAACAGTCAAAATTTCACACAAAAAAGTAAAAATGTTTAGGAGGACAACAGTCTAAAAGTAAAATCCCCAAAAGGCCAGATGTTGTGAAAATGATGGAAATGTTGAGGGAAAAGTTTAATAATTGAAAAAAACAAACAAACAATGATTAAACAAGAAAAGTCTAAATGTTTGGAGATAACCTTGAAATGTTGGAAGTAAAATGGACTGTCAAAAAATCTGTTGTTAGCTTGAGAGAAAAATAAAGTTATATTGTTGAAAGAAAGACTGATGATAAAATGACAACAAAACAACAAATTTTGATGAAAATATGTCAGAAACTCAGTCAAAAAGTTGAAATGGAGAGAAAACAGCACCTCAAAACTTGATTTCTTCGTTATTCCTGCCAGATGGACTCTTTTTTAATTAAACCTGTTTTTTTATTTTCACAATTTCAAGGTTTTTCCATAACTTTTAACTCTTCCACTCAAAATTTAGACTTTTCCTCGAAGTGCATAATTAATTAAAGATCTTTCTTTAGTTTTTCTTTCTCATACTTGATTAAAATATTCTCCTGAAGAAAGATATTTTAAATATGAACAACTGAAAAGGCATACATTTTGAAGAGCATTCCTGAAATACTTTATGCAGATATGAACAGTTTAGATAAATCCAAATATTATAATAAGAGAATTAGCGGACATTTTGAGCTCAAAGGGTTAAAGTTTTACGTTGCTTTGATAAGAAAGCGGATAGAAATGACCTTGATGCAGAATCTAACCACCTAACAGCAAATCAAACTCCACCCACACTAACCACTGAGGGCTTCTCCAACGACCCCCCACCGTCCACCCCTGCCCTCAATTAAGAAATCGGACCCTCCAGCGGACTTCACCGCTGGTTCAAATTCTGAGAGCCCTCAGTTCTAACCTTGTTATAAACCACTGTCTAACATTTGGACCCTGATGTCGGTATTTGGAAGAACTTGGACAAAACCTCTAACAAAAGTTCTAACAAAGTTCTAAATCTTACTAAAGAAACGACGTCCTCTGCCCCGCCAACTCTTCTGCCGTGGAAACTCAGAGGGTTAAAACGAAGCAAACTTAACGCACCGCCAAATTCAAAATGGCGCTCTGGATCACTGAAGCCAAATGTGTTTGAAGGTCCCTTTAACATTTATTGTTTTCACCGCTGAATCACGTCCTGAATGTTTTTGTGTTGTTTCTGTGCAGAGTGGAGGATGAATGAAGTGTTTGAATATGCGCGGTTAACAGCGTGGATCATGCAGCCTGTGATGATCCAGGCTGAGTTACACGTCTGAGCTCTCGGTGTCACTTTTTGGTGATTTTATGATGCTAACGCACTGAAGGGGAACAGAACTATCACCCCTGTGGGACCAACCACCTTTACTGCAAATCCTTTAAAAATCAACAAGCATAAGAAACCCTCCCTTATCTTTAATGTCAAGCTGGGTAACATATCAGGTTTTGGAGGTTTATTAATATATTTCCATACAGCACACGAGGTAAGACCATGCTTTTCATCATCAGGTTCATGTTGCATTTCAATATGTTTCTTCTGACTTCATCTGCTCACTGGTAAGTGCTGAATGAGACTGTAGCAGCGTAATGCTCAGGAAAGTTTGTTCACAGCAGGAAGCACCAAAAGTGATGTTCTCACTTATCACAGATGAATCTGCCTGAAGTGCTTCATCTACATGAGCGATGGTCTTCTGTGTTTATTTTATCTAAGAGCGTCTTGTTTGAAGTAAATACCAAATGATATTGAAAGCAGGAGTCACCCAGGGTTGTGTGATTGTTTGTTTTTACTCCTGGAAATTGCAGACAAACTCCCACACACTAACCAGGTTATACAAAAACTTCCATGTAAACTCTCTGGTCACTTTATTACGTACACCTTGCTAGTATCAGGTCCAAAAGTGCCACAACAAGGCTCTGTTATTTTTTCATCTGGAGACAGCGCTCCTGTCTCTCGCTAAGTCCTCATGCCTCCCTTTTTCCAATATCATGACTCTCGAGATGAAACAAAGGTGGGATGACTCATTTGACCCATTCCATCTCCACAAAGGTCTCAAATGGCTTAAATATTATGCTTGAAACAGCAGTGTGAACAAGGATTATGCCTTCAGATGTGCCTTAAAGGGATAGTTCAGGTTTTTGAAGTGGGGTTGCTCAAAGCCCATGGCTTTTGTAAATATAGCTGCCAATAAGGAACTGGCCAGCTAGATGCTAGGCGACACATAGCAGTAAATGATTTCACCAAAAGCCTTATGATAACCCCACTTTTGTTTGTGTAGTTTTTGCATATTTATGAAGATTGAGAGTTTAAACTTCAAAAATGATTCTGATTTTCTGTCAGTAGATCAGTAATTCAGTAGCTTTAGTCCTTAAAAGGGTAGATGAAGCTTTTTCCTGTTACTTCACTGATTTGTGTCCTGTTACTTTCACTTTCACTGTCACTTTTATTTATTTGTCCCCAATGGGGCAAGTAGCTGTAAAGCAGTGGTAGGAGCAGAACATAGGATATACATAAAACTTTAGCACAAATACATCAGCTTAGAAAAGTTAAAAAAACATTTAGCAAGCAATAAATACATCTAAATATTCAATAAATAACTTGTAACTTAATCAAGAAACATAAATTGTGGGAAAAAAGTGATAAAGTAGATTAAAAAAATACTAAGTCCCAAGTATAGAATATGAGAAATAGACTAATTTTTCCTCCTGGAATTTAGTAGGGAGGTGGCAGAAGGTACAAATCAATGTTTATATCATATATTTATATATATGTTAGTTTTTGCCAGTGGAAGTCTGAGTAGTGAGCCAGATGGAAGAAACTGAAACTGCTGAATAGTACTGAAAAGTACTATTCGAATATATATTTTGCAAAAATGTGATAGTAATTGAAATCCTACCTACAGTTATATCTGTATATCAGTATCCATGTTTGTACTGGCCAAGAAAGGTTTTCAAAATGTTTTCATAAAAGACTTTGGCAAAAAAGAAAAAATCCAATTTGGTGCGTCTCTAGTTTTACTTTGCGATCACCAAATATTATAGTTTACATTCTATCATTCATGTATAGAAATATGACATTTTAGAGTGCAGACAGTGTTGACAACACCTGTTTATAGAAACATTGCCAATGTTTTTGTTTATTCAGCCGACAGGAGTTTTTGCAATTTTTAACAATTGAAAATTGAAACAAACAGTCCAATATTGGTTGTAAATGACTTCTGTTTTTGTTGTCAAAATATCAAACATGAATCAGTATACTTTAATTTTTATAAGACTCAAATCATTTTTGTTTTGTTTCCTTACCAAAAACAGTTTTAAGATGAACGAGTATGTCATTTATTTTCAAAAGAGTTATGAGTTGTGCTTCATATCACCCAACATAATTGGTACTAAATTAGTGTCATTAATCGCAGGACTCTTGCACAAAAACAGTAATCACTCATAAATCAGCTTCTCCGTCATTCTGGGATGTAATGGAGGTGGTTGGAGCTCTGGAGCATAGCTGTGCTGTGGCACTGCGGCTCCCTCTGAGCCCTCGTCCAATCCCCGCCTGCTGTGTGTGAAGCAGATCAGAGTGAGCATCTCTGTCCAACTCTGTGCCCGCTGACTAAATCCAAAATGGCAGCCATTACAGAGAGCCAATGGAGGGTAAAAATCAAAGTGCCAAAAGTTTTCAACAGCTCTATCGGAGCCAAAACTTGCACTCATGTGTCCCCCTTTTTCATCTGGCCTGGTGATGGATCTGTCATCCGAGGCGTCCTGCTCTTTCTCTGCCCTTCCTATCCCTCAATCTCCTTTGTTTCCTCTTGACTGTCGGTGCCAGGCTTCGCCGAAAAACTTGGCAGGCATCTCGTGTTGTCGTCTGCTGATTCTGGAGGAACAATGATAATGTGCTGCAGCTTCCTGATCACATCAGGAAGCTCGGCTGGAAAATAAAGATTACAAATAACCAGAAAGAATTGATTCCCTGAGCTGCTCCTTTTAGCCAATGAACAAGGAAGTGGATAAAGCTTCATAAAGAATTGGGCTTTTATATCTTCTCCTGGAGTCTATCCAGCTGCTGCATGCCGATCAGCTCAGAGCTACATGAGAGCAGGAAAGGAGGTGGAGAATGCCGGGTCTCCGGTGGGCCCAAAAATCGAGCCGTAGAACCAGGTTTAATGTTCGGTGTTTAATGGACTGGTGTGAGCTCCCCCCATTCCCTAATCAAACGCAATCAAACCTCCCACTTGGTGTCGGGCCAGAGCCCAAATCAAACTCTCAAGGCCAGGGCCCTCGTCCAGATCTGCTCTTCATGATCCCCGGCTTCATTTCACTGATTCTCTCACATCGCAGCAAATCCGTCTGTCTTTCGCCGCCCCGTGATGAGCTTTGCGTCCCACTGAGTTACTATCTTGTCTCATTTGATCTCTCCGCGCTATTACAGCCATGTTGGAGGGGAGCATGGAGGGGGTGGGACTGCATGAATTTTAACGTGCTTGCTCATGGGTAGAAAACTTGCTGCGAGGGAAGCAGTACTGCGGCTAGAAAGAAGGGACGCTTTGCTGTTATTTCATGGTCCCCAAGCATGAAATAGCCTAAATACAGCACAGTCACAGCTGGAGTGAATAAAGAGAGAGTGTACCTAGCTAACCACTGCATCACCAGAGATAACAGATCAGAATACAGATACAAGATCAACCAGAACTGCTGCCTGGAAATGATACGCCCCTGCAAGAAATACTGATACTGAACAGTTAAGGAGATGGACTGGGGTGGTTTTGTGATATCTGACTAAATTAAGATCACAGGAATCTTAGCCTTTTACTTAACAAGTTATGGAGTTCATCTTGCTGTGGACTTTTCTTAAAAATATACAAGCACGGTTTAAACTTAAGGCCCAGCTTCTTTACCTTTGACCCAAGACCTCCAAAGCTCAACTAGAGCGTCCTTTAGAGTGGACATGTGAAGATAGTTCAAAGTAAATCCTTAAAAACTGTTTTCCAGATATAAAATCCACAAACATTAGACCCCGTATTCTTGACTTTGATTCTAGAGCTCCAGAGTTTTATCAGCTCATCCTTAAGTCAGTGTCAACAGATTTTCAAGAAAGTCCCTTCAAGTGTTTTTGAAGTATTCTATTCATAAGCTAGAGATCACCATGAGGCTCCATGACCTTGACTTTTGACCTTCAAAGTCATCAGTGTAGGCATTTGTGCACAGGCTCAAAAATACCTCATAGCATTAGAGAATAAAAGAACAATTGTGCAAAATGTAAGTTCCTCAATGTCCTCCAGGTTTAATGTCAACAAGCAAGGAATGACTGTCAGTCTTCATGATCCTAACCTTTGACCTTTAAGTTCCAATAAGTTTATCACATAGTAAGAGTGAACATTAACAC
Organism: Cetoscarus ocellatus; assembly: GCA_037902135.1. NCBI lineage: Eukaryota > Metazoa > Chordata > Actinopteri > Labriformes > Labridae > Cetoscarus > Cetoscarus ocellatus. Next base: position 63,318 of record JBAMNC010000859.1, on the reverse strand, counting down.
AACAGATGAAGAAATCCCTCAAAACATTCTTTATGCTAAGGTCAGACCACACAATTAATTCTGTTGGTAACAACGGTCAGTATGTCAGACTAGGCGACCACAGTGTCATAAACTGGCGTAGGGACTCACCGGGCGAGCATGACAGACCACAGGACTGAAGCCGACTGCACGTAACAACTGATGTGATGACGGTGGAATGGGGTGGGGCAACACCGAAGACTGCAAACAAACACACTGTGTTTAGAGTACAGGACTTTTGTTTTTCTCCAAAAGTTATGTTGCACCATCTGTTAGTTTGCTGATAAATGGAAAAAGTCACTCACCATCTTAAATCTGCTGTTTCTCTCCAGCATTTTTTCTCTGTTGACAGTCTGTAGTACTTCCTCCTCAACACATCAGGGGGCAGATATGATCTTTTTTAGAGCTTTGAAAACTTTTCCTCTGTCTCGTAGCTCTCAAGCTGCTCTGAAGGTATCAACCTTGCTCTCATTGGTCAATATCTCTGACCTGGACTTCCTGTTGTGGAGTCATCAGAATCAGAAATACTTCAATAATCCCCAAGGGGAAATTCTGTTGTTTCCGTTGTTCCTATAGCAAGAAAGCAAGGAATATCAAAAAAGACATGAAAATAGATGAGGGGATAAGAATTAAGTAAAAATAAGAAAGCAGGTTGCAACATACAGCATCTCTAAGTTATATTTCAACTTCCTTATGAAGGGAAAATAAATAAAATAAGCAAGTGAAACTATGAACATGTGGGATCCCAGACTCGTCTGTTGTTGTCAGTCAATATGAAATACCACACATGCATGAATCATGTAGACTGACTCGAGGGGTGAATGTTTGGCTCAGTGACCTTTGCCTTTGACATCTAACCTCAAAAATATATAATCACTTCATCTTTGAGTCAGGATGAATATTACTGGAATGGTTAAAAGAGATCCTTCAAAGGGTTCTCCCGTTTGTATATTTACAAGCAACTTAAGCAAGTTAGATTCAGTTACTTGACCTTTGACCTGCACAATCCAGTCATTTCTTTCAGGGGTAAAATCAGACATTTGGTCAAAGTTTCAAAAAAATAATAATAATAAACTTTATTTATATAGCGCGTAAGAGCCACAAATGACAGGAAAGAGAGCAAAATAAATAGATTAATATCACCACAGATAAGAAGGAGGAAGCAAATTCAAAAGGCTAAAACTACCAATAGATAAAGGAAATAGGAAATAAAATGATGGAAAAGGAATAAAACCAAAAGAGGATAAAAAGTTAAAATGATGAAAAGAGAATAAACGATGCTGCCTGTGAAACTGTCTAAAACTGGAAATAAAGAATCATTTAAAGTGTTCTAGATATTATTTTTCATGTAAGGAATGAAAGTGAAACCCAATGACCCTGATGTTTGACCTCAAAAGTCAAATCAGATCATACTTGAGTCAGAGTGGACATTTTCATAAAGATAAAAAAAAAAAAAGGTCCTTGAAGGTGTTTACCCACATTGACCCAGACAGACAGACATACAGACCAGACAGATGACCTAAAGCCTGACGCTCTTTGACCTGGCTATCACAGGGGTTGAAGCAGTATAGAAAATCAAGACTGATTTAATCCAATTTACTGTCTTCGGAGTCAAAGCTGTCAGAATCTGCATGACCTCAGCTGCCTTCGACGACCCCGGGGCTCCGTGCCGCCTCACAAGGCTCTCACTCTGACTTCATGCTGGATTTGGCCCCTCGTCTTCATTGTCAAACACGATTAATTCACAGCCTTCTACTCAAACCAGCTCCACTTCTGAGGACTAAAAAAAGGCAAAATGCTCTTAATTACCGAGGAGAGCCGTGTGCCGAGGAGATAACTTGGGAACACTTCATAATCGACTTTGTCAGCATCCCACCCCACCCCCACCGTGCTCCTCTGTAGACTTCATCCCCTTTATTCTTGTTTTATGCAGAAAGGAAAATGGAAGTAGGAGACTCTTGTTTGGTGATACACATGCTGGAAATTCTGCTGGCACTTCCCTTAAGGCTTTGAGACCACAAACCCACCAAGACCATGCAGGCAAACCAGGCCAACTAAGGCTTCGAAACTCAGGCAGGTTTTAAGATTTATCAATTTAACTTGGACAAAAAGTAGAGTAAGACAATGCTGTTTAATGGATGTACTTTATTTTGATGTAAATTAGATCAACAGATGGCAGGCGTAATGCTCAGTAAAACCACATACAGTAGCTACTTGTAATATAACACTGGAATAATATTATTTTATATTCTAGTAAAGTAAGGGATTACTTTTCCTAAAATAGTTAGAACAGGAACTTCTGAGACGATAAAACGAAAATGCAGCAGCTAGTTCAACACAACATGAAGAGCGTTAAGGCAGGAGTGAACGCACTTCTGACAGCTGAAAATGTTAGCTGTATTTTACATTTGTGTCAATGTAAGATGCAAAAAAAAAGATGTTAACTGTAAGCTTTATTTAGAACTGGATGTAGATCAGGTTTTTCAGGAGAAAACAGCTAGGCTACTTGGAGTGAAGTAATATGTTACTTTCAATACTGAGTAGTTATTTCAGTAGAATTATTACTTCAATAAGAAATAGTAAGAAATTTATTACACTTTTGGAGTCTCTCTTTCAACACTGACTACTTTGTATTGAACACAAGATCTATTTAAGATACCAGGTCTAAGTCAAGGTTTTTGATTTTATTTATTTGATTTAATTTGAGGAAATGTGATGTTATTTATAAGAACTGAACTATACTGATACATGGCTAAAAACAGAGCCTGAACTTTTGATAGTGTGTGTAATTTATGTTTAATTACAATAAATTGCAGGCAAACTCTGACACACCCTCTTAACTGCACAAATACTTTGACAACTTTTAAAAGCTGGTGGGTTTGGTAGAAAGTTCCTTTCCAACATCTAACCTTGCAGTGTAGCTGGATTTGCTTCATCCCATGTCCCTAATCAGGCAGATCCATCTTGCAAATAGCAAGCTTTAACGAATGAGCTAAAACTGCAGAGGCACTGACCAATCAGAGTGATTTCTGAAGAAAGAGACAAAAAACAGTTTCTGTCAACAAGAGTTTGATCTATACACTGGCCAGTGTTGTTCACCCTCTGTATCATCTGATTGGCCTGTAATGATTGTAACTGACAGAACGATCATCCAATTAGCTCCCAGATATGTTTTCAAAAGGTTCTGCTTTTCCATAATGCTTTCTGAATATTTATTCTGTAGATTATTGAACTGTTTGTCTGGCATGACAGGTTGATATAGTTTCACCTTCTTTCCCAAATGTTGCAAACATATTTGTACAAATAAGACAGAGTTCTCTCTCTCGTTCTCTTTTGGTTATAAGTACAAATCAAAGGATAATTAAGTTTCTGTACTCTTTGGCACAGCTGGTACCCTTAAACACAACATGGTGCTAAAGGGACTGTAAATGTTGGAAAAATCATCATATTTGAGCTCTTGCCAAAGCTTTGTTTGTTATTCAATGAGACAATGAGTACGATTCTAGCTGCAGTTTTAAATAATAATGATAAAACAATGGCATCAAGTTCCTACAACATCAATCTTTATCACTGCAACTTCAGCTGTGCTCTCTCTTCTGGTCATGGAGGCTCAGAAACCAATACAGGGCCATTCTTCAGTTTTTGATTTTTTGTAATGTTATTTTTACTTCAGTTGAAAAGGCACAATCATAAATTAACATAAATCTTCATGTCTTTTTACAGTCAGACCTTTCAGGTGTTTGTGGTTTTCAGAGGAAGGGACTGGCATGTTATGTTACCTGTGAGTCCACTCAGTTCTGACAGTCTCTCAGTCCTCCATATTCATTTACAAGAGTGTACATCACATTTTGTTTTGCCACAACTGTCCACATTTAGTCTACAAACAAAGATATCAGTGGGTACTAAGTGTACGCTGCAGTTCCCACCTGTGTTGCCCCTCCTCAGTAAGTTTTGTCACTTTTCAACAAGTTAGTTGTTTCCTTCAAAACTATTTACAATGAAAATGAGTGAAGAACTGGGGGGGCTTATTGTTATAATGTACCTTTGAGAGGGAAGAAGGAGCATTAATGATCTGGTGAGTCATACAAAATCTGCACGCAGAGGACTTATAAATACAATCCGTTCAAAATTAGATTAAAAAGATGTCCCTTTGTGTCCTCAAGGAGTATGTTAACTTCTCCATACTGAAAATTTTTGTTATTATTCTATACCATTCTTCGAAAGCAGGTGGCTCTGGTTTTAGCCACTTCTAGTGATGGATTTCTTACTTGCTGCTACAGTATCACTCCTCCTTTTTAAGCAAGTAATGCGACCCAAATACAGGCTCTCAAAATTCAGGGGAATCTGAATTTTGAAAATCTCAATGAATGTTTTATGAATCCCTCTCCAGTGCCAACAAAGTTTGGGGAAATCCCAGAAAACATGGAAATGATTCGCTGACACTGAGCCACACACATTTTAATGATAAACAATTGCAAACTCCAGGTATAATCAGTTAGTAAAAGGTATTGACTTTTAATGTAGACATATCAAAGTTTAAAATTCTAGATTTGTGGCCATCATTTATTGGCAAAATAAATTCCATGTATTGCTCAGTTTTCCAAGTATGAGCTTTGGTCTGTATCCCCCAGCCCTAGCTTTAACTTCTTCCTCTGCACATTACAACACAGTGTATTTGGCAGAGGTGAATTCTGGGCCATCCCTCCCACCCGACACACGGCTCAGAGTTTCAGATAGAAGCTCCCCGCTCAGCCATATGGTGCCGCTTCTCTCTGAGAGATAACAGCAGCACAAGCAGGATGAGAGGAGTGTAATGATGTCGGTGGAAGGAGGAAAAAAAAAAGATACAACTCCATCCAGCTGCAGGTTCAGAACACTTACATCATCCGTCCAGACCCCCGTTGACATCCCCTCCTCCATGTTCGCTCATCAGCCAGGGGAGGGTCCAACCTGGCGAAGGCACGCTATCAAGCCGCCGTCCGTTCCCCTTCCCCTCCCCTCCTCTCCACCTACATTCTGGAGGTTGTAGCACACATATAGCCATTATTCCTCAGCCCCCAACAAGCAATCTGTGCATTAGCAAGCCGAGCGTGGCCCCGGCCCAGCCCACTCCCCGGCTTGGCTCGGCTCAGCTTGTAATCATCGACCACAGCTCATCTGGGACGAGCCACTTCTCTGTGTTTAGAAGAAGAAGTCGAGGAGGACGATGCATCGATGCGAAGCTGGAAACTGGAAACTTCTTTCTACTCCTATTTGAGCTGCAGCTTTTAGGGTCGCTTATGTTTGCTTGAAGAAGTCGTATAAATAGAGTTATGCTCTCTGTTCGGAGCTGACATGAGACAGGAGTGATTCAACCTGTGCCCAACTGATAAAACCTTTTAAATCTGAAGATCAGTCTTTTAAGAGAAAGACGCCATGCTCAAAAAAAAAAAAAAAAAAAAACACTTTAGAGGTGACATATTTTGCTCCTTTTCTGCAGTTTAACTTGGATCCTTGATGTCTTCATGAAACGTTAATAACATGCTTTGGTCCAAAAAACCATGAATCAAGCACAGCTGCATTCTTTCCACACTCTCATAACCCCTCTGTTCAGAACGGCTGGTTTTGAGGGTGGTCGCCTTAATATGCTAATGAGCCTGGGCAGAGCAGTGTGCCTCGTAGTCGGATCTCTATTTATTTAACAGCTGCCAACACAACATACAGCAGGGACATAATGTTACAATCCTGAACATACATGAACCACAAATTCATGCCGGTTACCAGATAACAGCAAAGCTCTTTTTCCCCAAACATTACAGGCTAACGCACAACATGCTAACCTCAGCTTAGTCACCCCAGTGGGACGCAGCCGCTCCCTAGCCTACCTTCCCGGCTAATGTTAGATCAAACGGAGGGGTAATGGGGGGAGTAAAGGGCTGATTATATTCAGCCAACTGTTAATCTTCTCTTGACTAATGTTGGAATGTTTATCCTTCAGACTTTAAAGAAGTAACGTTAACATTGACGAACATGTGCAGTTACCTCTGGTTCACTTCCCCCTGCTGTTAGCATTAGCTCATAGCAATGAGCAAAATAAATACTAACGGCATTAAAATACTCCCATTTCCATCATCAGGTTTGGCGACAGATTGTTGGCGCTTAACCCAGATTCAGGAAAAGTCTAGTTGCCAGTTCTGTGTTGAACTGACTGAAGTTGAAGAAGCAGTTGGACATGAGGTGATTGGCACACATGCACAGGTTTTAGCCGACTGTAGCTGGCTCATTCCCTTCAAAAATAAAATTAACCCACTGGGCTCTTTGGTTTTGGATCTAGACATGGTGTACGCTGATCTCTCGCTAACACTGAAAACAACAATGGCAGCACTTTGCAAGAAAACTTCTTAAGCTGGATACTCAGGTAGACTTAGGCTTATGCAAATGAAAATGCTTGTTACGTAAACTGTATATCCACAGACTCAACAGTTTGCCAAATACCATGAGTTTACATTTATGCAGCCTGCTAAATACAGGTTTCGTTGTCTACTCTCACATGTTGTGGGCTGGGAGGAAAGCCAAATACCCAAAAATGTGTTCAAAAGCCTTCAAAAAGTGATTTTTGCATAATATGTCCCCTTGAACAGTTTCTGTGTTTTGTTGGCATGAATAGATAAAACTGTTCTAATTGAGCAGACAAAGAGGAAAGAACCGAGTCTGGAGATCAGCACTGAGACACACTGCCAGGCAGGGACAGACAACAAAATGGTTTGAAACAGCTTCATTAGACCAGTTTGACGTCATGATTGTGCCACAACAATGAAGCACACACTCTGGTAGTGGAAATACAGAGAGAGGCAGAGAGAGACGAGAAGATTTAAGCCAGATTTTTGGTGTCTTTCTGCGCTGTAGGATGTCACAAATGTGTAAACACTGCCATGAACTAGGGCTGGGAGTCACAGGGTAGCTTAAAATACATTTTCACAGGGTAGCTTAAAATACAGGGTAGCTTAAAATACATAAAATACAAATGCATGTATATTGTATCATCAAATACATGCATTTGATGATACAATAAATGCAAGATCTTTAATTAGGATCATATGAATTGCTTCTGCTATCAGTTTGTGGTAATTTTGCCTTTTCTTCTCACAAAATATTAAGTCTTTTCGTCTCTTTTATTTGTTTTAAATGCTTCTTTGTAGTTGTATCACCTCAGCTGTAAAAGCAAGGGTTAAAATATTGTGTGGTAGCTTATTTGCATGATGAATAACCCACTCCTTAATTAGCCTGGCAGTGTCAGAAGAAGGTCTCTGTGGCCTGTAAAGTCAGTGCATCAACATGAATTCGACTCCCTGTTGTTGTATTCTTCTTTTTCCACTGTCCAAACCTTCTGAGGCTCATTAACTTCTGCTCACATTACTCATTAATATCATAGGCAGTGATTCCCAACCAGTTATTCGCAGACCTCTTAGTTACACCGAAGAAGACTTGAGCCCCCCCAGGGACCTGCACCAAAAAGAATGACACATAAGCACAAAAAATAAACATCAATTATGTTTGTTTTTCATGGATAAGATCAAGATAAATGGACTTACAAAGCCTGTATAGAAAGTGTTCCCTCGGATGTGATCACTGTTTTTAATGTTATATGAAAACAAAGTTTCGGCAACCTTTAGGGTAGAGCTGTAACCTCAATTAGAGCGAACTGAGTCTACTTGGAGAAGAACTCAGCTGGATAAGGAGTACTCTGTATATTCAAACTAGAGGGGTTTTAAATTTGAGCAAGTTGAACATACTCTAGCAGTAATCAGAAGTGAATATATAAAACAGTAAAGCAGCCTCGTGCTTTAGGCTTCAAAATGAACAGGAGCAGACGTTTCCTCACTTTAGGTCATGTTCAGAGTTTGACTGTGGCTGCTGCACTTGCAGTCATGTTAGTTGATAGTCAAAATAGTGAGAACATTGCAACTGTGCAAATTTTGTCCAAAAACAGGACGCCATTGACAGAAACAGTAGTATGACCTTAAAGGTAACAGGAATTGTTGGTATTCTGCAGCAGTCATCGTCATGTTATTTTGTACAAGCAACTTTGTTAACTAGAAAGCACTCAGAGTGCAAACCTCCACCAAGGTAGCTCACATTTTGCTGTTACATCTATAAGCAACAGTTCCATGATAAAGTTACCATCATAATATGATTCCTTGACCGTGAAAACCCACGCCTAGCACTCTGAATCATGTTGATATCATTATTGGACAGTTATTGAGAAAAAATGATCATTCACTAATGGCGGTTATCAGGATCAATCTACTTATTTTTAAGTTGGGCCATTACCAACATCTCCTGAAAATTTCAGCCAGATCCATCCAGCAGTTTTTGATTAATCTTGCTAACAAACAGACAAACAAACAAACAAACATACGCTGGCAAAAAATAACCTCCTTGGCTTAGGTAACTGAGGGCCAGATTATTTTCATCTTCAGTGACAGAGAGCTGAATTGTTGGAATGTTTAAATGTTTACTGGTTATTAAAATATTTCCAGAATAGTTATTATGACAAAAACATTTAGTCAAGCACAAAGAATTGCTTTACAGATACAATAACACCCAATGAAAGCGTTATTTTCTTGGAAATTTGACTATTTTTAACATATTTATCTCATATTTTCTTCTTATATATGCATTCTTTTTTTTTTAATCTAAATTAACTGTTGGTCCTCATCAAGGGATGAAGAGGGCCGCATGTGGCCCTTGGGCCTCCAGTTGCTCATCCCTGATCTGAACCATCCTTGGAAGTCCCACAATTTTGTGAATTTTTGCAGAGAAATCTGCAAGATCTTGCAACTATCACTGCTGGTTTTGTATCAGGTCATTGAAGCAGTTCACTCAATCAATTCCATTATTTTTGTTAATTATTAAGAACTTAAAGATGTGGAAGACAGCCTCAAACACAAAGACTAAAAATAAATATGTAATGCAAGGTATCAAAGGTAGTTAACATATCACACAAATAAACCCATCTAAGATGGAAGCTACTCATTATTCCAAATATTGTGCAAAATAGAGGAATTTTTTATATGAAAACATGAGGTACAATTATCTTTTTCAGACATTTTTATCTTTATTTATGTTTTTTTCAACCCTGCATGTAAATACTCCTTTACTTTTGTACAGCAGTCTTTAGCGGTCAAATTAGAGCAATTCTTGCAATTCTTACTTTTGAAGAATATGAATGGATCTAAAAAAAAAAGAAAAAGAAAAAAAACAAATTCATGTTTAAAGTCAAGTTTTTCCTCCTGTCTCTAGTGTGTGCATACATGTTGCTCGTACTGTTTTTCTGCGCCAGTCTCAGCAGTGCACAGCTTTGATGAGGTACTAGCCAGTTGCAATGCTAAAGTTCGCCTGTTAGCCTGTTAGCTCGCTGCGTCTGTGATGTTTCTGTATGGAGCAGCAAAGAAAAATCCAGCCTGTCCCTCCCTCATTAAAGTGAGCATGTGGCTGCTTTTTTGATTCTATAATGTCCCGGGTAAGCTGGAGCTTGACATGACGCAGTCAGTAACCATTCTGACTTAACGCTGCACAGTGAAACCCAACTTCCGGTCTCTATCCAGGACTATATTCATTTCCTGTTTTATTTCTGAAGACTTGGACCCCAACAATGTTGTGGACAACAAAGGCTTTAGATTCAGGAAACAACTCGTGTAACATATTTTTAAAAAAAAAAGCTGAATTGTATTCAACTATTATTCAGTTACTGATTATTTTACTTCTTTAAGTCTGGAAAACATTTTGTCTGAGCTGTCTGTCAGTGTCAAGCACACAGCAGATTGTGGTAAATCTTTAAATTAAGAGCTCTGACTGAGAATCAGTCTGAATCAAAATAGATTCTGAATTGAATCCTGAGACAGGGAGAGATTGACCTCTTAGGTCACTGACAGCGTTACATTTATCAGGTCCTAATGATCGTTCACTGTCATCATTTAACCTGGTTTAACTATGATAAGCCTTCTGTGTGAGACTGAGGCTGTGAAGCTGGAGGTGACTCACCATGCATTAGTTCTCCACATGGGGAGCACTTCTCTGTCCCTCTTTCTCTCTTTATCTCTCTGTTCTTCTCACTAACTCCCTCCTGCTCCCTCACCATCTCACTCCTGTGTATCACTGTACGTCTTTCTCTCCCCCGCCGCTGTCTTTACCCGCGTTATTCCTCTTGTTCTCTCTTATCGAGCCCGTCATCCGCTCTCTGCACGGCCCTGCTCCGTCTCTTTGACATTCTATCCTCATGCGGGCTCTGCTCCGTCTCTGTCCCCCTCGTCTGTCATCCTCCCGTGCTCCTGTCATCTCTCATGTCCCCATTCTCTCAGTCCCTGTCCAACTGCTTTTTTTAATCGTCTCACTCTCTCTCAGGCATTAGATAGATAACGGAGGAGCTGCCCGGTGGCTACCACTGAGAAAATACACGTTAGGTTCTTTTCTTTAACACAGAGGGTTTCTTGTATGTCTCACAGTCAGAGATGATCTACAAAAGCCTTTTCGTCTGGCAGATCCCTTCACAGAAATGTACAGAGAGAAAGCCCGGACCATCAGAATGGCAGGCTTTATTTTCACAAGAGTTACTGTTCGCATGATTCTTTCACAGAGAACCTCCTCTGAAGACTTTCTGGGAGACAAAAGCCTTTTGTCGGCATGTATCCCTGAAAATCCATGACAGTTTGTGACAGGCTGCCCCTGAAACTCTCCATTTCATGTAAACTTACTGACCACTTTATTAGAGACACCTGGCTAGTACTGGGTTGGACCCCCTTTCGGCTTCAGAACTGCCTTTACTCTTCATGGTGTTGAATCAACAAGGTGAGTTTGGTTCATATTGACATGATAGCAAAACACAGCTGCTGCACATCCATGATGCAAATCTCCTGTTCCAGCACATTATGAAGGTACTCTATTGGATTGAGATGTGGTGAGTGTGGAGGCCACTGGAGCTCAGTGAACTCAGTGTCATTTTCAAGAAACCAGTTTGATATGATTTAAGCTTTGTGACATGGAGCAATATCCTGCTGGAGGTAGCCATTAGAAAATGAGTACACTGTGTTCATAATAAGATGAATATGGTCAGCAGTAATACTCAGGTAGGCTCTAGGGTTAAAACAATGTTCCAGTGGTACTAAAGATCCCAAAATGTCCCAAGAAAATATCCCCAACACCACAACATCCCCACCAGCCTGAACTCTTGTTATGAGGCAGGATGGGTCCATGCTTTTATGTTGTTCGTGTCATGTTCTAGCTCTGTTAAATCTTCTATTGTTCAATCTTGGTGAGTTTTCTGCTGCTGTAGCCCATCTGCTTCAACATTTGATGTGTTGTGCATTCAGAAATGGTCTTCTGTATACTTTGAAGTAACGAGAGGTTATTTGGGTTTCTTTTGCCTGTATAGTACCGCTTTCCCACTAAAATTAGCGCGTAAATACTCATGTTGATGACATCATCAGCGCGCCGAAACGGCCAGGTAAACAATGGAAAGGAGCATGGAAGCCATGGACACGGTGGCCAACTGTTTTCTATACTTTGTACTTTTGTCCCTCTTTCAAAATATACAAACTCAGCGCAGACCGAACGACATTCGAGTGCTGATGATACAAAAGCAGATGGAATTTTTTGCTGAGATGCCGACGTCCTTTTGTTGCCCCAAGTTACAGGCGCGATACTATGACGTAGGCATGCAGGGTCAGTCAACACAGGTCTGAATGCTGATAAGAGCCTTGTTAGCGTGTTTAAACAGGTTTTTCGGCCAGTGGGAAAGGGGTACATCATTTTAACCTCTCTTGCCATTTTCCTCTGACAAGGCATTTTGGCCCAATGAACTAAAGCTCATTGCAATTTTCTTTTTTTCTGATCAACTTTTTTGTTTTACTTTTAACATACATTAACAGCAACATACAAAAAAATAGACAGACATTAAAAATAACAGTACAGAAAGGTACACAAGACATAAAAAATAAAACACACTGTCTATAGGACACGAGTTTAAGCACAGTCAAAAAATACTATACATACAGAGAGAGACTAAATGGTGGTTACAACATCCCCCTGATCATATCTGCCAACCCTAGCCAAATAGTATCTGTACTAGCACCGTGAATTATCACTGCTGCTCATTGCTATTAAGGCTGGGTATTTCTTACGACTTTACAAAATACAGAGGCCACAATATGATCCGTATTGCAGTTTGGTAAAGGGTGGACATTGAATATGCTTTCAGCAGAATTCACGCCAGCTTTTGTTGTTTTGTGCACGTACTGAAACAGGGAGGACGTGGTTTTAAGGATCCTACATTCAGGACACTTGAATTCCATTGATTCTGTAGCATCTGTATTAACACACATATCAACAGGACAACATGAAGGTATAATGCCGTATCTATTTTTTGAGCACAGGCCTACAGGTTATCTTCTCTTTTTTTTGGATCATTCTTTGAAACCCTAGAGATTGTTATGTATGAAAATCTCTGTGAATCAGCAGTTACACCATACTTCTGCCACCCGTATGTGTGTGTGCAGCTGGTGTGATTGTAAGGTGTTCTCCAAACTGTTCTGTTGTCCTGGGGAAAGAGATGAAGACAAAGCTAGGACTTCATATCCAGCGTAGTTCAGCTCTAGTTTGAGAAACAGTCAGAAACAATTTCTGTCTGTTGTGTCTCTGTTCAGGACAAGGGAAGTCTCGTGAGGGAATGACAGGCCGGTGTCAGATATTCAGCAGTAGGGAGTATGTGTGTCGCTTTGTATTGATTACCTGCCACTTACAGATAGAGCAGGGGAGGGGGTGTACATCCTGCACTGTACTGGGCATGAAAAATGTAAAAATAAACGCTCTCCTCCAGCTGCACAAGATGCTGCTGTGACATGTCGAGGTCATTACTGCAGAGATTCAGAGCGGAGGAAGAAGAAGGCGGAGGGCTTCTTATTCCTCCATGATGCCTGCTTAGCTATCAGCCTTCAGTACAACCAAAGGCAGGTGAGATTGAGGAGAAAACAGCCTCCATAAATAACTTCATTCGCCTTTTTTTCCAATTTAAGAAACAAAGATTGCTCTTCTCCAAGGTGGTATACTTTGTGACACTGCTATAGCACAAGAGCTGATTTACAAGCCACAGCGGCAGACATGAGGCTCCATTTCTATTCAATGAGGGCAGAGAATGACAAAATCTTCTCTAGCAACTCAGTCCTGGGAATCCCACCCCTATAAATGCTGCATATATTTGACTGCTCAGCCCTCCACCTCTTTCTCTAACTTTCCCACATGCTTCTATGCATATCTCCTCATTACCCAGAGCTATTTTTACTTGGCTTTGTTGTGACAAATTTGAGGGCACTGTGTGCTTCTTTGTGCATTCTATATTTCCCTATGGACCCGAAGAGAACATACTGTATGGATTTAATGTAATAGGGACTGACAGAGTTAGGTAAGAAATGTACAGCACTGAAGAAGGAGAGCACTATTCATCTTTGATGGATGGTAGATAGATGGTCCTGCTGCATTTTATGGAAATTTAATGACATCAGGAGGCTAGCTGTCCCTCTGCAAAAAAACCCCCCAAAAATGTCAGTGTTTTTGTTTCAATATTACTGTTTCAATGTGTTCTTCTATTCTATTTGCAGCTCTTACCAATTAAAAGTGAAATCAGTCCCTATCCCCTGTAATGCTTCCAGCCACACGGGAGCAACTGAGATATTTTCACTCCCATTTTGTGTATCACTGAATTTGACATGAGCAAACTAATACATTAGTGTTAAAGTGTTCCCTAAAAGCAGCTCATAAGTGAATTACTGAAAAACAGATCAATAATGGAGTTATTCCAGTTAAATGTTTTAATATCAGTTGTTTTCACAATGTTACAACATATATATTTATCAATTTAATAGAAATAAAGAACCCAAAAATCACAACAATTTCTTTCCTCTTCACAATTTATGATATGTGATTAAATTCTGGGTGAAAAAAACAAGGTGGAAAAAAATGCCCAGAGGAAAGCGGGGTACACACATAAAGATTGTCGGGCTGTTTTTGTCCCGACTTTGCCCTTCCCCTTCAAGGACAGCAAGCGCCAGATTATTTTATGTCTTATAAGATTATCCTACAACATTATCCTGTGGTCTGAGGTGTGTTAAGAGTGAATTTGTCCCGATAATCAGCTTCAAAATGGGTCGGGGTCGACAATTGTAAATATTAAACCTGTTCAGTATTCACAACCAAAAATCTTCATGTGTGTGGGAAAAGCCGACGACTCCTGAGTCATGACACTGTTAACTGTGACGTGGGACAGAATGTAGCCAATCAAGAAGCGAGCTGACTGAGGAACAAGGAAGCAAGCATGAATAAAAACAAGCATGACCGACCTGAAACAGAAACATATATTCGGGATAGTTCGCCATTTTTCCGTCAAAAATAGGCCCAAGGCCACCATCATTCCCTCTTCCTTTATGTCTTCTCCCATGTTGTGTGTAGTGTTTCCAGTTGTTGCCTTAGATATACGTTTATGGTTGTTGCTATGTTTCTTCTTCTTCGTTTTTGTTAAATCACGTTTGATCATGCGAGATTTCTGTCTTTGAGGACTAGATTCTAGATCAGTGGTGGGACAGAATGTTATGTGTATGGTGTGCTGTGTTGAGATTATCGGAGCACACCACACACAGAACGATCAAAACTGTTCAATGCCTGATTTTTTATCTTCATGTGTGGGGTCTCTAACAGATAAAACATCTCTTCAGATTTAGAAAATCCTTATGTTTGGACCCTGCTGAAGGCAGACTGTTGGATGGACAGAGGGATAAACACGGGGATAGATGTATTTAGACTGGGTCTCAGCTCAGTGTTTGCAGAGGCTCAATGTAGAATCTGACCGTTAGGCTCTCTGCATTGCAGTTAATTAAGGCATTGTGTACAGCCGTGGATGCCTGCCTTAATGAGCGACTGGCTGCCTGCCACCACCATCCCCAGCCCCTCCCATCCCAAGCCTCTGCCCATTAAATGCCTATCACCTTAACAACCCAGGGGAGAGAGGCAAAGGCAGTCGCCACCCAATCCCCACCAAACAGCTTCAATTGATCCTCATCAATGTGCAGACCCCGTCTTCTGTGCTGTCTACTTCAAACAGGACGCTGCACAAACACACACAAAGAGCAGGGCGCTTGTAAATAAACGCCGGGGGGAACACACACCACTTGAAAAGGCCAACTATCACACACATAAAGGTCATTCCACTGACATGTTTCATAAGTTATTATATACACACACCCTTTTCCTCTGCTGCAGCCCCTCATCCAGCTCCGTCATATTAGGCGCTGTGATTGCTTGTCATGTGGAGGCTCCTTCTTCTCCTCCATCTTTCCACTCAACCCCGCTCATGCCCGCCGACGAAATTGGCTCTAAAACCGCATGTCACTTTTGATTTGACCCGGCAGACCCTGAAACAATAACTTCATCAGGCCCTGTTAGAGTCTCATCCCGAGTAGACAGCCCTAAAAACAAACACTGATTTCCCTTCATCTAGTCTGGAGGGCACCTTCCTGTCTTCTTCTTTATTGCTCTGTCTCTCTCCCAGACAACACGAACGAGTAAACGATGCTCGGCAGCACACAAGACTCGTCTTCTAGCACTCCCTCTGAACCAGGGAAGGACTTTGTCGCATGCTGGAGTAGCAGCACAGGATTAAATAGGTCAACCCACGGATCCTTGGACAGAAAAATGTCACTTTATGCAGAGGCATGTGCACACAGTTTCAGAGGTAAAACTAATCCCCCCTACTCTGCATCATAATCATAAGCGTCTTGTCAATATGGCTTACTTACGGCTGCGTCACAGTGACACCAATACCACCTAAACTCCTGAAGAGGAACCCATCCTGTCTGAACAGATCATCTCCTGACTTTGGGAGTCACCGCTCACGTACAGAAAGGAAATTTGATCTGTTCAGTAAACCAAGAAGAAGGATTGCATTCTTGGTTACAGATGATGGAGTGTGGCTTCAACTTCTCTGCACTCTGTCACCTTTAAACGGAGAACGGGGGCCAACTGGGGATGTTTGAAATGGGAGACCCTCAGGGCTGACGGGTGGGTGTGTGTGTGTCCCCTTGTCAAGGACACAGGAAGAGTGTTAGGGGAGGGGGATAAGGTGGGCTCAGACTGTTAATGTGTGTGTCTGGGTGAGATGTTTCGAGGTTTTCTGTGCTGGAAGTTAAGAACTCGGGCTGTGTGCTATGAACCAAACATCATTTCTTAATCTTTTTTAGCTGAATGGCAATACAAGATATCTAACTGTTTTCTGTAAATAAGCAACAAACAGCTGTCACAATGTCACAATTATAACTGTTGTTATGACACTTACAAAACATAGGTTACCTGTTTAATGCCATGGGAACAAAAATAGAAGTCCTAGACACCTAATGTTGGGTGTGATGACAGTGGGGATATGCTTCAGTAAATTTTAATAACTTTAAACCCTGTGCTCTAAGTATCCCGAGGGCACAAATACCTGTCAGAGCATTTCTGACACCGTCAGGAAAATGTGAAAGACTGCCATATCTCCCAGTGTTAACAAATGAAAAATTCCTTGATCCTGACTTGTATCACCATTAAAAATCAAATCACCTCTGTGTGTCATGCCAAACACTCCCTAAAAATGCATCAAAATCTGTGACGAACTTTCTGAGCTTTCAGTGAAAATGTGAAAACTTGCCCTATTGCAATGTTAATAAAAATTCAAAAACTCCTGGATCCACATTCAGATTCAGATCACCACCAAAATGTAGCCACTTCTTTCTTGTGCTGTGACATCCCCTGACAATTTCATCAAAATCTGGTGAGAACTTTCTGAGTCATTGTGCTCACAGACAAACAAACAAACAATCTCCTTGGCTGAGGTAAAGATAACTTTGAGAGCCAGCAGTAAATCTCTGTAAGTTAGCTTGATGCCAACATATTATGGAAATTGCAGTTTCCAGGCTAACACTTGAATATGCTAATTTAAACAAAAGAAATAAGATATTTCACTCAACAAGAAGAATTAAAAATCAGTCTTTGAATCAAACATTTACTCAGCAATGTTCAGTAGATTAGATTGTCTCTTAAGTATATTTCTCCTCTTGTGCTCGATGGTGGCTTGGTAAATAGAATAAAGAAACACCAAAACTCCCCACGAGCAAGAGGACTACATTAGAACAAAGCACAGGTCAAAATGGAGGGGAAAAAATCATTATTGGATGTGACATGGTCACATTAAATCTTTAAATTTCTACAAAAGTGAAGTTCCATCCCTGCTCTACATTGCACTAAAAAGGAGTTGTCACTCAGTTCTACCCAATCACTCAAATGTTGCTGACATATTTGTGCAACATTTGGAGTTGGTAAGGAGAATGGTAAATGCCGAATGTTGTAAAAGTGCATTTGCTATTATTGGAAAAGTGGGCTAAGCTGGTGTAAAGCGTAGAAAACTCTAGTTTCTCACCAGTTCCTCCAAATTTCTGAATATTGGCAAAAACATGTGACGCATGTCATTGATGAGGAGCAAATGAAACATTGAATGTTGCTAAAATAGATCAGCAACATTTTAAAAAGTGGATGGAACAGGTGAGGAGTGAGGGGACACTGTGCCCTTTTCCAGTTACACCCATTTTTCCAGATTTTGCTCGTTTTTTTGTGTAATTTAGTCAAAGTGCAAGAGTCTGCCTGCAATCAATAATAACTGAGATCAATATATTTTCCAATATTGGGTTTGTTTTTGTTGCTGTGGCTTTAAACAGGCTTCTTTCTCATTTGATTGTCACCTTTTATTAAAATGCTACTTGAATAAATGTTGTTAACAAAACAACAGTTCCTTATATTTACTTATTATTTCAATAAATCATCTTCTGGTCAATAAAAATATCACATTGCTGGACCTTTTTATGAAGCATTAGGCCTTGTATCTGTTTCTTTACTACTTCATTTAATAGTGCAGCCACCAGTGAAGAGATGAAGTCAGAGGTTTATTTGTATTCAAATGTAACATAAATTTGATCTATTTGTAGGACATTGTCTTACCTTGTGTTTCATTTGAAAAAAAACTAAATGTATTTTCATAACTGTTTATATTTTCCAGCCCTGATAACAACACAGCGATGGTTCTTCTCCTGTATTTACTCCATGCTGATGTCCACAACTTGACGATCTGTCCATTTCCATTCACCGGAACATCAAACATGCTAAGTGATGAGATAATAGAGTGAGACTCAGTCATTATGTCAACAGTGCATACGGCAGACATTAAATCTCATCATTATGAAGTAAAGGGACGAGAGCCAGCTCCCTCGTGGGCCCTTGACGGGCCTAATGATCTGATAATGGGATGACGTATGTAATGGTCTGTCTCAGAGGGATACATTCATCTCTCCGGCATTTCTGCAGAAAAGTAAAAGACAGGATGCTGGTTTAGCTCAGCTGGTCTTACATTCCAGTCCTGTTCCTCAAGCTCCTCGGCAAACATCCTGCACTCTTTCACCGTGCATTTCCTGTCTCTCCAGAGATGGCCGGTGGGGCAAAAGTGAAGAACCATTAAACAAAAGATAAATAAAAACAAGCTAAATGTGCAAAATGACCTCCCACACACTGTTGATAAGAAGTGATCAGAACATCTTGTTACAGCCATACAGCAAATACACAAGTGTCAGTCTGCATCATCTGTGTTAGCCATTAAGATGAACTCCCTCAGCTTAATAAAAAAAGTCACCATGTGTTGTAGATGAACTAATGTATCATTGAATTTAGCCTTGAAGCGTCATTTAGATATGATACAATCTTAGACTTGTAAATTAAAGCAAGAGCAAGACTGGATTATAATATTGAGTTTTTAAGACATATTTATGATTAAGATAAAGAGGAGGACAATTGTGCCCATACGCGTAGGCTTTACTTTGCGTTAACATAATATTTTACATTTTCTATGAATTTATCTGGCTAATGGTAAGTGTGGTGAAATGATGGAGATTTTATCATTTTCAAAGGGAATGTTGCCAATGTTTTTGTACAATTTAGACAATATTTAAGAGTTTGTATGAAATTATATATATATATATATACATACATATATACATATATATATATATATACATATACACATAAGGGATTCATGGTATAATCCCAACAATATTGGAATTGTCACATTTGAAAACTTACAGCTGATATTTCTGTTGTAAAAATTGGCCTATACAGGCAGAATGTACAAATGTCTCATAATGACATACCTCAATCTGTTTCAAAATCAACAGTATAATTCATTTAGGAATGAAATGTTGTTTTTCATGCTTCACATCTGTTTCTAATGCAGACTGTAACCATGAAAGGAAGAGAATAGGCTTGGTGTGCACTTGACAAAAGATTTTGATACGGTAGTTGTGATATTGAGGTTTTGAATATCTGCATATTGCATTTGGCAAAAATCTGATATTGTGCATCCCTTATTTATATTGTGTGAAGCCATTCATCTTACAAATATTGATACATGATTTATAAATAGAACTGGTGACAAAATAGGTTGCATGTAGTTGCTACTGACTTGTGAACAATCTGAAATGCCCTCCTGCTTTAATTTGGTGACCTCTGGCTCCAAATAAAGGGGCAACAATAAGTTTTATAAAGAGTTGGTGACAAACTTAGACTTTGTTGATGTGAACTACAGTTATCAACTTCTTTAATTTAGCTCATGAACATGTATGTGCTGTAACGGAGGCTGATTTTCTGAGAATCCACCCACCTGGGTGTTCCACACGTCAGAGGGAGTGCTCCCCAAAAGGCCGGGATTAAATCATAATGACGGTGATGAAGCACTCTCTCATCTCTTAACTGAACTCAAATGGGACCCCGGCTCATCGCTGATGACTCAAAGTCTGTCCTAACAGGGTCCCGTAGACGAAAAAACAGCGAGGTTCAAGAGGAACTCAAAAGATTCATTTGTCATCATTACACACAATCCATCGTCAGCAAATGACAGAGTGTGCAGATGCGCCAACATATGTGTCAGGGCCCTGCTGCAAAAAGTCAGCAAAAAAATCTGCATTACTGCACCCACTCCCCCCCTCAGGCCAGGGGGCTCTAACGTTTCATGGGTCTGTAACAGAGCATCTCAGGAGAGTCTATATTTATGCTCTCACATGCACACATTAGTGTGGTTTCCATTTCACAAACAAACACACTCCCTCTTTCCTTACATGGATTGATTTATCCATAAACAAAAGCTCTCTGACTTCTTCCTCCTTCTCCTCTAAATAATTACCTCATCAGGTCGGTTTTTAACCTACAGGAGTCGGGATGGGGCCACTGTGTTTAGGCTGAACAAGACAATACAATCTTCTCTTTGTAAAGAAGAGAAAACGCCATTTCAATGACTCTGTATGTCATGCACGTACAGAAGATTGACAAATAAAAGCCTTGAATCGTTGAAAGAAACCATTTTCGTGATACCAGCACAATAAACTTGATCTAGATTCTAGTCAGAATTGACTGCTTGAAAATTGACCTTTTTGTACCACTGCAACACAAATAGAGGTCCTAGGTATTCAATAATGACTATTTTATGGACTTTAACATAAAAAAAGCAGACAAATGCTTAAACATGTAACAAATTGAATCAGTCATTGGTGACATTTTTTAAAAATATTGGCTCTGTTTGGATTCTTCATAACTTAAAAATGATAAAGTATCTATTTCTTAAATATCTCTGCTGTCAAACAGCACATAAACTTTATGATCTTCATTCATATTTTGAAAAAGAGAGAGAAATATCCCTAATTCACAGATATATTGGTTACACAAGCATTTCCCCCCTGTTCTCCAAGTGCTGCCACCATATCTCTGTCATTTAGGCTGTTTTCTGGAGTTATCCTGCAATCCTTGATAATTATAAACAATCGATTTTGCTTTTCTGGGTATTAAAGACTTCTGTTTTGCTGTTGTTATGCTATCAAACAGGTATCTTTATCCTAAAATAACTCAAATCCCAATTAAAAAAAATGGAAAGCTGCATAAACAAAAACTAAATACAGTGAATTTCAAACCTGTCTCATCCGATGTTGGTTTAGATGCAGCCAAAAGACAAAAGGAGGTGCAGCAGGTAGTGCTGTTGCCTCATCTGGCTGCTCATTGCATGTCCTCCCCATACATGCTTGGGTTTCCCTCGTTACTCCAGTTTCCTCTTAAAGACCAAAAACATGCTTGTTAGGTTAATCAGCGACTCCAAGTTGTCCAAGTTTTGTCAACCCAGTCGTGGGCTGGTGGCCAGTCCAGGCTGTGCCCTGCCCGGTGACAGCTGAGAGAGGCTTCAGCCCCCTGTGACCCCGTTAGGGAGAAGTGGTCGGGATAATGGATGGATGGACAAAGAGAAGATAATTTATGTCAAATTTTGTTTGTTTGTTTTACTTCAATATACACACATCCTGAATTTGAGGTCTGCAACCCAAATTGTTGGGACAGGGATAAGCAAAGACTGGAAAACCGTAGAATGTTTCTCACATTTTAAACAATATTCCAGTTAGGCATATCACATTATGAATTCCTCAGGCTTGGCATTTTTCTTTTAATCAGATTTATTTTATTCAACATTGACTTCACCAGATGTCAGAGGAAACCCATCTGTGCCAGATCAACTGATTTATCCAACACTGCCTCACTCTATACCTCATTTTGATGAATATTGATATATCCTTGAAACTTGATATATTACCCAGCTCTTCACAGTAGCTTGCAGTAACACCCTCCTTCCCCCCCGTCCCTCATATCCAGTCATAACAAGGGGTCAAAGTTGCCTCGGTGAGAGCTGTACGGTGGGATGTCCCCAGAGACAGACGGGATGTAAATATGTGCTGGAAATAAGTATAAACTGACATCAGCTGGAGAAAATACAGGAAGAAAAACTACACCTGTCAGCACTCCCTCCCTCACCACAAGTCCCGGTAACACATTAGTATTGGACCCTGGTTAAATGGTTGACCCCATCCTCCTGCCATCCATCCATCCATCCAGTTGAATGGTAATGACCACAGAGAGGGGCGGCCCCTGCTGAATTAAACATTTCCTTCCAATGAGGATCTTATTTTCCTCTGCTGGATGGCAGATCAGGCCGAGGGTTCTTTTTTTTCCTGCTTGTGGAGGTACTTCATCACAGTGCAGCTCAGGTGCACTGGAGGTCAATGACACAGACCAGGCATTGTTCTAATATATTCCATCTCAGGGCAAATGAGATGCATTTCTCTGTGAACCTGCAGTCTCGGGGTCAAGCTGCAACTGCCCCTGCAATTTATTTGACTGCCACATTCATGCTGCCTTTCTAAGGAAATGGCACGTGTTCAGGGTAATGGGTCCACCTGCGCAAAACCAGGGTCCAATCTCTCTAAAGTGTTGCCTTGGAAATCCCACGTGATTGAAACAGTCCCTCTATCTCCTCTGGTCACATCATGACTCTGTCACTTCAAGTTTCATGTGTTTCATGTGCAAACTCTCCATGGGATGGTTACTTATTTGTCCTCTGTGCCCTCTTTCTCCTCTTTTCCTCGCCTCTCCCTCTTGGACATTCTTCTCCAACACACCAGGTCGCCAGCTGACTATCTTCAACAGCCAGGCGTTCATCAAAATCGGTGGTGGTGGAGAGAAGGGGCGCCACTTCCAGGGCCAGATCTCAGGCCTGTACTATAACGGCCTGCAGGTGTTGAAACTAGCGGCCGAAGGCGACCCCAACGTCCAGACCCAGGGCAACCTGCGGCTGGTGGGTGACGTACCCTCGGTGCTCACCACAGACACCACCTCCACCACACCGCTGGCTGATATGTCCACTACGATCATGGAGACAACCACAACAATGGCCACAACCACCACCCGCAAACAGCGCTCACCCACCATGCAGGGCAGTGTCACACAGGTAAGCACTCCTTGATCTATGATAACAAAACAGGTTTTGGTCTTTTTTGGGCTGTTCAGACATTATTTTAACACCCAGTTAGATTATAGGGTCAATTTCATGCAGTTGGTTGGAATAAGAGGTTTAAAACAGCAGTGGTCTGAACTACAGTAAATATTCTGTATTAGTATACTCTAAACATCGAGTCATTCAGTGTTATTCAATGAAGTAAATTAACTTGGTTCCTTAAAGCTGAGTGATTCATATAATGGCTCAAAATGGTAATGCATGTGATGTCATTGCTGCAAGAACTGTTTCCACCATGATGGTCATTTAGAGACCAATGTTGAAGGGGTTTTTGTCATATCAGATCATGAAGCATGTAATGATTGAATTCTTGCTCAGGCTAATCAGGCTAATGAGTAGGGCTGGAAAACGTATCCTGCTTTTATCATTCCTGCAATATAAGCCATGGCAACAAATGCATCGTGACTGTCTAAAATTATCACAATTAATTGAAATGAACTTTTTTAATGTGATAATGAAAAGCATTATGGTATAACAGTCTTGATTTTACACCTTTTGGTGCTGTCCAATGAGGTGAAATCTGGCTGTCAGTTACATTTAAAATTATTTGTGCAAGTTTAGTGGAGAAAAAGTGTATTTATTCTACCCTCAAAATGAAGACTTCTCAGCTGAGAGTGTTATATGTAACGAATACAACAGCATAGACTTGTAAGTAATAAGAACTTCTATGCACACTATCTTTTATGTAATTACACCAAAACATATTGTTATTGCATTACTGAACAGTGTTAACTCTCATTACATGTTTTACTCATATCTTAAACAACTTGGCAATGCTGTGTATTATGGACTTTGCTGAGGGGGAGGCAGTTACTTCCTTTTTTCCTGTGGGAGATCCCCAAAAACCAATGTGCCTTATATTCTTGATGTTACAGTGCTATACTTAAAGGCTGATTCTTTAACAAAAACAGGGTCACCTCCTTAAATTGCATAAACCTGTGCTTTTTTAGTGATTTTACTGTTTGCACAAACTGAAGGAGTGTAACTTCCCTTTTCAAACAAGCCACTTGCTAGTTCACATTATGACTCTCAGTTGATTATATCAATGTTTTTGTATTAAACTGAGACATGTTTGAATCAATGATACACACCAGCCTTTGGAGAGCAGCTTAAGCCTCGCTGTGTGGCTTAGAGACGGCATGTGTTTCAGTCATTAAGCCAAAGAGAAAAAACAGTGCTGTGCCCCGTGATGGGACTTTGCCACATCTTTAAGATTTGCTTCCTGAGGAGCTGAAACTGAAATTAAAAGATTAAACAGCACAGCCAGGTAACCAAATGGCCTTCCTTGGTTTAAAGCACTTTAAATTCAAATGTTTGCTGCGAGGTCAAACTGTGAACATCTCTGAGTAAAGTGAGTTTTCCTTTTGTGGTCCTCTCAGATATTCAGCCAGTAAACTGAGCGGGAGTTATATCACTTTTTCCAGTTCTATTACACAAATCAGCTCTCCACTCCTGATTTGTTCTGAGGTGATAAAACTCCCAACGTAGAAGGATGTTGAAAATCGCAACACATCCACACAAATCAACTAAAGTCTGGAGAAAGGGAATCAAAAGGGAGTAGGCAGGAGCATCTCAGGGTGCCCAAAGCATATATTTATGACTGTGTGAAAGGCCCTGATTTATGGTCTGATGGGCTAAATGTAGTCATCACCATAATATAAACAACAATTAGCTAACAGTAGGTGAGAACCAGTGCCCACATACAGGGGGATGATGGAGGTGGATCACAAAGGCCCTCATGCAAAGACCTAATAACAGACTGTGTATCTTGGAGAGATATGCTCCAGCTTTTGCCCCATTTCATTTCTAACAGGTATTTTCCTGTACAGAACGGCCAGGTTGCATTTCGGTTTATAGTGATTGTTATCAGTGTTAGTGTAAGAACAGATGAAAAACTCTTTTCCATATCAATGCTGGGGGACATTTGGATATTTCCTCTGCAGACTTTTGATCGATCCAGAGTTAAAATGCTGATATTTGGCATCAAGAAAGTCAGCAGATCAGATATACAGTATAGAATAACAGTTTTTGACATGCAGTTTAAACTAAATGCTATTTGCTTGGATTTGGGCACCAGCAGGTCTTGTTAGGGCTGATCAGTATATCTTATTCTCAAAGCTACTGCAGTGTTCTCACGATGGTTACATTGCAAGCCGTGCAATGTTAGTCAAAGCACGACTTTCTGCCACTTTATTGCTGTTTGATGGAAACCAAAAGTGCCAAATAGCTTGTTTTTTTTGAGTATCTTCTACAAAAGTCTGTCTAATATCACAAACAGCAGTCAGAGCCGAACAATGTGCATGTAAGGTTTATTTAATTGATGTATATACAGTCAAATTAAACAGTTCATGGGCATATGCTGCTACATAGCGTATGCATAGGTGTTATAGCTCAAGGTGTGGCCATTGTAACTGAGGACTCTGAGCTAAATTTCTGTTTGATAGGCTTTTTTAATCATGATGTCAAAAATACCAGTATGAAGTGTCCTGGGAGAAAAACTGAGCATAAAACAGTCCTTAGGTCACTTTTCATCCTCCTCAAAATGTCTAAACTGCATCGATTATGGACCCTAAAAGTCATTAAAAAATGGTCACTCATTACACTGTTGCACTGCTTGATTCTTAAGATCACTGGTTCTGAAACTTAGGGTCAGAACCCCTGGGAGGTTCACAAGACACTAAGAGTAAGGTCAAGAGATGCTCCAAGTAACTAGGAAAATTTATAACTTTTCTCACATTACATTCACGCATTATTTTTACATACATAAAATAAGTTTGATTCATACACAACCACTGTCATAAGGTAAGGTTCATGCTGAAATAATGACAACATGTTAAAAAAAAAAAACTTAACAGTATAAGTTTGCACTTGACATCAATGATGTTGAGGTCTGCAGCTCTTCAGAAACACAAAATATAGATGTCCTCAAGCCCTTAGTTCTGATATTTAGGCCGTTGCAGTCCAAAAAGTTTGGTAACCCCTGCTTTGGTGAGATGCTCAGGGCAACATGTTGAACTTTTGTTAACCTAAAAGTTCCAGATATGGGTCTGGTCATGTCGAATAACCTTGCAAAGCAGCTTAATTCTCCCAATTTCATGTCTGTCTTCAGGCAAATCCATCTTGCAAACCTCCCAGCTGATTCAAATGTTCATGGTCAGAAAATGGGAGCTTGCCAGCATCCTTTTAGGGATGAGGAGGCAGTAGCTACAAGTGTAGGTTAGCTGTGCTGAAACTGTGAAGTGACTTCAAGCCTCTGACTGGCCCGTAATGAATGTGACAGACAAAACACCCCTTGAATCACCGTCCACTTTTTCTTAAAACTTCTGCCATCTCCATCACTCTCTGGGTCATTGCCCAGATGGACTTGATTATGTCCCGGGGGTTTGGTCATGGAAGCTGACACACCAGTCAGCTTCCATGTAGACTTGATGTTACTTTACCAGAGTGGAAAGTTTGTAGTATTATCAACAACAATGCTTTATTTTCTCTGCATATGTAATTATTCATGTGCCTTATGTAACAAATGTTTCCCTTGTACTGTTTTATTTATTGGAGCTTTTCATGCCTACATATGCTGATCCAACAGCAGTCAGCTTGTCACTCATACTCGTCCCTGACGAATATAATCAGCAGATTCCTGAAATATAACTGGTCTCACTTTTGTCCCTTTGTCATCAGCTCAAACCTGCAGTTTCCACCCTTCGGGAGTCCCATCTGTCTTTTTCCTTTAATAAAGCAGCAGAACAAATTAGAGTGAAACCAAGGTGAAACTGCTGAAGGCGGGAGTGTGCAGTTCATGCCACTTTGTAATTCAAACACTCAGTTGAAAGAAAATTGGGTTCACCTTCAGTTTATTTGTTGTCCCTCTTTTCCTTTTTGTACAATTAGAAAAAAGGCACATAATTAGTCCTCTGCAGCCTCGTCAAATTAGTGCTCTGATGCTGGCTGACAAAAGATAAAAAGGTAGTTGTGTTAACAAATGTTCTCACAGGCACTTTTTCTGTAGTCAGGCCGAGGCAGTGGAGTAAATACAAGCACAGTAGATTTTTAGGAACACAAGGTCAGTCCAAACTTTACAGATACTCCTCCCAGTGCTCCCAGTCTGCATGAATTATTAAGACAAGTGCTCTGTGTGGTTCAGTGTTTCTGTGGTTTCTCTCAAGACACGAGCTCAACGGAATCTGACTCCATGATAGGGCCGGATAATGAGGACCAACAATCGTAACACAGTCATTTTGGCTAAATTGACAAACATAATATATGAACACACACCCAGAGTTATAAACTCTGATAGGATGCCAGTCAAAAAGACATATATTGATACTTGTTTGATTTCATGGCAACAAATTAGAAGTTTAAGACACCTGAAAGACATTTCGGTCACGATCAGGCTAGGCAACTTTTGCAAGAAATTAGAGCTTTTTGAGCCCTTTAACACCTATTTACTAAGGCTTATGAAAAACAAGAAGTGTAAGTAAATTATTTTACCTGCTAATTTTCCTTACATCCAAGAATAAATCCTCTTTTAGCTCCCTTTTGATTTTATTAATAAATTATAAATAAGTAACCTTAATAAGTATAATAAATAACTTTTTCTTTTTTAAAACTAAAAAGTTAAACGGGTAAAATCACAAAAGTGGCAACCAAGAATGTCAGTATCTCTATAATAAAAATCAGAGGGAAGCTTTCAGTGCCAGTCAGACAGTGACTTTGTGTGTTCTTATGTTTATGTTATTTTTAAACGATTGCTCTTTGTTCATGAGTAATGTTGGGTTTCAGTAATTGCTGATAATGCCAATAAGACTTGGTTGTGGTGAATGTGGTGACCTTAAAATAAATACATCAATGTTGTTACAACCTTTTCTTTCATGTCTTTAATTAAATATCAATACATACATTTAGCCAAAAAAATACTCTTGTTAAAAGTCAGTAATAAAAACTTACCCAATATTAGGTTTTTAAGACTTTTTTGTTTGTTACCTTGGTTTATGACATGTATCAAATTATTTAAACTGGACTTATTGTAAAAGTGCATCTTAAATTAAAAAATAAAATGATAAATCCCCATCTAAGCTTGGCATTGTAAGTCAAATGTTTAGTGGCAAATGGGCAAGTGGCTTTGATTAGAGCTAAACAATCTTTTTACTGAGCATTAGGCCTGCTGTCTTTTCTTTAAATTAACAACACTTGTCCAATAACAGAAACACTGTCTTACCCTGTACCTTGTTTGGAAATGCATTAACAGATCTTAAAAACTCGATATATTTCCCAGCCCTACTCAATGATGCCAGTTCAATATCACATCCCTGGCCCTGAAACCTCTTGGTGGACACGTTCCTCCCTATTCAGCAGATAATGAGCTTGTACAGCAGCAGTCTGCGATGGGAAATTGGCAGCCATGGACGGGCTTGTTTGATAAATTATCTGGAACCATTTTAGGAAAGTGAAAGGGCTCTGAGTGCTCCTGCAATGTTACGAGCCTTAATGTGAACTGCATTTGCTGACTGACATTTATGTGGGGGTCATAAAAAAGCCCAGTTCCACCTTTTAAAGTGCCTTTTATTGCTTAGAATCTATTTTTCCAACAGCGTAGAGGCATTTTAATAACCTTTTCTTTATTGTTATTATTGTGTATCTAGCAGAACGTAGTGTATATCGTCACTGCAGCCTAAAATAGCATTAAGGATGTGTGTCAGCGAATGAAAAGACACCCCAGTGAGTCACCCATCTACGCACTTTAATGATCAAATTTGCAATACATGCTAAAACATAAAAGCCTTATTGGGGCCTTGAGTGGGCGGAATATATTGATCATTTATACAGATGGGCCCTCTGTAGTGGATCGTTTATTTCTGAAGCATTCTTGTTTGCTTTCATTGGTTTTGAAGGCTAAACAGGCTCGTCTGCCATCTCCAACATTCAGAGAAACAGCAGCAGACGTGGTGGAGTGACACGAAAGGGAATAAATAACATGTTCTGAAATTGTACGACACAATAGTAGTCGAGTAAAATAAAGCAAACAGTCATTAAGGGTAGAGGATAACACTGATTTTGAGCAGCTGAGATGCTGCAGAGTGCGAAATCTTTCATATTTGCACTTGTAAATGCTCAGCGTCTGGTGCCTCTATCCTGGGAGAAAATCCTGCGGTACACAGGAAGTGTTTCTGTTTGCTTTTTATATTTATGGCAGCAGCAGCAGTTTGGAATAAACAGACTAAAAAGGGTATTTAGCATGTAGCAGCTGGTGTGCATCATTGCTGAAGAGAACAGGAGGAGTGTGTCATTAATTAGAATTCAACACCCAATACACAGCACAGAAAAACAGTTTAAATACCTGAAAAGTGAGCATCACATGTGCAGCAGCATGACTGGTTGGTTACCTTATGGTAGGTGAAGCATTTAAAGGAACATTATGTAACTTTCCTACCTTACAGATTGCTCAATGCTGGTTTTGATAACACAAACTTTCAACAGGCATTTTCCCATATCCACCGAACACCCTGGTCACCTGTCTTTAGCACTATATAACTTTGACAATGGACCACAGTTTTCTTAAGAGCAACTGGTACAGCTTTATGGCACTATTTCACACAAAGCTTTATTTACTATTTAGCCTTGTCAGTTGTGTTTGGAAGGATGTTTGCAGCTAAAAGACAGACGAGAACAATTACAGAGTTAAGAACAGTAAAGAGGGACCAAGTAAAAGAATGAACAAAAATCAGCAATGTCGGAGCAGTGTTAATCACTGCAGATATTAATCATGACAGATAATATCATGACAGAAGAGCAGTGGTTCTCCTGGTGTTCAGCCTTGAGGTATTTCCAGGTGTGCCTTTGGAAATTGCACCAGCAAAAGTTAAATCAAATGAAATAAAATAAAGTGATTTAATCAATCAACCTTTCGTGAGTATTAGAGTTCTTTGTAAAACCTAATAAGGCATTAGGACATGACATAAACATGTACAGATTAAAAATACACTCCAACAGGTGCCACAGTGACAGTTTTGCATGGATATAAATATGGTTGTCCCACCGGCCGTCCATGAAATCACCCAATAGGTATGGGGTTTCCTCCGGTGGCACTTTAGCTCTGGATGAAAACCCCACCAGCCCGGGCCCCTCCGTGGGTCCGCGGCCGACACCGGGCCCCCTTTCTCCGCAGGGGGATGGCAGGCCAGGGCCCCCCACCGCCTCCAGAGTTACGGAGGAGTACAAGGGGCACGACAGTTTTGTCGGAGTACCAGGGGCGCCAGATACTGCGTCCAGTTTGATTTTACGTGTGCATTGAGCTCAAAAAAATTGAAAAACTTCATAAGACTGAATGTTAGTCCAGTCCAGTTGCAAGTTTAATCGCTTTAAATGAAGAAAGTCAGTCAAGCCCAGCTTATGTTCCTTGTTTAAATGCATAGAGATGAATAATTCAATCCTGCACTAAGAAGTTGCATATTGCATATTTTATGTCTAGATGGTTGGGTCAGAATTTGGCGTAATATCGTAATATCATGAAAGCATGGATCCAACCTGCCTTGTATCAACAGTTCAGGCTGCTGCTAGTGGTGTAATGGTGTGGGGAATGTTTTCTTGGCACACTTTGTGACCCTTAAACCCTTCAGCCTACCTGACATTTGATGCTGACCATGTGCATCCCTTTATGACCACAGTGTACCATCTTCTGATGGAAATTCCATGTTAAAAAGCTCAGATCAACTCAAACTGGTTTCTTCAACATGACAGCGAGTTCACTGTACTCCAGTGGCCTCCACAGTCACCAGATCTCAATCTAACAGAGCATCTTTGGGATGTGGTGGAATGGGTCACTGGCATCATAAATATTCAGCCGACAAATCTGCTGCAACTGTGATGCTTTCGCATCAATATGGACCAAAATCTCGGAGGAACGTTTCTAGCACCTTGTTGAATCAATGCCATGAAGAATTGAGGCAGTTCTGAAGGCAAAGAGGGTCCAACCTTGAACAAGAAATGTGTACCGAATAAAGTTGCTGCTAAGTTTACAATATTGTAATAAAATATATGGTAATACTTCCCAAAAGTTTCAGCCCTACTTTGAATTGGTGTGAAAAAATGGATCACATAGATGCAGCAAATTTACATACAGGGCAATTTATATTTTAATTTAAGCATTAAAAACAAGGATATGCATGCTTTTTAATAACTTTAGATGTCTTTAGTATCAGAAACATCAAGTATAACTCAAGTCTTCAATGCAGTTGAATCAATATATGTTATTTAATGTATGTATGTCAATACTGTATTTACTGAACTGCACTTTAGAGCCTGCAGTCTGTTTCCTGCTAAGCAAACATATTAATGGCATTATAAAAACTTTAATATGCAAAGCCAACAGGAATATGGTGCTGTAATGAATATCTGCAGAGCTCTCCTAGATACAGCAGAGAGGGGTCGGGGTGTCGGAAAGCGAGGAAGCAGAAACCCAAATTTCAATTTCTCCACCAGCTCAGAGCGACGCAGCGTGCTGCAGCTTTGATCATAGTGGAATAATACACTTTGATGCTTAGAATAAAAGATCCACCTTTTGATGTGTGTGGGATTTTTTTTTCTCCCTCCCCTCACCCCTTGATACTCCGGGTTTCCATGAAACACTCGGAGTCATCGCTATGACCCAAATTTGGTGTCAAGATGTTATAAAACTAAGATCACAACGCGACGCCACGCTCTCGCAGGTTTTTGAGATCTCTCCCTGTGATTTGTGGGGATACGCTCCAGTAATGGGAAGCTGTCTCCTCTTGGATTCAACCTGAAGGATGATGGGAAAAGTTCAGGCCAGGTTAAATTTAAGTTATGAGCTTCTCTTCAATGGGTTAGTGGGCCCCTGGTGACAGCTTTCTGTCACATTTATGACACTGGGTTTGATTTTAGTGTTTAAGCTGGGCAATAAATTCAGCATTAGTTATATAAATACCTTTAATGAAATATTAGGCAAGACAATATTGTTAATATTATAGTTCATGTAGATGTTGATTTTAAAAAAATGCATCAGGTCCAAAGCCCGGTTAATGTTAGATTATATGTTTTAAAGTCTCAGTGGGGGTTTATCATTTAAATTGATAACGAAGCATTAACATTATAATTAGGGCTGTCAGGTTTTTTTGCATTTACTGCAGTGAGACATTTACGTGTTCAGTTTTTGTAAAGACATTAGTTGCATCCTATTTAGTCACTTTAAGTGCCCTGTTGTTGAATTACTGCAGCGCTGCACAAAAATCAGTGAGTTTGTTTACGCATCAGATCGGGAGAGCCGACCTACGATGAAATCTAATTGGCCTGTAAGCCAAGGCAAGCAAGCCAACTTTATTTGTAGAGTGCCGTTCATGCAAACAGCAAATCAAAGTGGTTTACAAACTTAAATCTTAAGACATAATGAGCATTATTGACAAACAGTCATCCGATCACTTTCCACTTTTTTGAAAGGTTCTGCCCTCCCCAAACACTTTCTTTGGGCTGAAGTCCACATGGAAAAGATCTTGAAATTCTAATAATCTAGAGGAAAATGGGGATGTACATATATAACAGTTTGTTAAAAATAGAGACATGTCCATACTGCCAGACCTAATCAGGGATTTAAAGTGTGTTGCAGAAATAGAAGCAAATAACAGTAATGTCTACATGCAACCTCTTGACATTCACTCAGCAGATGTTAATTTATCAGAGTCTTCTCTGGTACGCTCTCTGATGGGCTTTTATTGATGTCTTTAGATGCTTAATTTAAAGAAGTGCTACTTTAAAGATTTCATGAAGTGCTGGTTTACATGGACTGAGAAAAGGCAGAGCAGCTGATTGCATGGATGGAAAAGAAAGTGAAGTGCGTGTTTGATGGAGATGTTGCTGGGAAACTGAAGAATCAGCATCATTAGGCCCATTTGACAGAATCAGGTGATGTGGACATACACTCCAACTCACTCAATGTTATTAATAAATGATCACTTCCCCGCCGCGGATTAATAACAGAGAGAAAACGCTGAGCGGCACTGTGGCGCTGCAATCAATTAGGCTGATAAAAGCCCCCCTATTTTCTGTTGAGTGTCCCCATCTTGAATAACAACCAGAGGCTGAAAAGGGGAGGGGGGGGGTCTGGTTGTCTAGACATGCAGCTGTGAGTCATGGTGGAGTGTGGACAAACCTTGGCAGCTAAATTAGAAGCACCTTGTCAGGTTTAATCTGTTTTCATGGGAGACCCCACTGCTCACCCCGCTGTTCTTTTACTCTCTGCACTAACTGACTTCATGTCTTCTCCTTCTTTAACAAGTGAAATATCTACAAGCTGAGTCCTAGTAGAGATGTACTTTCAGAGGCTGGTAGAATGATTTATACTTCACTGCTTTTTACAATTCCACGTGTTTCAAGTATCTGTTAGTCCAGTGTCTGATTGAACCTCAAGTATTAATAGAATAGAATAGATAGACTTTATTGTCTGTCCCAGGTGGTGACAGAAATTTTTCTTTGACTGGGCTCACATAGAACAATCACACAATGCCATTCAGACACATTCAACAATAAAACACAAAGTTAAACACAAGAAACAGATGTTAAGTCATTTTTGATCCAAAGCTGCAGTAGCCTGAGGGATGGAGACACTGTGGGCAGTATTTAAGGGTGTGCAATCTACAGAGATTCAACGGTCAGAAGGAGGGCAGCAAGCTACATCCGAAGCAGAAACAGATAATAACATGCTTGTTTTTATATTTCCAACTTTGAGATCATTACACAAATGTGCAGGAAGCTGCAGGATTTGTTCGATTGCTGCTAAAGTGGTGCTCTCTTTCTACATGCAATGCAAATCTATCTATCCATCTTGCTATCTACCTATCTACCTATCTATCTATCTATCTATCTATCTACAAACCCTATTCTACTGAAGTTGGGACGTTGTGTAAGACAAAACAAAACAACGGTTTGCAACTTCTTTTTTAACCTATATTTAGTTGAAAGACTTGATATTTAATGTTCAAACTGATAAACTTTTGCTGGGTTTTGGCAAATATTCACAACTTTTGAATTTGGTGCCTGCAACACATTCCAAAAAGAACCTGGGACAGGGGAAACAAAAGGCTCAGAAAGTTGAGGAATACTTAAAATCACCAGTTTGGATCACTCCACTGGTCAACATGATTGGGTAGAAAAAGGAGCATCTCCGAAAGACTCAGGCATTCATAAGCAAGGGTGAGGTTCACCACTTTGTGAGTGAGCAAATATCCAACAGTTGAAGAACGACCAGACTGTTTCAGAGCAAAGTTCAAAAACTGGCATCTGTGATGTTGTGGGGATGTGTTAGCACCCATAGCATGGGTAACTTGCTCATCTGTGAAGACTTCTTTTTCAGGGACGTCTCTGCTGACAATGACAAGCCACTTTCTGCAGATGTTACCACAGAGTGGCTTCATAATAAAAGAGTGTAGGTACTACACTGGCCTCCTGCAGTCCAGACAAGAAGCCCCATTGGAAATGTGTGAATGAAGTGCAGAATACGACAATGGAGACACTGGACTGTTAAGCAGCTGAAGTTGTACATCAAGCAAGAAAATAAAGAATTCAACCTACAAAGCATTAACAATTAGTGTTCCCAGTTCACAAACACTTATTGAGTGTTGTTAAAAAGAAAGGTGATGAGAAAAGGTGGTAAACATGACCCTGTCTCACTATTTTGAAATGTGTTGCAGCCATCAAGTTCAAAATGAGTGCATATTTGCACAAGAACAATGAAGTTTGTCAGTTTGAATATTAAATATCTCAAATTTGTAGTGTATTCAACTTAAAAAAAGGTCAAAAAGTGTTTGTAAATCATAGTTTTCTGTTTTTATTTACATGATCACATGAGTGACAAGTTCTCGACTTGCAGGACATGAAGAACAAAGTGGATACTGTTGTAGATTCTTAACTGTTATTGGTTTTCAAATCTATCCTAGAAAAACATTCATGAACAGAGAGATCCTGTTATGATCTCCAGCTGAGTTAAAGCTGAGTTTCTATAGATATGATGCAGAGTACAGAGTAACAATTAAACAGCAGTTGTGCAATAGTACATCCAGTGTCTGACCTCCACACCCCTGCATCAGAGGATGCCAACTGTTCTAGACGAGCTACACCTCTCTGACTGCTTTGCGTTTAGTCAGAGAGCTTCCCCTAAACTTCAAACCTCTGCTTATATAAATACGTGGTGGAGGGACTCACAAAGCAAACCCAATCCATATTCCTCAGTAAATACACCTCTGAAAAACAAACATATAAAAACATAGCCTCCTCTGTAGTCAAAGAGACATTTCTCAACCTCCAGCTGGTACTTTTCTTACTTCTACTGGTTGTTCAAGGTCTCTCAGATGTTATGGATAAATTGTTTCCTTTTAACCAAGAAAGTATGACCTGACTGTTTGTCCTCTGTGTTCTGCTTCTTTTCCTTCAGAATGCCGATGACCTCTTGGTAGCATCAGCTGAATGTCCTAGTGATGACGAAGATTTGGAGGAGTGTGAGCCAGGAAATGGTGAGTCAACTCAGGGAGTTCTGTCTCCATAGCACTGAAAGAAAGGTGAAAAAACAAAGGGCAGTTTAGAAACAAAAGTAGATGTAACCCTTACTCCTCTTTGATGAGTCTTTGGGACTGCACCTCCCTCTGTCTGCAGCTCTGATTGGCCAGATGTGCGCCTGCTCTTATTGGTTTTCAGAGCCGCAGGCGGGCAGCTGCACTGTGGTCCATCACTTGCTCAGTGGAGTGGTACTATCTGGCATTTCCCCAGCTGTTGCACTGATCTCCTGCCTGGAGTTTTAACAAGTCAGGACAGTTTCCACGTGGAATCGCAGCTTGTTCTCCTCGGCTCACAGCTGTGGCGTGGCAGGCACAGTGGCTGAAACACTGTGAGTGTGAACAGCGGGTCAGCTAATGTTCTGACACCATGGCAGGTGGGGGAGTTAAAGGCCATGAGTTTTTACTTCCTGTCACTGCGGTTACTTACTCTATTAGGCTGACCTTCTTTTAAGACTGCCAAGAACCATGTTACAGGAAAAAAGGTATTTTAATTTAGGCTTTGCCTTCAGTATGAACTTTGAATACACAGATTCAGTGAATTTTTTTTCTAAAAATCCTGTTTGACAATATATTTGTAATTACACAGACTTAGAGATTTACAAAACTAATTAATGTTGGATTTCACGCTCCCCCAAATAGGGTTGTGTACTTGCAGCGGTTTGGGGATACATATCTTGATCTGAGGTTAGACTTTCTACTCGAGCCCAAAGCCGAGTCAGGCTTGGGATCCTTCTCCCTTCACATGGGGCGGGTCATGTCAGTCTTGCTTCTATTTTTTGTTTGTTAAACTGAGAGGATTAACTGTGGTGATAATCATGAATAACATCTGTACTTAGCAAGCAACCCTTTTACACCATGATTTATACACACACAAAGTAAGGCTTCAACAAAGCATCTTCCATGTCTCCCCTCAGCTTTATGTATCACCTGTACAGCCAGCATCACGCAGCACACAGATTACCAAGAAAATGGAGCTTGAGGTTGCAAAAAGCAAAATCTTATCTGTATCTTTAACACTGTCCCAGTGTGGAGGAAAGTCAGAGGTATGGAGCAACTTCAGCTTGTTTTGTTATGTAACACATACCTCAGCGATTCATTCAGGTCTCACACAAATGGATTTCTTCCATTAAACAGCTGGGACATCGCACTCCCAAGTCTTGATCATTGAAGCCAAAACGTTAAAAAAATCCCAGGTATGAATCAAGCTCGAACCCTTAGATAAAGTTTAGGGGACAGGCAGGCCTGGGCTCCGACAGAGCATCTATGGGCTAGGGTAGGCTTGGGCTGGATAATTGTTTGGGGTCCAATCTGAACTCTAATCTTGATACAGGTGTGATCATCCCATTTATGCCCATATATCCTAATATTATAAGCAGGGCGATATATCGACACATTTTTATCACCATTTTTTGATGGTATCATCGTGTTATTTATATAGAGCATGGTCCCTGCATTACTGGTAATCTTTCTTGTTTTTCCCAGTGACATAAACGATATATAATACGTTTTTCCATTACTAAACAGCCTTAACGGATGCTATGACAAAACAGATCTGAATACAACCATGAGAAAAAGGATTTTTGTGGATTTTTTAGTTTTTGGCATAATACTCAACCAAAAATACATATATCACAGGTTTAGTATTTTAATGGAGTTACATGTTTCACAAGCAAAAATCTAAATATTATATCTTTGAAAGAGGACATAACTGACATTTACCAGTTGGAAAAGGAGACCACAAAGTATGTTTTTATTCTAGCTGATGTTTGATGAAATAACAGCCAGCTGCACCTGGAAAAAAAAAGGCTTCAGCATCTAACTTTGTACTTTCCTTTATTTAAGTTCTGCTTTTGCACCTGGAGTTAACCATCCTTGATAGGAACTGCTATGAAGAGAAAAAACAAGCTGGAGCATTAAAAGTTCACTTGATGTTCACTTCAGACCTTTCAAAAAAGTTTAAGTAAACAGCAAAATGGAAATTACCTCGCTTATCTTACTATAGATCCTTGATGAATTATACATGAGGGATTGGGCAGAGGGGGAGCAGACTCTCAGTGAGCAAAAAAGAGAAACAAAGAGAAGACGGCTGTGATATTTTGTTTGTGAGCAGCAGTTTAGTCTGCGAGTCAGAGGTTTTTTTAGAACAGGGATTAGAGGTTTGAACGGAGTATATGTTGGACTGTAAATGACTGGAGATTATAGCCATCGGCGTGCTTGTGTGTCAATCTGAACTTGTGTGGAGAAACTCGAGTGTTGCATTCTCCTGTGGTTTCTCTCTGTAGGTGGCTGGGACCAAAATAGAGACTCAATTCCCTTCTTATCGAAAGGAGAAATGAGAGTTTTTCGGTGGATGCTATGCCCGGGCTTAATCTCCCGTGGGGAAACACAACTCTCTCTCTCTCGTTTTCCCACACAAACACACATAGCAGCAGACATGCTCACCTTTCCAGACAGGCACTCGTCTCCCTCTCGCTCTGTGAGTGTAAAGATTCTCCCTCCCCAGAAACAACAAACCCGTTCGTGCACGTGCTCCGTATCGCACCCTCCAGATGCCACAGGAGTTCTTGCCAGGTGAGCCCGCGGGGTTGGATAAGCTTCGATGAAAACTGTGGACTGGGAGAGAGGAAGAATCAACACTGTCTGAAAAACATGTCCCCCCCTCCATCACTGCTCAGCAAACAAAGGCCCCCAGTCTCTGTATGATAGCAGCCCTTCCCTGTGTTTTCAATTACAGGATGCAGCTCGCTGTTATTGAACTGCCTCCAGGAAGGAGAAGTAAT
Source organism: Cetoscarus ocellatus (assembly GCA_037902135.1). Lineage (NCBI taxonomy): Eukaryota > Metazoa > Chordata > Actinopteri > Labriformes > Labridae > Cetoscarus > Cetoscarus ocellatus. The sequence goes on along the minus strand of JBAMNC010000859.1, from coordinate 24,982 downwards.
GTTAAGCACAGCTGAGCGAGATATGACTGCTGTGAATACACGAGGATCGATGAGTCTGTCCTGCAGACAGTGCTGTCTTTACAGATGCATTACCTACAGATAACTCAAGGGTATCTGCTCTCGATGGCTTTACACTAAGAGCTGGGACATGCAGGGACGTCAGGAGTTATTGATATGTCTTCAAATGAGTTATAAGTTTTAATAAATATATGATGATGATGTCAGGCCAAGTTTTTAACAAAAAGCTTGTTTACAGTAAGAGTGACTTACCTTTAAATGCTAATCAACCACAAAATAATCTATTTAAGAGGTTCTGTCGAAAGGGTGAATTATTACTTCATTGACTTCTTTTACTATAGAGTATTTGTATTTTTAGAAAAAAAATCACATGGTGAAGATAGCTGTTTAATAGCATAGTCTCAAAAATAGAATAAACATGCAGGTGAACTTCAGCCCTCTGTCTAGTTGGCACAAACTGGGAGTGAGGGCTACTTTTTTGAGTGATGCCAAGAACTTGTGCAGCTTGGTCAGGGCTCACGTTCCCTCTTGCCCCCTATCCTAAATGAATGCAACATGTGCGAGCATCAGCGACAAAATAAGGCCAATTACATGAACCCATATGTCAGTGTCTTGACTTCCCTCAACCAACGCAGAGCAATGTCATGCAACACAGCACGACATTTTTGCCTCAACGCCCTGTTTCTAGTTTCCTCTCCATCACTCACAGACAATGAACCATCATTCATTCAGAGACGGATTTTGAAAAGTGAAATGATTTACTTTCATTCTCAGCTCCGAGGGAGGAAACTTTAAGCTCACAGAGAGCTGGGTATTGAAGAACCTTTGAGGTGTTTCGGCGCATGTACAATAAAAGCTCTTGATGTTCTGTTTACTCGGGGAAATATGGGGCACTGAATGACAATTTTTACAGATGCAGTGTGGACAGCAGACACTGTTCTGTGCGATGTGGTGCAACATCTTTCAGTTTCAGTATTGTTATGGTTAAAAATACACTTCTTTTGTCCCTATTCTTTCTGATACCATGGTAATAGAAATAGAAGTCTCAAACACCCAATACTGGGTAATTCATCGTCTCTAATCCTATAAATTGCAGGCAAACTCAGGCAACAAAAGTCAAAGTCCTGAATGCCTAATATCTTCATTTATTGATTTTAACTTAAGGAAAATGCAGGCAAACACTTGCACAATGTCTCAATTGATGATAGATGTCACAAGGGGTTTTTAAGCTCATTGCCAATGCGCCCCTTTTTCCAAGTGCTGCCAATCTCTTTGTGCAACTTTGTTGGTGTCTTCTGTTAAAAAAGACTTAAGATCATCAAGTTTCTGCACTTTTTAATACAATTGATAATCAAAATAAGAGAATGTAACATTTTGAAATGCATGGCAATAAAAACGAACAATTTTGTTATTATTCAAGTAAAAATCAAATAATATTGAAACCTGATTGGGACTGTTGCAACAAAATCTTCAGCCTAGACCCAAATTGTGCATTCTTTAGCTAGCCATTGTCCAAAATTAAATGATTATTATTTACATGTACAGCTGCTGTCAACATTTTCTGTAATGTTGTATACAATGTGATTCATGTATGAATAATCTTATTAAATGGTAGTATCATGAATGAAAACGGGGGGTGGCATTAGCTCAGTAAGTACAGAGTCAGATATGATGCCACAAGGTTGCTGGTTGAGCAAGGCTCCAAACCACAAACTCTTGGAGCGCAACAGACCATCACTCTGGTATCTTTCCAATAAAAATGCATGTTTTTATGAAACTATGTGTCAAACATGTTAGACAAGAGTGTAAAGAATGGAATCTCCATCAATGAAATTCCTGCATACTTACAGAAAGGTATGCTCTCTGTCTTTTACTCCCCCTCTGAATGACCTCCAGTCAGATTTCCAAAAAGTTTGAAGAAGTGGGCAGAACTGGCAAAGTACTCTCCACCAGTTTTATCATTTTTTCTAAATATTGACAGTATTTGTACAATTTGAACAAAGCTTTGGATTGAAATTTCATTCATAACACCTAACTCTGATTCATTTCTGTCAAACGTTGTAATGAAATGATTATTAAGTAAAAAAAAAAATGCAACTTTAATATTTCTTGTGACTGCTTCTAAGGAAAATATTATGTGTTGGATTAAAGCACAAACTAAGAAATATTACCAAAGATCAGCAAGTCTGAACTACAGGTCATTAAAATAATAATAATAAGAAAAAACATAGTATTTCAGGGTATTGGAAATTTTGACAGCCTCAATTTAGAAAATGTTGCAGATTTTTTGCGAGTGAAAGTCCTTAACATAAGATGATAAGAAAATTATTGTTCTTCACTATCAAAACTTGCAAAAAACAATGAATGTAAAATGTCCAAAAAGGGCAAAATTTTTCAGAACGATTGGAAACATGACACCAATCATCAGCTTACATCCACTTATACAAATGCTACTGGCATATTTGTCCGGTTTAGATCATGCTCTCTCATTCACTCTGTGTTATTTGGAAATTTGACTGATAATAGTAAAAAGCATGTACATACTGATACCTAAGATCATTAAGAACGGGGATTTTATCATTTTGAAATACATGATATTCAACAACTTTAAAATAGAAATATTGCAAATGTTGTCAGACAATTTGGGCAATTTCTATTTTTGATAAGTAAGATGGTACCCAACATTGGCTGTCTAGGACTGCTATTTTTGCCAATGTAGTGTCAAACAGGTACCTATATTATTTAAGTCTAAACTGCTCATCTGAATCAGGGGCTAGAGCCTATCCCAGCTGTAATTTCGCTAGCCCATCACAGGACTGACCTCAAGAGAATGACAACAATGCCTAAGGTCAATTTAAAGTCAAAATAAGCATGATGTTGGACTATTGGTGGAAAGTGTAGTGCTTGAAGAAAACCTGTGAGGCACCAGCACTACCTGTTGCACCACCATCTAGAACCATATTGTGTAATAAAATAATAATTCTGGTACAATTCTGACAACCATTTGTAACAGAAGATATTGATTGTTTTTTGATCTGTTCTTGTAAGAACATGATTCTTGGTCTGCATCATGCGGCCCTATATAAATACATATGGACTGATATGAGTCCATCCTACAGTCGACACATCGTCCTCCACCTTTATGTTTATATACGGCCAATTCAAAGATTTCTTCCAACAACAGCTTTCTATCCACAATTTTTGGAGCTGTGGGTCTCTAAATGAAGCCCCCTCACTGTGATTATAGGGCAGCAACAGTCGCACACTTCCTGACAGGCACAGGGTGGATGCAATACAGACACAAGTATAGGGCACATGGAGCAGGGAAAAAAAAGTCCTACAGGAAGAGATGATCGGAGAAAGAGCTGGGAGGAGGACTGCGTTTTGAAGGACTGACCCTCATTGAGATTTGCGTCACGTTCCTCTGCGCTCAAAGCAGGAGAGGAGAAACAGCGAGCAGAGAGAGAGAGCGAGTGAGAGCGAGAGAGAGACGAAGATACGAGGAGAGGAGGAAGAGGATGCAAAACAGAGATGTAGAGAGGGAAATTCCCGAGAATGATTCCCGCTTTTCCCACCAGGCTAATTAAACTCTGACTTTGTACGGGAGCTTTAATTACATCACCTCGTTAAAGCTTTTGGTAGGGATCCTGCGCCGTTGTTAATGATCCTCCCGTCAGAGGAGTGACAAGAAACAGGACGCGGATTAAAGAGATGAAACTTGGTGGGGACAGAGTGACAGAGTGAGAATAAACACTCAGCAGGAGAAACACTCAGAGATATTTTAGGTGTATCACACAGGCATGAATAGTGATTCACAGAAGCTGATTGTATTCACACAATTAAAACAGAGACACAAACACGTTCTCCAAAAAGCCTGCCTCATTAAATCTTTCATTCTCACTTTCTCTACCTTAGCATGACCTCACTTCTCCTTCTCTTGCATACCTCTGAGCTACTTATCAGTCCCAGGGTGTTGGAAGCTGTGTATCGGTTTTACTCCTGACAAGATCACAGCTTTGAGGCGCTCCTCAATAATTCACCAGACGACACGCTATAGAGACGGGCTGCGAGTGTTCTCTTTAGGTCGAGGAGCCAAACTAAGAGATTGGGTGATAGATGAGGAATGACCCGCAGCGCTCAATCCCAACCCCCCCTCGTTCTGAGCCACTCACAGCTCACATGTGATCAAACCCGCAGTGGTCGATCGGTTTGGGTGTCAGTTATTTGTCAGTGTGATACGTTATTGATCTCCATCAGAAAGTCGTCCATTCACAAGTCAGAGACAAAGTTTTATTATACTGGGTCCCCAGTTTGAAAGGGTGTTAATGTTAGAAGAGGAACAGTGTGTTTTGAATAAACTATTAACAGTACAACATCCTGTTAGCACAAAACAAAAAAAACAGAGAAGTGTCTGCTTTATGTTACTGCAGACCAGACTGTGCAATGCAGAACAGAGCATAACAATGAACTGATGAATGTACAAACCAGTATGGATAAAGGATTGACCAATGACAGACGAATGGATACATGAATACATGAGTACAAAAATACATGATATACATTAATGCACTGATAGATGGATGAATGAACAAAAGGACAGATTGAAGGAAACAAGTTGGATGATTAGATAGATAGATAGATAGATAGATAGATAGATAGATAGATAGATAGATAGATTTAATTGATAATTAGACAAAGGGATGGCTAGATAGAGAAAGTTAATTGGATTGAAACATGAATAGACAAATACATGGATAAATGGATCAATAGATAGCATGATGAATGGACGGATAAATAGAAAAATATTCAACTGACAGATTAAGGTCTGGATGGTTGGATCAGTATATAGAAGCATAGATAGATAAGTAGACCAAAGGTCTGATAGTTGTACCGATGCTAGGATAAATTGATTGATGGATGGTTGGATTAAAAGACATTTGGAAGGATGGATGATGACGAAAAGATGGCTGAACAGAAAGATGGATGTATGGAAAGATGGATGGATTGAAAGACAGGAAAATTTAACCGACCAAAGGATGGATAGCAATATGTGTACCTATAAATGGGTAGGTGGATGAATGGAAATAAAAGTGCAGAATGGTCAAAGAACTTCTGTAGAGTTGTTTCAAACTGATGCCAGTAAGACATGAACCTTGCTAAGGCCTTAAAAAGCTGCATTTGTTTGGTTTTTAAACAACATATTATCATCATTCAGATTTCATATCAGAAACAACAAAATGGTTTTGAATTATTCAGTACTTTAGTGTGGAAATATTATGTTTGACCTAAGCTCTTAAAAGATTTTCTGCAAATAGATGCATATATTTTTCTAATTAAATTTGGAAAAATAAGCTAAGAAAATGCGTTGATCCTCAACAATTTTAAATGTTGAAAAGTCATCCAAATATTCCTCACTACCATCAGGTCAAGTATTATGTATATTCTGATACTGGTTGAAAGAGGGCAAAGACTTTCCAAAACTTTTTTTCATTTTGAACATTCAATGTCAGGCTCTTACTTCAGAGCTTCAAATGGTCTGAAGTCAAAATCTAGCACTTGAGATTTCTAAGAGAGGACAGCAAAACTGTCAAAATAATTGGGTGAAGAGGAAAAAGAGTCAGAAATATAAGAGCGCTTTCACCAAAATACCAAAAAATGGGAGCTAAAGAGACACTCTTGCCACTCAGGGGTTTGAAAAAGCTGTCCGACAACAAAAACAAGCCTTGCTCACTGTGATGTTTGGACCTGCTCTGGACTAGAACAAAAAAGAAATATAGTGTAATTTATGTCATTTTTGCTGGTAATGTGATTTTTTGAAGCACCTTAAATGTAACAAAGCACCTCAATCTGTAAAAGCCTGACGTTACATTCTACAAAAAATTATGCTTTTGCTACGATGGATTTCATTTAATAAATTAAAACAGGATTATACTAACAACTTCCCACTTGGTGCAGTCACCAGCTCGTTCTTACCCATTTTGTGCCAACGTAATGAAATATACTCAAGTCATCAACAAAAAAAACAGATGGAGTGCTTTTATTGAGATTGAAAAGGGTTGTGTATACTAAGATTTATCGTCAAGAGTTTGCTTTTTACAGGGTCAGCAGCAAATTACACAATATAGCATAAATACACTATAACATAGCAAAAATGTGTAAAGATATATGAATCAGTGCACTCTATAACTCCAGTTGTTATTCAGCAGTGTTACAACAGTTTCTACTGCACACAGTGCACTTAGTCATTATAATAAATACAATAAAGATTAAACTGAGCTTTCATCGAGGCAGGAATGAGTGAGGAGAGTGGTGCTCCATCATCTCAGCTTGCTGTTTAACATACTTATCAAAAACTCAGGAACTGCATTATTCAACATTATTCACACGCCTTGGAATCATTTCCAAAAACTGGTCAATGATGCATTCTGTCATCAAGTATTTCTGCTGCAAACTATCCTTTATGAATAATGTTTCCTTATTTTCCCCTTGTGCCTGTTTTCTCTCAGCAGAGCATCTTTTTTGTTCAAAATTAAAACTGTAAATATCACAGCTTTTCCAAGAAACATGGCTGAGTGGTGCTGCTTCCTGTGGTCTGACTCTTCCAACATCGTTTATTTTACTTTGACAGGTTTCCCACAGATCCTAAAAAAAGTCTGAAATCTTACTTGAATCTCAAAAGCCACATTTCACTTGTAAGAGGTCTTAGATTTTTGACACCACTTAGACTAAGACAGTTTTTATTAAATCTTTTTCTGACTACTTAAGCAGCTGACTCGAAAACACCTGAAACTAGAAGTGCTCCAAGAGCACAAACCTCAGCAAAGGCATTTCCAACATTGTCGGGTGAGTTATTGTTAAAAAAAAAAAAAAAAAAAAAAAAAAAAAACGCGCTCTCCGGCTCTGTAAACAAATCCCTGAAGAAAATCCTGCATCCGCACCTGGATTCTAATCACATCTCTCTTGTACCATGCACAACATTTACTAAAAATGACCTCAAAATCCGTTCAGACATTATTGAGTTATTAGCCAAAATGGTGAAAACGGCCGATCTCGCAATTTACAGAAAGCATTGAAATAATTACTGGATCAGCACTTGGGTTTGGGTCTCCACCCAAATCTAATCACATTTTTCTTGACCAACATTCCTTGGACTTCCACCCAAATCCATTCTTTGGTTTTTGAGTTTTGTTAATGAAGAAACAAACAACGACATCAAAAACATGAACTCCTTTGCAGAGGTAATAAACAGGAGTAGTAAACAATAACACAAGCAGAAGATTGTAGCAGGGCCTAAAATTAACAAATGCCCAAAATAAGGTATATTTTCTATTTGGCATGTAAACAATATGTTAGGGGGGTTATATGACACATGAGTTATGAATGTTTGAATCTAAACAGTCATGTGTCAATTCATGTTAAAGAAAAAACATGATTTTATTTCTTTGTGTCCTGATCTGATGGAATGTTCTGATCTTTGGAACATAATGCTGTATTAAATTAGTAAATACAAAATAAATTTATGTAGTACAGAATACAATTGATTATTTGTCCCAGTAAAGATATGCCTGGGCAGTGAATTAATTCAATCTGCCATCTTGGCTGCTAAGTTAAAAGTTCAAATTACAGACCTCGACTTTAACAATGAAAGTTCTGTAACAAGTTCTCTCATGTCTGTTTCCCTCTCTCAGGAGAGCATTTCACTTTTTTATCACATGAATATTAAGCTAACTGGCTTGTAGCGTTTTAGAAATACAAGGATATAAGGATCTCACTTCATCACATCAGCAGTTGAGTGAGTTTTACAAAAAAAAAAGCATTACACTTGTTGATGCCATTTATTCTGTAGTGCATTAAAATGTGTTGATTTTCCCATGTTTTGATCTTTAAGAGATCTTAAAGTAGATTTAAAGTGAATATTGACCTGAGGATTCTTTTCAAACAAAAACTTCTGGAGACAAACATGTAGGGTTTTGGTTGAAACTGTGAAATTGATCAAAGCCAGAAAAAAACGTAATATTTTAATTTGGTATGGTCCAATTTTACAGCTGCTGCCCTGACAGAACCTTGGGAATGATGCTCATTTAGTTAAAAAATTGAAACATAAGGAAGCTGGAACTGCTTTTGAAAGCTGCAGCTCTGTTTCTGTGCAGTATTCATGTTTTTTTATTACTGACTTGTAAAGGACCAGAATGATTCTCTGCCTTAGGCGGAGCGTTCTGTCGTCAAAGCTCTGTCTGTTTCACATGAGGCAACAAAATGCAACTATTCCACCTAATTGTTTCACTTAAGAAGTTTCAAAATCAACCTGATAGTACAGTAATTAATACCATAGCTCAGGGGTTGCGTCCTTTCATTACTGTTTATCTTTGGCAGCGTGCCGCACTTCTTTGCACGCTTACACCTTCACCACAGCATCACCAGCTTTATCCCGGTCTAGACATAAAATGATAGCAGATGAAGCTTCAATGAGAAAGACAGTGGGATCAAGAGGACAGACATAAAACAACAAGCTGACAGCAGAGTGTACATCCCTGCAGGTATTACTTGGATTAGACCACATTTGACAATGCAGTCGCACTGAGAGATCTTTTGGTTTGTGCTGCACACCAGACAAAATTCTTCTATAATATTATAATAAATCTGCCCCCACCCACTCCATGTGCAATAACAAAGTGGCCCAACAAGACATTTCTGAATTATACAGGATCTAAGACTTTAAAGCTGAACTCAATGAGGTAGATTTATAAAGATTAAACCATTATTTTGTTTTACCAGGGTTCCTGCACACATTTTTAAAGGTTATTACGTTTAACGTCTTTTCTTTAAGACCCTAATGGGGAACATTTTGGCACCAAAGAACAAATAGTAGTTAAAACAGGTGTAGGAAATTGAACAATTCTTTCTATTTTGTGAAGAATGCTGATTTTCTAAAGACAGATCTTTATTTAACTGAAATGCAACAAGACAAGAGTGCCTAATATCATTTTAAAACATACAATGTTGCACTGCACTCCCAAGAGAGGTAAGGCAGCACAGAATTTTTTTTATAGGTGCAAGCAACATATTGCTGCCAGGATTTTCTACGGAAAAAAAAAAAAAAAAAAGCTTATATAGAGATTCAAAGACTTAAGACATAAAAAGAAAGACTCGGACAGTATGGCATTTAAAATTAAACATCTCTCACAGGTTGAAAATTAGACTTTTGAAGACTTTTTTTGGCCCTAAATTTCAAAATCTAATTTAAGACCATGTAAGACTCTTTAAGGGTCTGTAGTGAATCCTTTTTATGAATATATTTTACAAAAAGAGGGAGAAAAGTTGTCAAAAGTGTCTACCACAATTTGCACAGGTGGCTGCTTGCAAAGCATTCTGGGTTGACTTTTAACTTGAACCAGGAAGGCAACTTTTAACAGCTTCTATCCATTGATAGGTTAAGTCCATCCATAAAATTAGAGGGATGGTTTAATGTTGTTCAGGAGTGCTGTTTTGTTGGTAAAAAGTCCTCAGTTCAAAAAAGTATGCAGCAGAGGTGGGCAGAGCTAACAGCATGTCCCTGCTTCATGTTATCTTTTGTGCTTGTTTTAATTAAGAGTCCTATGAAGGCAGGATTTAGATAAACAGTTTGTTTTTTCCAGATTTTTTTGTTTTTGTTTTGTTTTTTAAGAATCAGTTGGCTGTGGATTCAGAACAAATATCCTGGTAGGAAAGCTCAGCCTCAAAAAGAGACGTGAAGCAGATATAGTAGGTTGCAGCACCACGGGAGGAAGAAAAATAAGATACAGGGGAAAAGAAAGTAGCAGGGAGAAGGTGAAGTGGGAGATTTTGATATCTCTGTATTCCCGGTGCATGTCTGGGGTTTATTTATACTACAGTAAGCTGGAAACACCGGGCCCAGGCCAGAGAACAAATCCAGGCAGCTTCATGGAGCCAATCCAGGTGCTGATGAGCTGTAGGGAGGTGACTTTGACTGCAGCCAATATGTGACTCTGAGCGTGACACGATATGAGCAGAGCATCATCCCTTTGTGTCAACATGAATCACATTGCCTGAGAGCGACAGCAGCAAATGCAGCAGTTGTAAACAGTTTATGGAGTCACATGTATTCTGCCCCCCCCCCCCCCCTGCATAGATTATATGGTAGTAATTGTACCTATTGTGCTGCATGATTTAAAAGCAAGCATGGGGAGATATATAATGCACGGACCATGCTGTTGGATTTTCCATCTGCAGCCCTAATCAAAGCTGAATTATAGAACACTCAAACTCCAAACAACCTTTTTGCTCTAAATATTTCAAATGGATGTGAGCGGAGCGACGTGATCGGCAAGGCAACGATGTTTGTTAGGAGGCCGGCGAAGACGCATCAGTATCCATCTGCCCTGTGCTTGTTTTGAATAAATGGAGAGAGGATGACTCATACTGGCAACGATGTGGAGTGGCGTGTGGATAAAGATAAAAAAGAAAATTTCATCATGCCCACTAAACGTGGCTCCAGTGTCTCAGTTTTTCAAATCAATGGAGTCGAACTCGATCAATCAGGCCGAATATCTTTAGGTCTGTTTTGCTTTTATGCTTAAGTGACAGTGTTATGGCGGAGAAAGAGGCACCCACTCACTGGATTCAAGCTATATGCCTATTTCAGCGAGGTTGCATCAAGACTGGTCACACCAGAGTCAGGGGGTTTGTGCCACTCAAATTAAAACCACAGACCGAGCCTGTCTTACAACTAGTTATGTCATTATTTGTGTGGACTTGTGTGTGATTTTGAAGCCTCAAAGTTTGGCAGTTAGTCCATGCCATCTTTGTTTTGATGGCACCAGAGGTGACTGTATTTGGACCAGAGAGTAAATATGCAAAGTCACGCTGGCCTGTGGAGATGTGAGAAAATATCCACTCACAAAAATGTCACAGATTTTAACAAGAGGTTCTAAATGCCAGAGTTTTTTTTTTTTAATTGATACTCCTGATGACACGTGCCTTGTCTTCTTTAGTTTTTAGTTTTTTGTATCATAAATGAAGCTCCAAAGACAACATCATACTTATGTTAAATACTCAGAGGCATAATGTCATGAACTCCAAATGAATCCCCTTAAGCAATATTATTTATCAAACCTAGTAAATGAACTGTTTTGGGAGCAACTTGCCAATAAAATGGAAGCCACTCCCCACAGTAAGCTTAATTCTACTCTTAATGTGGCTAATTTATGAGACTAACATCAGATAGAAGACCAAACCATTGACAAGAAGACTGTTATTGAGGTAACACTAGGGCTGGGTATTCCCAGTGCCACAATACAATGTGTATCCCAGTGCAGAGGCCACAGTATGAAATGTATTTCAGTACCTCTTAATTGTGGACATTGGCTTACCTTTTAAGAAATTCCTGATGACTTAATTCTAATTTGTAGAAACAAAACCAGCAAGAACAAGGTTTAAAGGACCATAAAACTTACAGCACTGAAATCTCAGGTCTCCAATGATCTTGGAAGTCATTCAAAATTTGGAACATGAATTTATCGTGTAGTTTGGCTTCTACTGGTACTGTGGGCTATGGTGGGTAGTCAACATTGAAACTGAGTCTGGAGAATGAGCCTCTCTTGTGATAAAGTAATGATACAGAGATACAGATGTGTTCAGAGCAGAGCTCCTTAATCACCCGACCTCAGACTGGTACCACGCCTTAGATCTTTGGTATCAGGCAGCAGAGAAATAAGAGAATTACCAAAGAGAGTTTACTTTTGACGAATGACAGAATAATTGAATATCTGTGTGTTGCTTAACTATGCCGATTTCCTGTCACAGCTGTGATTAACAAAAAAGTAAGACCAGAGATATAAATGCTATTAAACCTTGTGCTCTGGACATAGTGACCTCTGCCAAGGAGGTGCTCAAAAGAAAACTCAAAGGAAACACAAGAAAGAAGAGTTAAGATTTTGATGATGATCCAAATCCGGATTTAGATCTGGGAACTTTTTTTGAAGAATATGTTGGCAGTAGAAGATAGGGCAGTTTTCACATTTTTAACAATAACTGGTGTTGGAAATGCCTCAGTGAAGGACACTTGGAGCACACAAGAGTGCTCAACTTCCTGATGTGGAAGGAGACAATAACAAATAAAAAACAGATAAAATACTCATCTCATCAGCTTGGACCGATGGATAAAACACACAGTCAGCTTCAAGTATCACCAAAACTATTTTATATAATTTTCCTTGGAAGGTATGTTGTCGCTCTGTTAGTTACTGTGTTAAGTGGTGACTTTCAGCCAACTGCGTTGCTAAATGTCATTGTCGAGCAGCCAGTTGTACAAAGCACAACACTTGTGTTTGTTTGTATGCCCGTGACGGCCAATCTGTGTCAATACTATCTCACACAAAACCAGAATGTGGTAAAAAAGATTCGGGACTGCTACACTCAAGAACTTGTTTACACATTGACGCTTCCTCCCAAATATGCAGGTTTAAGGATTTTGTTTGACTGCTTATGTAGTTGCCTTTTTACCATCTCTGTCTTATTTTTGTCTACATGGTTCTTGGCAGCCTTTAGAGCGAATACACTTTCATACCTGTTTTTGTGTCCCAACAAAAGTCAACTGTTTCAGCCTGTCGGCGACCTGTCTTTGAGAGTTCACTGAACAATCAGAGCTGCACACAGAGGAAACACGGTGCAGTCGTGGAGAAGGGAAGAGCAAATTGAAGTTGATGATTGGTTTAAACTGTGGGTGCTGTAGGATTTGGGTCACACAACAGGAAATGAAAAAGATGGTCGTTATGATGTGTGCCTAGAGTGCTGAGATGTGGCTTTCTCTGTGTATGAGGGCTGAGGTTCATTATTTTTCTAGTAGCCACTGCCTGCCTGTCAAATGGGATGATGATATACACCCGTCAGGCTTTGGCTCAACAGCGCATGAGAGTACAGCAGAGTGATGTGTGCGTTTGTTGAAACAATCCCTCACTGTCCTTCTGTAATATCAGAATCTTTTATAACTTCTTCTCTTTGGGCTCATATTTTAGACTGAGGAGCAGTGTTCCTGATCCTGCAAGGAATACAGAAAGTGTTTACCGTAACAAGCCCGTCCATTTGCAAAGTCAGCCACATGTAAGTGGGGCACACAGCCAGTAAAGGTTACTCCTCTGTAATTGGTGGGCTGCACACCGAGCACAAAAAGTGGAGAGCTTGAAATTGCTCTTGCAGCATCTCTGCCATGCAGGCAGATGGCAAAGTAAAGATAGCAGGGCTACCATTTTGTCCTTAACCCTTAGTCACGCACATGTCCTGGCTTCCCGAACATCCATCTGAGGGCCTGAGAAACAGATTTTAGTGAAATAACTTGTCAAAGTTAAACTGCGGTATAGAAAGAACTTGAAAGCACTAAACTTGAAAATTCCCACAAGCTCTTTGTTCCTAAATTGTGCCACCACGCTCTGCTGTCCTCTCAGCCTTCAAGGTGAAACACAGCCCTCTAACACAGGGAGAAAGAAAATATAATAGAGAGAAATATCATTGCCATGGAAACTAGCCCTTCAGCACGCAGTACAGAACTATGAAGTTGTAGCAGGGTTGAAAGAATCACTAAGTTTTTTCCTTCACAGCTCTCACATTTTGCTTCATTTCAAGGCCTGTTTCTCTCAAGTGTGATGTTTTACATGCTGATATGTTTAGTGGCTTTGTTAACTCAATGCATCACCTGTTATTGCAAAGCCTTTCTAATCTCTGAGTGAATTGTATGGTTGTATAACTGACAAGAAATGGGAGGGCTCAGGGGTTTGGGTAGAGCTTCATATGCAGACTAAAAGGCCACTGGAGAAATTCTTAACAATCCCTACACCTCCCTTTAAACTTCTCCTGAACTGCCCGATCCGACCCCCTCCCCCTCCAAGTCACTCTGATTCACCTCATCAAATAACAAAGAGCCAGAGTCATGATTTTCTGCTGGTGATGTTGGCATTTCTTTGGTTGTGTCTTTGCTGTTACCTTCCCTTTTTCTCCCCCTAAAGATTTGCCATGATCTAATCCCACCCTCACATGTTTTCAAATGTTTCCTTGCTAATGAATCATTCAGAGATAATCCTTATTATATCAAATGTATGTAAAGTATAAGCAGTCTGTTGGTTGTTTCTTGTAAATTTATATTATATTTATACATATTTAATAACACAATTCCAATTTCTAACAAAACCTTGGCTCTTATTTAAAATATTTTAGGGTCTTAATCTCCAAAAGGAACAAACTGTTTTAGGTATTAACAGCATTTGGCTTTAGCCTGCAAAAAACAAGAAAGGTTTTAATGGCTGGAACTGAATTTTTTGGGGCTAATTCAATGATCAACACGTGTCGGCTTAGATGGTATTAATTACCAACAACACCCAGATTATCCTAAATATGGCACCAGTACAGACATGATCCCTACAAAGACAGACTGTTCTGTAGACCTTCTGTATTTTATCCAAAAAAGTTATCAGACTGTTTCCTCAAAAGCCACCAAACTTCACTGATGAAAGTTTTAAACTAAGTTGCCGGTGCACAGTCGCCTCAGTCGAGTCAGAGGGTTTGTATTATTGTGTGACTTCAGTGACTCAATTTGTAGAGAGCAAATTACTGTTTTATTTAATTAAGTCTGGTTGCATTGAGGGAATGTAATGAATGCTTTTGGCCTCACTCTAACAAAAGAATAAAGGTCTTTCCTCAGGTTTTTATCCTATGAGGTTTTAACATTTAGGTCGAATAGAATATCAAATAAGAAGTTTTACAACACTCATTTAAACAGCTGAAAACATTGTTTTATCTAACTTTCCTTTCATATATGTGGGTTCAGTGGGAGAATAAAACAACAGGATGTTGGATGATGACTTAAAATACCCAAATCTTGTTAAAACTGTTTATAATATTACCAACATCTGTTACCAGCATTTGCTGTGCAGTATTTCCCGCGCCATTCATCTTCTATGGTGGCCCACCACTCCAAAATTAAGGCACAAAATACCATATTTATGTCATCTGTTTTCATTCAGGGTCCAAAATGACCACCCCCCACTTGAAAACGTGTGTTAAAGTCTAATCTTGTGAGTCACTTGGTCAAAACTAAACATATTCTAACATGACAACCTTTTTTGTTTTGCAGTGACTCTGCATGTCGTGCAATAGTTATTACTGAAGCTACAACCTCTACTGGGTAAAAAAAGGGAAGCACTGCTATGAGAGGGGGGCTCTTTCATTGGTGTACCAACAGATCATTGAAAGCACCAACAAAGGGTTAATTGAGAAGTTCAAATGCAAACAAAATCTGTATTATTATATTAATGTATTCTATTATAAAGATAGACTATGTTAGCATCTCTAATTGCTTTATTCATGCTTGCCCCAAAGGATTTAATTGCAGCCATTACAACCAATTTTATTGTGACTGGTTGAAGTAAAAAAAAAAAACTACAAGAGCAATCCAAAAGCATCTGCTTCTGACAGTCACTTTGACCCTTAAAATATTAAAAAAAAATTAGGGCCTGGGTTCTTAAAGACAAAATTATCCAAATCTTAAAATACCCCAACATGTCCAGCAACCTTTTAGAAATGGTATTAGCATAAAGTCATTGAGTTTTATTTAATCTGGATGTTGATTTCTCAGTGGGCCAAACTCAGATGACGTAACTGCAGCTTGTCAGCACATTTTGGCTCATTTAGACAATTTCTTTAAGTGTTCACTTGTGTTAAGGGCTGCTCAAGAACATCTTTGCCCCGTGTTTATGTGTGGTGTTCGGGAGGGAAGTGGGCATCAGGGAGTGCTACAGTTTAATACTCTCTTAGTGTTCTCTGAGTTTGGGTTAACAATGAGGGGCATCAGTGTCTGCAGCTGCTGCAGAGGGTCTGCATACAGATTAAAGTTATCTGAATTAAGAAACAGGAAACCATTGTGCTCACGGGGAGGGACTGGGATTGATCCAATAGTGTTTATATTTCCATTCTGATTATTTTTCACTCATTAAAGAAACAAATTGAAGGAGTTAAAGAAGGGGGGGAAAGATGTTTATCACTATCCAAGAACAATCTTACACAGCTTTCTTTTTGTAATTTTTTTTTTCATGCAAAAATCATGCGGCCAATTTGTTGATGTAAGTGACCTGAACCTCGTGGTTTGCTATCTTATTTAACCAATCACAGCAGAAAGAAACATCTGAGCGCTAGAGCAGACAGCTTAGACAGTTAGGCTGTGTAGAACAGTAGATGTTAAGATGTTCAGTGTAATTTGTAGTCTATTTTTATCTTGTGTTAATATATCATGTAGGTTTAGGTCAGAGCAGTCAGACACAGGAGCAGGATACAGTACATGTTCTTACAGCTTGTATGTTAGTCCAGATCAGACGTAGTCAGCATTTTGACTTTAAAGTAGACCAGACTAACTGCACTTGTATAACTAACCTCATGTTAAGTTTTAGTGCTGTTCTAATACTGGTGTTGCTGTAAAAACTGTTTTCTTTTGTTGACCTAAAGGTGGTCTCGCTCTGACGTGGTCTCTAACGCTCTCTCCCTTCGTTCTCTCTTTCTTGTCCTAGGAGGTGAATTAGTGTTGCCAATTATTACGGTGGACTCCCTAGACCCCCCATCCATCGCCACCCGCTACCCAGTAATCCCCCCACCCCCTACCACCTACCGCCCTTTCCTCACCCTGCTCGAAACCACCAAAGAGTCCCTCCCCTTGCCCAACGGCCGGCCCCCCTGCCCCTTGGACCAGGAGGACTGCGAGGAGACCATCGAGGTGTCGGCGTACGGCTCGGGGGAGATGACCGAGTCAGATGACGAGGACTATTACAAAAACTCCCCTCTGGTCACCGACAGGACTGTCCTCCCTCCTCCCCCTGCTGTGGAGGGTGGCGTCCAGAACCCCCGAGACCGCCATTTCTCCCGCATCCCCAACTCCCACCGCCCACCTCTATCCTCCACTCCCACGGCCAATCCTGATCAGCTCAGCCCTCGTATCAAGCCAGGTGCAGGTGGTAGCAGCAGTAGCAACAATATCCCTGCCGGGAAAATGAACACCCGGGACCAGGTGCTGCTGCCGCCAGCCCACCCCTCATCCGACCCAGGCCACCGCAGAATCCCCGGAATAACATACCCCCCAAATTTCCCCCATGTTCCCACTCCAGACCCCACGTCTCCGGAGAGAGGGCTCCCAGGCGCCGTGGAGGTGCAGCAGTCCAGCAGCACGACGGGAATGGTCGTTGGAATCGTGGCCGCAGCCGCCCTCTGCATCCTCATCCTGCTCTACGCCATGTACAAGTACCGCAACCGCGACGAGGGCTCCTACCAGGTGGACCAGAGCCGCAACTACATTAGTAACTCGGCGACGCAGAGCAACGGAGCCCTGGTGAAAGAGAAACAGCCTGCCACTGCCAAGACGGTCACCAAGAACAAGAAGAACAAAGACAAAGAGTACTACGTCTGAGGGAGCGCCGCCCTGACACCACAGAGACAGACAGCAGACGCACTAAGAGAAGGAAAGGAACGAGAGAGAATGAGAGAGAGGGAAACATAACGTAGAGGGGAATCATTTAACACCCAGTATTGTCAGGCGGCCACATTTGTTTCTAACAACAGTCTTATCAGAGGGAGGCAGGAAAATAGAGCAGCATCTTGCTTCCGTCCACACTCTTCAGCGTTGCTGTGATTGATTTGGCTTCTTCTTAAATGTTAACTGTGGTGTGGATATAATGAAATGCTAATACACCTCAGATCTGTCATTCTGTGCCAACAAAAGTGTACCAAATGCTGATAAAACAGTGACATGTTATTTAATATCTTGAGTACTGTAAGAAAGCACCATCATCAGTATTTGTGTCAAGGTCGGTACGTCACTTTGAGGTGAGCCTGTGGTGCACACCACCATCTAAGACAGTATCAACATATTGTTTGCCAACTAGGCTTCGATTAGCACGTAACATCCCTCTGTCTCAAATCAACAGTACTGCCAGCTTACAGATCCACCCTCCCACCCCTGTAAGTACTCCACATCTCCCTCTCATCTCCTCCTCTCATTCGCTCTCTGTTTCTCTCTTTGTCTCCGGTGCTCAGCAGCTGGTGCAACGTAAACTCTGCCGTGTTTCAAGCATGTAGTATTCATTTACGAAAAAGAGAATTTTTCTTTTTGTGGAGTTTAAAAAAAACTTTAAAAATATGACGATGATTGATGATCATAACAACCGTTAAACGTAGCAACTATGTGAGAACCACCGCTCCGACCTAATGGATGCTAACTTTGTACGTTTAGCCGCCAAAAACTTATCGAGGCCAAAAACCCCCTTGGTCGTCCTTTTGTTCCAGCAGATCTGTGTCATGTGTTTCTGGGGCTCCGAGGCACCCCCTAGTGGGCCAGCAGAGAAACTGCGTCACGTCCTTACAGTTACTAATAACCGAAAACAGAAAAAAAACCTCCAGCGAACCAGATGAACTCTGTTCTATATAAGTATAAATATATGTATAGACGTTGCAGAAACCTGTGGACCTGAGCCGTAAGGAGAAATGAAAGCACGCTGACCCCACACAGCGAGGACAGATGGACGAACTTTAGGATTTTCAACGTCGGAACAGTTTCACCACCCCAGTTCCCTCAACCCCACCCCCCTTCATGAACAGTAAGGCTGATGCAATGCCATGCTGCAAGACTCAGCCCCTTTGGTTTGCTCTTTTCTTTTTTTTAATTCTTTTCTCTGGAGAAATGAGAGACATTTTAGGGAAATTCATTCTTGCTGGAGTTCCACTGTGGAGAGAGATACCTTGCAGCTGAAAAAGCGACTGTGTCTTTCGCCCTCGTTCTCTCTCTCTCGAGCCTGACTGGACTGATGGCAGCCAATGGGCAAACTTTGTGGGAAGAGCACACGCATTAAAAAGGCGAACGCTAGTTCCCTGGAAGATGTACAACAGAACTCTAGTATTCCAATTTTCTCAACTCTATTAAAAAAGAAAACTGTATCATGAAAAGAAAAGAAAATCCTGAAAAAAGTTTGTGAAATGTCTAAATATTTGACTCTCATCCCATTACTAAGAGAAATGTGTTTTCCCTACTATCATTCCTGTTTGGAGAAAAAATGACCATATGATTCTGGGAAACTGAAATTTCTATGTCTTTTCTTTTGGTAATTGAGCAAATGTGATTTGGGTTACGAACATGAAACCACCTGTTCTTCTTTTCCAGAGGGAGAACCTCCTCCTTTTTATCCATCTCCATCTGTCATCATTAATCAGTTCTCGTCCTGCATCTTTTCCTTTCTCCCTGTAGGGCAGATTGTATGTCCCATACCCCATGGAGAAAGCAGGCTCTATCAATCCTCCATGGGCTTTTTTTAATTTGTTTTTGTATCTATTTTGTCGACATGGCTTAAAATGAGAAGGCCACCGTTTTGTTTGACAGGCTCCATAGATTGACCCTCCTGCCATGTTTGTCTGGTTTCTCTCTTTCTCCATTCCATACATGCTCCTCCCAGTATCTTCCTGTTCTTTCTAAATGTTATTGTAAAGTGTTCCAGTGAGATGACTCTAAATATGTGTACATTAACAGAGGGAATACACTTGGTTATATACTTCTTACCCCCCGTGTCGTGTGGTCTCTTTATCCTCGTCTTGTCTCTTTGTTTAAAATGATGAGTGTTTGGAAGATGATAAAAGTTGAACTTAAGTTGATCTTTAAAACTGCTGATTCATGTCATTGTTCCAGACTAAGGACCTGTGTCCACAGGCAGTGGGCAGCGCATGTTTTCAACATAAAACCAACGTAGTCCATTGTCCTCCACACTCAGCGCAGTGTCGGCTGATTTTTGTAGCCACTTCCCCAGTGCTCTCAGTTGCAAATAGTTGAACTGCACTAATCAATGTAACTCCGCCTTCACTGACCAACATCAAGGAGGGACGAGTCTTCTGCCATTCACTTTGTAAACAGTGGCGGAGGTGAAATAAGATGCCTTTGATTTACAAGGGAACTATTTCCTAGCACTAGCTTCTGTCAGTGTTAGGATCTGATTTCTTGATGCTGTGTTCATGTTTTCAGGGGGATATTTTCATGGATGTAAGAAATTTTGAAGCACACGCAGCGATTTTAAACAGCCTTATGTGTGTTACTGAGACACGCAGACATCAACTCTTGTCAATGCTGGCAAGAAGTGTTTTGAAACCGAGGCTGAGAGTGCTTCTGACGGAAAAATACTCCCTTGTGGACACAAGCCCTGAAGTGACCCCTACTGGGACTTATAAAATTGGGCTGAAGTAATACAGCATTTGCAGCATTCACAGTATGATCTATTAAACTAGATTCATGGATATAAACTGAACTCAACACCATGTCCTAACTGAACTGGACAGCGCAGATATCAGCTGATTACACTGAAACCTTTTTGAGTATACAGAAAACTCAGGAGCAATGCAGCGCCACACTGTTTGTTTTATTGATTTTCTACTCTTTTGCTTGACGAGGACAGAGGACTGGGAGATTGACAAAGTTTTTTTTCACTTGTCTCACAGCAGAGCTTGCAATGCATGCAAGCTCCAGTACAGTTAGGACATGGATTTGTAAAATTTAAAATAATATTTAAAATAATAATATGGTAAAATAAGATTGTAAACACGAAATGCGTAATAAAACATGCTATAGTAAAATAATGAAAAGAGAATAAAACAGTAGGTGCTGCCCTCAGGTCCTTAGGTAGACCGATAAATAAGAAGGAGCAAGACCATTAAGAGATTTAAGAACTAATGAAAGAACCTTAAAATCTCTTCTTAAAGATACAGGAAGCCAATGCAGAGACTTTAAAATTAGTGCAATATGATGTTATAGTTTTTATAATCAATCTTTTCATGGCAACTTAAATTCTGTCAATGCTGGACTAAATATACATTTAATTGTCCTTTGGTCACAGTTAAACTCTGATGTCAAATAATTCAAACACAGTTTATTGGGACATTTGATGAGAAATGCATGTGCCAAATGTGTTTTTAATACCACTCACTACAGCAGGAGATCCAGGATCAGCATCTGCACATCTGGATGGGATGGGAAGGATTCTGGGTACCAATGGAGAGGATATCAGCGTTGATGAGCTGCTGCACCTGAGAAATGATCACACAGATTGGAAAATCATAAATCATAAATAATACTTTTACACAAATGTCACATTTGATTCCAGTCCTCCTAAACAGCCTCCTTCACACCACTAAAAATAGAACTGCATCTTCATACAGTGACGACAGATCATCACAAGCATCCAATCAGAAGGTGGTTGTGATTTGAAAACAGGTAGAAGCATTAAAGGTGCAATCTGAAAACTCAAGTGCAGTCCTCAACACCTCTTCAATCAAGACCAGCATGCCATCAGAATGACCTCACTACTGTAAAAAAAACTGAGAGCCAGTGGCTGAGGTAAGTGCACTCATGTTGAGGGGGATTTACTCTTTGTATTTTGAAGACTGAAAATATTTTCATCATTAAAGAAGTGATACGTAAGTGAAAGTGTTAGATGAGCCTATACTGAGGTCTATTTTTAAAAGTTAAAATGCACTATGTTTTATATTAATATACATGTATAATATATTAATGTCTATTGATGAATATTTATGTGTATCTAGAATGAATATGGCCCCAATCTGCTGTATTGTAAAGTGCCTTGAAGTAACACTTGAAGTAATGAATTGGCGCTGTACATTCATTGAGTTTATGACTGAATCATTTTTGGGGTCATGAAAACTTACCATGAAGACAAATGTAAGCATGTCATTTTTTTTTTATTTGACCTTAGGAAAAGTGCTGAAAAGTAATTTTTTGAAACAAATGAGACCATAAAACACGTACTAGCAAGTTTTTCTGCCTGAAAGGTGACCAAAGAATCATGTTTTAGCATATTTTTGGGGTCATGAAAAGTGACTAAAAAGTCATATGTTAGCATGTATTTATTTATATTTTATTTTTTTCAAAAATTTGATCTTAGGGAAAAGTACTGAAAAGTCATATTTTTTTCTTAAATGAGACAAAAAAAAACATTAACTAGCGTGTTTCCTGAATGAAAGGTGCCCAAACAGTCATGTATGAACATACTTTTTGGGGTCATGAAAACTGATCTAAAAGTCGTATGATAGCATGTCATTTTTGAAAAATGTGAACTTTGGGGAAAAGATCTGAAAAGTTATTGTTTCAGACAATAACACCAAAAAACACAAAGTATCAAATTTTCCTGCCTGAAAGGTGCCTAAAAAGTCATGTATTTGCATATTTTTGCAGTTATTAAAACTGACCAAAATTCAGATGTTAGCATGTTGTCGTTTTTTTAAACATTTGACCTGAGGGAAGGTGCTGAAAGTCATTTTTTTAATTCAAATGAGACCAAAAAAACATGTACTAAAATTTTGTCCTGCCTGAAAAGTGCCAAAAAACTACTGTCTTAGCTATTTATCTGGGTCATGAAAAATGGCCAAAAAGTCATATGTAAGCAGGCCTTTTTGCAAAAAGTTTGACCTCAGGAAAAGTCCTGAAAAGTCTTTTTTTTTCTTGTTGTCAAGACCAAAAAAACATTAACCAGCATGTTTCCTGCCTGAAGGGTGCCCAAAAAGTCATTTATTAGAATATTTTTCAGGGTCATGAAAACTGACTAAAAAGTCATATGTTAGCATGTCGTTTTTTTTAACATTTGACCTGAGGAAAAAGTGCAGAAAAGCCTTTTTTTTTAGTCAAATGAGGCCAAAAAAACATTAACTAGCATATTGTATTAGGATGTTTTTTAAGGGTCATGAAAACTGACCAGAACATCATATGATAGGATGTTGTCATTTTAAAAATTTGACGTGAGGGGAAAAGTGTGGAAAATTAAATTTGTTTGTCCATTAAGACCAAAAAAAAGTACCAGCATAATTCCCAACCCAAAAGGTGCCCAAAAAGTCATGTATTAGCATATTTTTCAGGGTCATGCAAACTGACCAAAAAGTGAAAAATTACCATTTCATTTTTAAAAAATTCGACCTCAGAGAAAAGGGCTAAAAGTTACTTTTTAGTTAAATCAGATAAAAGAGAAAAAAAGAACTAGAAGTAATGGCAAAAAAGTCATATGTTAGCATGTAAGTATTTTAAAAGTCTGATCCGAGGGAAGAAGTCTCATAAGTCCATTTGTAATGCAAACATGAAAAGACCGTCTGGACCAGCTTGTTTTGTCAGCCTGTTTTACACCCAAAAAGTCATGTTTGAGCACTTTTTTTGTCAGAGTCTGAAATGGAAAAAAGATCATATGTTAGCCTTAGTGTTTTTTCAAATCCTGAGCTGAGAGAAAACGGCTCATAAGTACATTTTGGAGCAAAATATGACAAAACCGTCTGCACTAGTGTGTTTCCTGGCCTGTTTTACACCCAAAAAGTCATGTTTGAGCACTTTTTTTGTCGGAGTCAAAAATGGAAAAAAGGTCATATGTTAGCCTTAGTCTTTTTTCAAATCCTGAGCTGAGAGAAAATGGTTTATAAGCCCATTTTGAAGCAAAATATGACCCAACCATCTGCACTAGCATGTTTCACACCCAAAAGGTCATGTTTGAGGGTATTTTATTTGGGGTCCAGAATGGAAAAAAAGTCATATGTTAGCCTTAGTGTTTTTTCAAATCCTGAGCTGAGAGAAAATGTTTCATAAGTCCATTTTGAAGCAAAATATGACCAAACCGTCTGCACTACTGTGTTTCCTGGCCTGTTTTACACCCAAAAAGTCATGTTTGAGCACTTTTTTTGTCAGTGTCCGAAATGGAAAAAAAGTCATATGTCAGACTTAGTGTTTTTTCACATCCTGAGCTGAGAGAAAATGGCTCATAAGTCCAATTTAAAGTCAAAATATGACCAAACCGTCTGCACTAGCATGTTTCCCAGACTGATTTACACCCAAAAAGTCATGTTTGAGCACATTTCTTGTCGGATTCCAAGATGGAAAAAAAGTCATATGTTAGCCTTAGTGTTTTTTCAAGTTGTGAGCTGAGAGAAAAAGACTTAAGAGTCCATTTTGAAGCCAAATATGGCCAAACCGTCTGCACGACCATAGTTTTTGGCCTGTTTCAAACCCCAAAAGTGATTTCATATCATTTTCTTTATCGACTATCCCTTTCGGGGTTGCGGGAGGCTGGAGCCTATCCCAGCTGTCATTAGGCGAGAGGTGGGGTACACACTGAACCGGTCGCCATTTGATTGCAGGGCAGCTGATAGAAACAGATAACCATTCACGCTCACACCCAAGGGAAATTTACAGTGAACAATTAACCTTATGAACATGTTTTTGGTCTGTGGGAGGAAGCAGGAGTGCCTGGATAGAACCCACGCATGCACGAAAAGAACATGCAAACTTCACAAAGAAATGCCCGGCCCGACCCAGGAATCAAACTGGCGACCTTCTTGCTGTGAGGCACGTGCACTACCTGCTGCGCCACCGTGCCGCCTTCCCAAAAGGTCATGTTTGAACATATTACTTGTTGGAGTCCTAATTGGACAAAAAGTCATGTCTTAGCCTTCGTGTTTTTTCAAATCCTGAGCTGAGAGAAAATGGCTCATAAGTCCATTTTGATGCCAAATATGACCAAACCATCTGCACAAGCATGTTTCTCGGCCTGGTTTACAACCAAAACGTTGTGTTTGAGCGTATATTTTGTCAGAGTCCGAAATGGAAAAAAAGTCATGTGTTAGCCTTAGTGTTTTTCAAACCCTGAGTAGAGAGAAAATGGCTTGTAAGTCCATTTTGATGCCAAATATGACCAAACCATCTGCACAAACATGTTTCTCGGCTTGTTTTACACCCAAAAAGTCATGTTTGAGTGTGTATTTTGTTGGAGTCCGAAATGGAAAAAAGTCATATGTTAGCCTTAGTGTTTTTTCAAATCCTGAGCTGAGAGAAAATGGTTCATAAGTCCATGTTGAAGCCAAATATGACCAAGCCGTCTGCACTAGCATGTTTCTCGGCCTGTTTTACACCCAA
>JBAMNC010000858.1:0-144986 GCA_037902135.1 Cetoscarus ocellatus | reverse complement strand
ACATTTTTTGTCGGATTCCGAAATGGAAAAAAATTCATATGTTAGCCTTAGTGTTTTTTCAAATCCTGAGCTGAGAGAAAATGGCTCATAAGTCCATTTTGAAGCAAAATGTGACCAAATCGTCTTCACTAGCCTGTTTTTTGGCTTGTTTTACACCCAAAAAGTCATGTTTGAGCATATTTTTTTTTGGAGTCGGAAATGACAATAAGTCATATGTTAGCCTCATTGTTCTTTCAAATCCTGAGCTGAGAGAAAATGGCTTATAAGTCCATTTTGAAGCCAAATATGACCAAACCGTCTGCACTAGCATGTTTCTCGGCCTTTTTTACACCCAAAAAGTCATGTTTGAGCATATTTCTTTTGGAGTCCGAAATGGAAAAAAGTCATATGTTAGCCTTAGTGTTTTTTCAAATCCTGAGCTGAGAAAAAATGGTTTATAAGTCCATTTTGCAGCAAAATGCGACCAAACTGTCTGCACTAGCATGTTTAATGGCCTGTTTTACACCATAAAAAGTCATGTTTGAGAATATTTTTTGTCAGATTCCGAAATGGAAAAAAAGTCATATGTTAGCCTTAGTGTTTTTTCAAATCCTGAGCTGAGAGAAAATGGCTCATAAGTCCATTTTGAAGCAAAATATGACCAAACCGTCTGCACTAGCATGTTTCTCGGCCTGTTTTACACCCAAAAAGTCATGTTTGAGCATATTTTTTGTCGGAGTTCGAAATGGCAAAAAAGTCATATGTTGCCCTTAGTGTTTTTTCAAATCCTAAGCTGAGAGAAAATGGCTCATAAGTCCATTTAGAAGCAAAATATGACCAAACCGTCTGCACTAGCATGTTTCTCGGCCTGTTTTACACCCAAAAAGTCATGTTTGACCATATTTTTTTTTTGGAGTCGGAAATGACAAAAAGATCATATGTTAGCCTTAGTGTTTTTTCAAATCCTGAGCTGAGAGAAAATGGCTCATAAGTCCATTTTGAAGCAAAATGTGACCAAACTGTCTGCACTAGCATGTTTCTCGGCCTGTTTTACACCCAAAAAGTCATGTTTGAGCATATTTTTTTATGGAGTCGGAAATGACAAAAAGTCATATGTTAGCCTTAGTGTTTTTTCAAATCCTGAGCTGAGAGAAAATGGCTCATAAGTCCATTTTGAAGCAAAATGTGACCAAACTGTCTGCACTAGCATGTTTCTTGGCCTGTTTTACACCCAAAAAGTCATGTTTGAGCTTTTTTTTTGTTGGAGTCCAAAATGACAAAAGGTCATATGTTAGCCTCAGTGTTTTTTCAAATCATGAGCTAAGAGAAAATGGTTCATAAGTCCATTTTGAAGCATAATAAGACCAAAGCGTCTGCACTAGCATGTTTCTCGGCCTTTTTTACACCCAAAAAGTCATGTTTGAGCACATTTTTTTTGGAGTCGGAAATGACAATAAGTCATATGTTAGCCTTAGTGTTTTTTCAAATCCTGAGCCGAGAGAAAGTGGCATGTAAGTCCATTATGAAGCCAAAAATGACCAAACCGTCTGCACTAGCATGTTTCTCTGCCTGTTTTACACCCACAAAGTCATGTTCGAGCACATTTGTTGTCGGAGTCCGAAATGGAAAAAAAGTCATAGGTTAGCCTTAGTGTTGTTTCAATTCCTGGCTGAGAGAAAATGGCTCCTAAATCCATGTTAAATTCAAATGTGACCTAATTGTCTGCTCTACCATGTTTCTCGGCCTGTTTAAACACAAAAAGTCATGTTTGAGCATATTTCTTGTCGGAGTCTGGAATGGAAAAAAGTCATGTGTTACCTTTAGTGTTGTCAGAAATCCTTAGCTGACAGAAAATGGCTCATAAGTCCATTTTGAAGCAAAATATAACCAAACCATCTGCACTAGCATGTTTCTTGGCCTGTTTTACACCCAAAAAGTCATGTTTGAGCACATTTTTTTTTGGAGTCGGAAATGAAAATAAGTCGTATGTTAGCCTTAGTGTTTTTTCAAATCCTGTGCTGAGAGAAAATGGCTCATAAGTCCATTTTGAAGCAAAATATGACCAAATAGTCTGCACTAGCATGTTTCTCAGACTGTTTTACACCCAAAAAGTCATGTTTAAGCTTTTTTTTTTGTTGGAGTCTGAAATGTAAATAAAGTCATATGTTAGCCTTAGTGTTTTTTCAAATCCTGAGCTGAGAGAAAATGGTTCATAAGTCCATTTTGAAGCATAATAAGACCAAAGCGTCTGCACTAGCATGTTTCTCGGCCTGTTTTACACCCAAAAAGTCATGTTTGAGCACATTTTTTTTTGGAGTCCAAGATGGAAATGACAATAAGTCATATGTTAGCCTTAGTGTTTTTTCAAATCCTGAGCTGAGAGAAAATGGCTCATAAGTCCATTTTGAAGCAAAATATGACCAAACCGTCTGCACTAGCATGTTTCTCGGCCTGTTTTACACCCAAAAAGTCATGTTTGAGCTTTTTTTTTTGTTGGAGTCTGAAATGTAAAAAAAGTCATATGTTAGCCTTAGTGTTTTTTCAAATCCTGAGCTGAGAGAAAATGGTTCATAAGTCCATTTTGAAGCATAATAAGACCAAAGCGTCTGCACTAGCATGTTTCTCGGCCTGTTTTACACCCAAAAAGTCATGTTTGAGCACATTTTTTTTTGGAGTCGGAAATGACAATAAGTCATATGTTAGCCTTAGTGTTTTTTCAAATCCTGAGCCGAGAGAAAGTGGCATGTAAGTCCATTATGAAGCCAAAAATGACCAAACCGTCTGCACTAGCATGTTTCTCGGCCTGTTTTACACCCAAAAAGTCATGTTTGAGCATATTTTTTTTTGGAGTCGGAAATGAAAATAAGTCATATGTTAGCCTTAGTGTTTTTTCAAATCCTGAGCTGAGAGAAAATGGCTCATAAGTCCATTTTGAAGCAAAATGTGACCAAACCGTCTGCACTAGCATGTTTCTGGGCCTGTTTTACACCCAAAAAGTCATGTTTGAGCGTATTTTTTGTTGGAGTCTGAAATGGAAAAAAAGTCATATGTTAGCCTTAGTGTTGTTTCAAATCCTGAGCTGAGAGAAAATGGCTCATACGTCCATTTTGAAGCAAAAATGAACAAACCGTCTGCACTAGCATGTTTCTCTGCCTTTTTTACACCCAAAAAGTCATATTTGAGCACATTTTTTGTCGGAGTTCGAAATGGCAAAAAAGTCATATGTTAGCCTTAGTGTTTTTTCAAATCCTGAGCTGAGAGAAAATGGCTTATAAGTCCATTTTGAAGCCAAATATGACCAAACCGTCTGCACTAGCATGTTTCTCGGCTTTTTTACACCCAAAAAGTCATGTTTGACCACATTTGTTGTCGGAGTCCGAGATGGAAAAAATATCATATGTTAGCCTTAGTGTTTTTTCAAATCCTGAGCTGAGACAAAAAGGCCTCATAAGTCCATTTTGACGCCAAATATGACCAAACCGTCTGCACTAGCATGATACTCGGCCTGTTTTACACCCAAAAAGTCATGTTTCAGCATATTTTCTGTTGAAGTCCAAAATGTAAAAAAGTCAAATGTTAGCCTTAGTGTTATTTCAAATCTTGAGCTGAGAGAAAATGACTCATAAGTCCATTTTGAAGCCAAATATCACCAAACCGTCTGCACTAGTATGTTTCTTGGCCTGTTTTACACCCAAAAAGTCTTGTTTGAGCGTATATTATTCTGAATCTGAAATGGAAAAAAAGTCATATGTTAGCCTTAGTGTTTTTTCAAATCCTGAGCTGAGAGACAATGGCTCATAAGTCCATTTTGAAGTCAAATGTGCCCAAATAGTCTGCACTAGCATGTTTCTCAGACTGTTTTACACCCAGAAAGTCATTTTTGAGCATTTTTTTTGTCAGAGTCCGAAATGGATAAAAAGTCATATGTTAGCCTTAGTGTTTTTTCAAATCCTGAGCTGAGAGAAAATGGCTTGAAAGTCCATTTTGAAGCAAAATATGACCAACCTGTCTGCACTAGCATGATACTTGGCCTGTTTTTTACCCAAAAAGTCATTTTTGAGTGTATTTTATTTTGAGTCCGAAATGGAAAAAAAGTCATGTGTTAGCCTAAGTGTATTTTCAAATCCTGAGCTGAGAGAAAATGCCTCATAAGTCCATTTTGAAGCCAAATATGACCAAACCGTCTGCACTAGCATGTTTCCCAGCCTGTTTTACACCCAAAAAGTCATGTTTGTGCATACTTTATGTCACAGTCCGAATGGCAATAAATGTCATGTGTTAGCATGTCGGTTTTGTCAATGCTTGACCTTCAGGAAAAATCTTATACTTCCAGTTTTTAAGCCAAATATGACCAAACCATATGCACTACCATGCTTTTTCAGCCTGTTTGATACCCAAAAGTTTTTAGAATTTTTTTCAGAGCCCGAAATGGCAAAAAAGTCATACGTTAGCATGTGTTTTTCTTTTCAAAGCCTGTCCTGAGGAACAAAGGGATTTTAGCTCTTCTTTTTTCTTTAGTCAAATGAGTCCAGAAAACATGTACGTGTATGATTTCCTGCCTGCAAGGTGCCCAAAAAGTCATGTTTTTGCATACTTTTTTGGGGTCATGAAAACTGACCAAAAGTCATGTTTAAGCATGTCATTTTTTTAACAACTTGACCTGAGGGAAAAGTGCTGTAAAGTCATTTTCTTTTAGTCAAATGAGACCAACAAACATTACCTAACATGTTTTCCTGCCTAAAAGCTGCCCAAAAAGCCATTAGCATATTTCACGGGGTCATGAAAACTGACCAAAAAGTTGTGTTAGCATGTCACTTTTCAAAAATTTGACCTAAGAGGCACGCGCTGAAAAGTCTTTTTTTTTTTTTTTTATTGTAAAATAACACTGAAAACATGATTTACCATGTTTTCTTGTCTGAAACCTGGCCAACAGGTCATGTATTTGCATATTTTTTCTGGGACATGAAACAATTCTGTAATTTGCCTTTTTTGGCACTTCTTGACAAAACATGAAAATGCAATAGTATGGCTTCTACTTGTCACAAAAAAGGGCATGCTATGACTAGTTCTGGCTTTCAATGCTTACTATTCCTGCATTGATGCAGAGCTCCATTTTGTGGATGTGGCTTACACTCAGGCTAACCCCACCTCCATGATTCCAAACTGTCCCTCTGATCAATCTTAGTCATTTTAGATCTGTAATCCTGCTTAACCATGCATCTTCAAAATGAGACACTTAGCCCTTTAAATCAACTTTTATGCAAAGCAAAAGAAATAAACAGATGCCAATGAGGCGCCAAACAACAGCTGATTTAATCATTCCAAGCTCTTGAAAAGTAAACTGAAGGACCACATAAACCCAAACATCAGATTTGCATATGTAAATAATTAACAACAATTGAAAATCATGATGCGGTTAAAGCTTTGAGGAAATACTCCACAATTGAGGAGGCAGAAGAGGACTGAGTGGGTGAAACTTCTTGCAGAGACGTTCTGGAAGTGACCTTTAGAGCTACAGAAAATCATGAAGCAAAAACAAAATAAAGTGTCAAAACAAATCAATTATGGCCAAAGTTGGTGCTGGGCTCTCTGCTCTCAGATGAGGCAGCCTTACATTCTGCAGAGGTTGAAGTGGTAGAAAAAATGCAACAAGTTGCCTGGACTGCTCATTCTCAGGAAAGTGACAGCCTTTCAATGTCTATATCAACTACGGCTACACTGACTGGTAAATGAAAGAAGCAGTAAAGAGTGATAAATTACACAGAAACTTCAGTTTGAGTTCTGTCTTTCACATGTTTACCTCTGATCCTCAGAGCAAAGCAGCACTGCAGCTGCCACACATATACTGAGTTTATTTACAATTAAAGTAAGTTACTGCACAGTAATGTAGTAACATTGTCTTCTCTCTTCTCCATATCTGCAAATATCAGACATATAGTGGGAACTTGCTTGCTTTGCAGAGCTTCACTGTCTGGGCTTCATCACAGACTGTGCTGAAAGGGATTGATGCTGTTTAACTTACTTTACAGCACTGTGGTGATTTTCCCCTCCATTACAACAGCTCTGTTGTGCTTAAACCAGTGGTTCTCAAATGGTGACACAGGACACACCGGTGTGCCTTGAGACATGTCCAGGTGTTCCTGGGAAATTTGAAGAACATTGGCTATGTTTACATGCAGCCATTAATCCTTTCATAACCAGAATATTAGCAATTACTTGGTTGGCACGGCCATGTAAACACCAATAACCCTTTGATGAATGAATATGCTCATATTCTGGTTTTTAAAAACCCAAAAATCACCCCTGGGTTACTCCTTTTCTAACCAGAATATTTGGTCATGTATACGCCTATCTGGATATCCCCATCGAAAGGAACATTAACTTGTGTTCTGCAAGGAATCTTGGTCTTTTGAGTACAGGAAGTACTTGTAAAATGGCACAGCTCCGGCTCAATTTCCTATTTCTTCACATTCTCGCCTTCTATTAATGAAGAAATTGACAAAGTATAGTGTCAAGTACTGGTGGTGGGTCAGTACCAGCACCAAAGCGCAAACAAAGGCGACTGCTACCTGCTCCAGGCCGTTCGTTATCCGCTGTGCTGCTGCTGCTGTTGTTCTTGTTGCTATTGGATACAGGAAGAAGAAGCGGAAACAACGCACATTGCTTCATAACATTCTCTGTGCGTCCAGATGTTGTCTGTGCATTGCTGTTTTGATCGGGATACCATGTATACAGGAATAACCCTGTTTGCTCAGGCGTGTAAACGGGTTTTTCCGAATGTTTCAGAAACCGAAATATTGACGTTAACCTTAATATTGACTGCATGTAAACGTAGCCAGCAAGTTATTGCTTCAGCCAAACAGCAGGTGCAGGTCATGTTTTTAATATACTTTTTCAGTGCTTTTAATGCTGTATAAATTTCTGTATAAAATACTAATTTACTTAATTGAACTGTTAAGGTTGCGGACCACAGAGCCAGAAGACTAACAAAAGGGGCGTTTTTCAGGTGTTTAATTAGAAGCAGGCTGGCAAAAATAATAAAAAAAACAGAAAATTGACAACAGCGAAAAAAGAGCTAAAAAGGCTGAAGGCTGGTAACCTGACACGCCAGACGGACAGTTCCATATATCCACCATGGAAATATTTCACTAATCCATCTGGGAAAGAGCCATCCAAAAATGTCTTCAGAGGCAGAACCTTCAAAAACAACAGAAGCTTGTGATTGGACGATCGTTCATCTCGTCACACTCATCACAGACCAATCCATGTCAAGCAATGCTGCTACGTATGACATAGCAGCTCAAACCACACAGATATATCATTTAACACTTACATATGACATGAACCTCGTCAAGGACAATCCCTGCCAAGTTTTCCCAGTAAACTTCTGAGGAGACCATATTTCACCAAGTATCACTGAGTAACCATGAAGACCAGAGTCTAACTGGCATGTCTGTGGAGGATTTCCGTGGTCTCTCCCAGTTTCTGAGCAGTGATCCCCGGTCAGGAGAAGAGCAAAAACATGATTTCTCACAAGACAAGCTTCAAGTGACGTTCTTTGCTCCTCTTTCAAAGAATAAACTGAGTCCATTTATGATTTAAAAAAAAAAACGCAGATAGTTAGACCGCTTCAGAAGCTGCCATTGTTTTCAAACACGCAGTAACTTCCTGTTGTCATCTCTTCCACAGCTCCCACCTCTCTTCCCTGATTGGGCCATTAAGCATTTAGCCGAGTGAAGTCATTGGACAATGGAAGTTGGCAAGACGGACACGTAGGATTTCAGACAATGAATCATGCAGGTCTGTCTGCTCTGCAAGGCTCGAAGGCTGGCTGACAACTCGAGACTCAAGTCCTCTTGGAAAAATCCAATAGAAGCAGCAGGGCACACACTGGAGAGAAATCCAAAAATAGCAGAGATTATCTGCTATGTAGGCAGGTAAAGCTCCCACACAACAAATGCAAAAAATCACACACTAGAATGGTTAAAATAAAACAAATGAGGAGTTGGACACTACTGACTAGACAGAACTATCTGGCAAGTCTTGACTGGTCTTTAATGGGAGAGTTTATTGCTGGATGCTGAATGCAGGTGTGTCTCTGTGATGAATCACAGGTGTGCAACTGCTGCAGATCCAAGAGAGAGAGCTCACCAGCAAGCCATGCCTTCTTCCTCAAACATTCTGAGGGAGAAAAAAGGGAAGGTGAAAAAAAGAACAACACAGGAAGCAAAACAGAAGGAGCATAACACCTAGACCATAACATAAACAACTGAACAAAAAGTCATATGCTAGCATGTCATTTTTAAAAAAAATTTGACCTGAGGGAAAAGTGCTGAAAAGTCATTTTCAGAGTCAAATGTGACCAAAAACCATGTACTAGCATGCTTTCCTGCAGAAAAATTGTCCAAAAAGCAATATTTTAGCATAGTTTTTGGGGTCATGAAAACAGACAAAAAAGTCATGTTAGTTTTTTTTTGTTTGTTTGGTTTTTTTTTTTTCTAAAAATTTTGACCTGGGGGAAAAGTGCTGAAAAGACGTTGTTTGAACATATTTTCCTGCCTGAATTTTAACGCAAAAAATGCTAAAATTCTGTATAAAATCTTAATTTATTTACTTAAACAATTCTTTGCACATCAGCGGTGAGCACCAAATTAAACTGAAATGCCATACCTTTGGACTGTAGGCTTGTCCAATAAAAATCTCTTATGACATTGGTAAAAATATTAAAATATTAATGCCATTTTGAAATCTATGTTGAAATTTGCAGCATAAAAGTTTTTTTTTTTTCCAAGTTAACAAGCTGGTAACAATTATGATTTGGTCAAGGTCAACCAAGGAAAATGAATGCTGTGTGAATTTTAATAAATTGTCAGTATGGTACATTTCAAAGTAATATTTATGGGGAAAAATTTTTTGTTAGAGTCCTCAAAATATTAAAAAGGCAGTTTTAAATGGATGTAAATATGGTAAATATGGTGTGCCTTAAGATTTTAGCTTGACCTCTGGTGTGTCTTGGGCTGACATTTTTGAAATAGTATGAATAGCCCATAGGAGAGGTCTGAGCCCAATCTTGAAAGAAGCAGGTGAAAACACTCTGAACTTGGTGGTAGTTTTGGCATGTAAAGCATTGTCAATGACATGACACTTCTGACATGTTCTTCCAAATAAAAGTCCTCACTTTCAATAAGCTCCAGTGCTTTTTATGAGCAGCCACACACAACTCAGCAGAGCAAATGACACTCGCTCATGACTCCACAAAAAAAGGACAAAACTACCATCTTTTGATTCATGCAATGATGTAAGAAAATTTTATTTCACCAGTACACTGTGATGATTTGTTGAGATATCTCTGGATATTTTATACACAATATCCCAGCACAACATGAATATAAAGCTCATCATTTACAGAAAAAGGGACATTTGTTATGGGTTGTATTTGAGCCTCCAACCACTATCTACCAGTAGAAATTCAGCCACGTCATGTCACCCTCTGTTTAAATTATTTTTGCTATTTTGTCTCAATAAAGTTTATTCACTTATCTGTACCACTTTCCTTTTGGGGTTATTGGGGGGGGCTGGAACTTATCCCAGCTGAAATTGGGCAAGAGTTGGGGTACATCCTGGACCTGGATCACGGGGATGACATATAGAGACAGATAAAGTGAGAGGGTGGACACGCATCACTCTGTTTTTGTTACTGTTGGAATTGAAAGTGAATGAACCGCCCAGCACTAGAAGAGCCTGCAAACTCCACACAGGAAGGCTCTAACCAACTCAGGAACTGGTACCTGTAACTTTTAAAAACCTGTAATTCATGTTATATCTTCAGAAAAATGGTCTCTAAAGTTATTTCTGAAAATTATAAGTGTTGAATATGTAATGTTGTTGTTAACGTTGTTGATTTCTTAAACTTTGGTTGTTGGTAGCTTAATTTTGTTAAATATGTCGGCTAGGCTCAGGTAAGCATTTTGCTTCTGCCTATGCCTTTTCAGTCACTACCTAATACAAGAATTCTGGTTTGTTTAAAATGTCTATCTTGTGACAAATATTGTACAATGTATGACGACTGAATAAAATCCTACCTGCCTACCTACCTACTTTCTTGCTGTGAGGCATGAGCACTACCTGCTGCGACACTGAACAGCCCTGTATCATGCTTTATGTAAGTGGAATTGAATGGATACTGTATTTTTATGTATTTACTATTGTTGTTTCTTAAAACTAAACTATTTAAAATATTTATATATATATATTTGAATTATCCCTGCTTATAGTATTGTAATACACTCCTGATCAAAATTTAAAGACCAGTTGAAAAATTGCAAGAATTTGCATTTTACGCTGTTGGATCTTAAGAAGGTTCTAAGTAGAACTTCAAAATGGAAATAGAAGAAATGAGAGTGTGACAAAAAAAATATTTGGGTAAGCAATTTATTGCAAACAACCATTAAACTAAAATATGCTGTTCATCCACTGATCAAAAGTTTAAGACCACAGCCTTTAAAAGCCAAAATCTTTGGAAAAATGTGGTTTCCATGTCATTTTCTGTCAGGTTTTCACACTGTCATGACCTCCTGATGGCAAAAGCAAAAAAAGCTTTCCCTCTTTGAACGCGGTCAGACTGTAGAGCTGCATATGCAAGGCCTCTCGCAGCACACCATTGCTGCTGAGGTTGGACGCAGTAAGACATTTTAAACTTCTTAAAGATCCTGATGGTTATTGAACAAAAAAGTCAAGTGGTAGACCCAAAAAAGTTTCACCAGCCCTGAGCCGGAAGATCTGATTGGTTGTCTGTCAAGACACGGGACGATCCTCGGCCCAAATTAAGGTTGTTACTGGTGCCGACTGCAGTCTAATCACCATCAGACGGCATCTGCCAGAGGAGGGTTTTAAGAACTAAAAATGTCTTCAAAGGCCTCGTCTCCTTCAACACCACAAAATTGCCCATTTGTAGTTTGCATGAGAGCACCAAACATGGCACATTGAAAGGTGGAAGAAAGTTTTATTCTCTGATGAGAAAAAATGTGACCTCGACGGTCCTGATGGCTTCAACGTTAGTGGTATGACAAGGAGATCCCACCTGAGATGATTTCTACAGTGGAGGGTCACCATCATGATCTAGGCTGCTTTTTCCTTCAATAGAACAATGGAGCTTCAGGTTGTGCAGGGCCTCAAATGGCAGCTGGCTATGTGGAGATGTGGGCATCCTTCATGACTGAGGACCCTCGTCTGTGTGGTAATGACTGAGGGCCCTGGTCTCTGTGGTAATGACTGAAGGCCCTGGTCTCTGTGGTAATGACTGGGTTTTTCAACAGGACAACGCTGCAGTTCACAATGCCCACCTGACAAAGGACTTCTTCAGGGGAATAACGTCACTCTTTTGGACCATCCCGCATGTTCCCCTGATCTAAGTCCAATTGATAACATTTGGGGATGGGGGTCAAGTTTACAAAATGGAGATCAGTTCCAGACAGTGGACGCCCTCCGTGAAGCCATCTTCACCACTTGGAGCAACATTCCCACCAGCCTCCTGGAAACACTGGCATCAAGCATGCCGAAATTTTTTTTGAGGTGATTAACAAGAATGGTGCAGCTACTCATTACTGAGTCCTTTTTGAACATTTTATCTCTATTTTAGGATTTTTTTTATGAGCTATTGTCTTAAACTTTTGATCAGCTGATGAACAGCCTATTTCAGTTTAATGGTTGATCTCAATAAACTGTTTACTCAATTTTTTTTGTCTTACTCCCATTTCTTCTTTTTGCATTTTGAAGCTCTACTTAGAACCTTCTTAAGATCCAGCAGTGCAAAATGTAAATATTTGCAATTTTTCAACTGGTCTTAAAATTTTGATCAGGAGTTTATATCGGGATATCTTGTATTGTCACGCTTGTATTGTGATGCGTATCGTACTAGCAGATTCTTGCACATACACACCCCTTTGGCATTATAGTACCATGACTGCAAGGAGCAAAAAAAAAAAAAGTGATATGAAATTGTGGTCATGACATCCAGCCCCTGTGTATGGTATAAAATAGTGGCATTAAAAGTCCCTTGTCCTGCAAGATCATTTTTCTTTGTTTTAATGTTGTTGAAGGGTCATACAGAGCAAGGGAACATGACACCTTTTACTAAAGTCTCACTTCACTTCACAGCCTCTTTAAAGAAAAGGCCCCTTAAAATGCTCAGTTTTTTGCTTCTTTGGGTTTATTATGTAATAGCTGTACAGTCTCCACCTACATGTGTGTTTTCTGCTAATCACAGGAAGACGCAAAGACTGCTTTGAAGGTCTGCTCCAGGGCCTGTAAGCCCACCTCTCCCCTCCAATCAGGGATCATTTGAGTCACCAATCAGAGCAGAGCTCATTGTCAAAGCCTCCTGTAGCCTCTCTGCCCTCTCAGGGCCACAACGAAAACGGTTGAAAACAGAGAGCTTTCGTTGCGTTTGTGACTTCAGTTTACACGAGTACGATGCCCAGAGTGCCTGAATCCACAAACTTTTTTAACAGGGGTCCGGAACGAAAACTTTTGAAAACATTTTTGTATTCGTCTCCGCCGGATGTAGCAGTGCATTTTGATAAATAGCCGCCTATTCCAAATACACGCCAGGTGTAATTTATTGGGTACAGCCTACGAGCTATGATCAAAGTTACAGACCACACATACAAACGCTGAGCTCACAACTGACAGCTTGAAAAATGATTTATTTGAAACGAAACATGATCAGACTGTACCTTATCAGTCCACATGGTTTATTTGTCTCTCAGGACGTCCTGCCAGCTTGCTTCTCCTCCCTCTGTAAGTCAAAAAAATGCAGGTTGGTGTGAGGCGCTCTGTTTTACGAAAGTGCAGTTACTCTCAACATCCATAGAGGGCATTACAGAGCAGAAAGCCGTAATCTTACATACTAGGGCTTTGAAAATTCAAAGAAGAAAACGTTGCCACTGCCACTGCATGTTATTTGCCCTTTTCACGTTTGTACATGCTTTTGAAAAAGAAAACTAACATCAGGCGGCCAGTCACATCAGTTATCAGTAGATTGCTGCTGATCACCATGGCCCCGGTACAGTGAAAAGAAAAAAAAGTACAACCTTAGCTTAACTACTTCCTTACCAGTATCAAGAATGTTTCGAGAGTGAGAGTTGAAAGAAGAAGACAAAAGTATAACTATGGTACTGTAATCTTGCCTTGAAAATGTAAAGGTGATATTCATACTGGGGTTAATAAATAATTTGATTACATTTACCATATTTTTTCATTTTTTGCTAAGCAAGATTTTTGTGAGAACGGAATTAAATTCCTGTCCCAAATAGCCGCCTGGTCCCAAATAAACGCCTGGTCTGCTCAGTGATTGAAACAAATAAATGCCCCGACTATTATTTGGTATTTTACACTACTTGTCCAGCAGACACCCAAGACATGATGTGAACAGTCAAACACGCCAGGACAGGAGACTTTAAACTTTCCAGACACAATCAAAATTAACAGTCAAAATTTTCAAACAGGAGTGAATCTAAGGCCTTATGGCTGTCCCCTTTTCCAAAGTGGCTGACAATCCCATTTGTACATGGAGAACCTCCCCCTAAGATAAAAAAGCTTTCTCTACATTTGAGTTAATGACACTGACTCCAAATGTATGCAGCCCTCCCTCCACAGGGATTGAATCAACACGTGCAGAGATGGTAACGATCAGACGGATCTGTGTGGATCTGCAGCAAAGGTTAGTGAAGGTAAAAAGGGAAAAAGTCCTCCACTCCAGTTTCTTTGCTGTTTCCTCCCGATTTCATCAGCCAATCTTCTCTCCTGCTGCGAGTTGTACCCTGTGGCCGCTCCTCCCGTTTATGCACCAATCTTTAAAAATGTAATGTGCTCTCAGCCAAGGATCAGACTGCGCTATAGGACGTCTCAACTATTCCCTGGCTAAACTTCCAGACCTCTTCACCCCTTACAGAGAGGGCACCGTGCCTGCCTCCTCTGCTCAACGCTCAACAAATTAAAGCAACACCAAAAAAAGCCAAAAACAAAGCTGATACATCATCCTCCCTGCAGGCAGAAGTCTTTGGTGTAAACTCGTCGGAGAGCTTGGCTTTCAAGAATAATGTGACATCACTGTTGAGATCGACAATCATCTCTGACACCGTCTCAGCAGCCTCTTCTGCCAGGCAAATAATCAGCATTGTGCTGGAGTGTGTGCCCGTGCATGTGTGGGTTCATCCGAGTATCAGAGAGTCAGCGATGCAGCTTCAGACTCAATTTGTTTATTTGCCTCTCAAAAAGCTCAAATGGGCTGTGAGATGCTCGTGTGTCATGATGTGTGTGCCATGTTTCGGTGGTTAATAGTGTGTGTGATCACGCACCCAACAGCAGTCTCGATGACAGAGGATGGGGGGGGGGGGGCTCCCTGCGGGGAACAGACCCTGTTTGAGGGTCCTATAGACAACAGAGCTGGTAATCCGCTCACTCTGTCATCTGTGTGAAGACACCTGGGACAGACTGCTGAGTGAACGCTGGACTGAAGTTCAAAGTCTGCAAGTTTAAAGAGAACTACAAACCGATGCACATGTTTGTGTCGAAGGGGATTTACAGTGTTTTTGAACCTTAGGTCGACTTATGCATGCTTTGGTGTTTAAATACTCGTTTGTTGAAACTGGGAGGATTTGGGGGATGAAAGTGCTTGCTCATTCCAATAACATTGTTTTTCTAAGTTCTAAAACCTTACAAGAAAGCCCCCAATAGGCATATTTTAAAAAAAAAAATGTTTTAGCCTTATTCACATTGCATTGCTTTCCAGCCAGAACACTTTATATTTTTTGTTTGTTTGTTTTTTGTTGTATTTTATTTGTTTGTTTGTTTGTTTAACAAATTTCATCTTCTTTGCATTTAAATATCTCTTCCAACTGCACAAACTTTGCAAGTTCAACTGTGAATTATTCACATTGGTACCAGCAACTTTTAAAAATTGTTTGCCATTGTTTGAAGACTCTTTTCTGAGGATGGGAGTTGATAACATATTACTGATACTGATGCCACTATCGAATCTACCTATCATTCCAATTCTTTGTCAGTTCCCCCATCAACTTCTTTAAGTTTTCTGTATAGAAATCACTTGTCTACATAATTTTAAGTGTCTACAAGTGTAACATCTTGTAAAATAAAGCCACTCTTTCACTGCTTCTGTTTCCTGTCTGCCATAAATACTTCTTTCACTGCTTTGTTGTTGTTTGTGCTTACTGCCTCCGATGGCTACCGTTCTTGAGTTCAAGTGCATCCAGGACTTGGTGGAACGAACTGATTAGGGAATTATTAATTAAAAAGACAAACCATATCGATTACTTTAGCTATTTGTTATTGATTCTCAAATAGAATTGGTTTTCAATTCCCATCCCTACTCTGTCAAGAGAAACTTGGAGGAATGGCATCAAAAGTCCCAATATCTTTGTCCATGGTGCTGTTTGAGATTTTTCATTTACAGTGCACTCATTACAACAGTACAGTATGGTGAGCCCCCCACATGCAATCTCCAGGTCATAACAAGAGACATAAAACAGAGGAAATAATACAAAAGTCCATTTAGACCAAATTCAACTGCTATTTTCTGTCTGCACTTCACATAAAAATGACTTGTTCATTGTGTAAATCTCATAAGAATATCTATTCAGTCCATAATGATGGGTAGATCTACCTTTAACCATTACCATTTTTTTTTACTTACTGCCAGTGATTCACTAATGATAAGTATTTTCCAACTTCCAAATTGTCTATCATTCGGGTATAAGGTTTTAAATGTTACTGAGACATTTACACCAAACAGATTCTCCCAGTGTTTCGTAATCAGCTGGCAAACCCAGAAAATGTGAAAGTGATGAGGTCCATTGGTTTCATGAAGTCTGCAGCAAACGTTACCACCCTGACATCTTTTCTGAATTGGTGCTCTGAAAAAATGCACCAGTCTACCTCGATTTTATTGTATTAATTATATAAATATATTAGTGCCCTACAATTTTTCACTAGTCCATTTTGACAACAGCCCATAGACAGTGTTTGGGGAGGGCAGAATCTATCAAAAGCATATCTGGCAGGTGTGAAAAACGTGAGTAACTTTGTAGATCAGACTCTTGCCAAACAGGTTAAAAATTAGTGAAAAATACCCTTTCCATCAAGAAATGCTCTCGGTTTTTATCCGTCTTTCATTTAATAAAGAAATGTGGTCCAGATCTGATAAAACTGGTGCTGAAGTTGTTAGCATCTATGCTAACCTATGTACAGATGGAGCCACTTCAATTTTCCTCAGTTTCCTTGGCAGAGTCTTGGCAGGTCATGACAGGAAACTGCTTGGACCTTCCCACCCTGATGGTTGTAATTAGATCCCTGCCAATTACGTGACAAAGATGTGACCTTACTACTTATATTTTATAGGATGAATAAATGAACACTATGAAAAAATTTAGAACAAGTACAAACAAAACTAGAAAGCACTCGGAGAGCGCAAACCTCTACCAAGGTAGCTCACATATCGCTGTTACATCTATAAGCAATAGCTACCATCATAATATGATTCCTTGACCTTTAAAACACCACACCTAGCACTCAGAATCATGTTGATTTCACTGTTAGTTAGACAGTCATTGAACAAAAAAATCGTTAGCTTATGGCAGTTATCTGGATCACCACTAAAATCTAATTATTTTTAAGTTGGACCATTACCAACATCTCCTGAAAATTTCAGCAAAATCCGTCCAGTAGTTCGTGTGTAATCTTGCTAACAAACAGACAAACAAACATAACCTTGCAGAGAAAAGGTGTGCAGCTGCCTAATTACAGACATTTAATCAGGTGCACTGCATGGTCAGGACAAGGTTAGGCAGATTCTTACATACTGTACATATACATGCTTGATTAGCATCAACAAGGAATTAAAGACCAACTGAACTGAACTGCTCGTTTTCCTTGTTGAAGTGAGTTTTGCAGATTGCTGCTTTAGTCTCCAAGTACTTGTTGAATTAGCATAATGTCCTTCTACTATGTATCATCTAATTACTCATTCATAACCAGACTTGTGTATCCTCCTGTGAGTGTACATCTCTCCCAGCATGCAGGCCTTTAACATATGCTGGACAGCCTCTTCAGT
Source organism: Cetoscarus ocellatus (assembly GCA_037902135.1). Classification (NCBI taxonomy): domain Eukaryota; kingdom Metazoa; phylum Chordata; class Actinopteri; order Labriformes; family Labridae; genus Cetoscarus; species Cetoscarus ocellatus. The sequence continues at coordinate 127,879 of JBAMNC010000858.1, read as the reverse complement.
GTTATCCCAAACCAAACTCCCCCCACCTTCTGCAGATCTCCACGGGTGAGTCTGTCTGATCAGCGCTTTTTGCCAAGATGCTCAGTAGGTTAGAGTAAAGGGTTTTGTCTGATGACACTTTCACTGATCTCAGATCTGCTCACCCTCCGGGAGGTCCCTCTACAGTGCTACACCACACAAAACCTCCCACTTGTTCCCGTCTCTTTCTAACTGTATTTACAGCACACTCCGTCTATCCTTAGCTCTGCTCTTTTTCTGCGACTTCGCCACCAGTGTCACTCGCTCTCCCTCCCTTCCTCCTTCACTCTCTTCTCTCACTCTCTTCTCACAAGATGCGTCACGGTGTTTAGACTAATTGACAGCACCTCTTGGGCATGACACAAATAGAGCTCCAATTTACAAGTCAAATATGTATAAGAAGCGGAGCGTGAGTGGAAGGGAGCCAGGCAGAGCTACGAGTACGACAGGAAGAGGGTAAGGAGGGTGCAGAAACAGATGATAGATAGGGAGCAGGGGGTAGAAATGGGGCACAGAGAGCTGGAGAAAAACAAGGAATGCCTTACTCTAGGGCTGGGTAACATGGATCAAAAATAATCTTTTGATATTTTAGACAAAAGATGTTGAAAAATCGTCTTTGGGATGTGCATTCCAATGACAATCAGAGCCTATTTTCATAAAAATGGACAAGGATGTACATCTGAATTTCTTAGCTTGATGCTAACATATAGTAAGGGTTGCCATTAACTGGCTAATGGATTTAGCATTGGTTTGGGCTCATTTTTTCAGAAATGATCAATTTCATTTGACAGTACTAGGCAAAACACATAAATTCTTAAACAAACTAAATTCTTATCTTGGCTTTAGTTGAAGTTTGGTTGCAGTTCAAGCAGCCTTTAAGTACAATGATGTAAATTGGCTCCAATCAACCTTTAAATGATTAAGAAGACTGTGCTGTGTATGACTGATGCAAAGTTCATGTCAGTAAGTTAGGTCCATATTGACCTAACTTGCTGTAGCAAACTAGTCTCACTGATAACCCTGGTCCTCTGTAAATACTGTCCATTCTTTTTCCTTACTCTCAATTCCTAACTGTCTTTGTTTAAGGAAGAGAACATGTCCAAGTAGGACTCTTGCTCATTGCCTCTACAAATGCAACACCAATTGCATATAACATTATGACCAAGTGACTAACAATGATCATCTTTTCACCTTGGCTCCTGTTAGTGGGTGGTATATTAGACAGCAAGTGAGCATTGTGGCCTGAATATGTTTGTCAAGGGCTTGACCACTGGGTCAGATAATCCTAAAAACTGCAACAGGGTCATGGGCAGCCAAGGCTTACTGATGCATGTGGGAAGCGGAGACTGGCCTGCATGGTATGATCCAGCAGATGAGGTGTTGTTCCTCAAACTGCTGGAGAAGTTAATGCTGGTTCTGAAAGAAAGGTGTCAGAATTCACAGAGCAGGGGAGTCAACACAATATTAGGCAGAAGGCCATAATGTTACGCTTGATCAGTGTATATTTTCTCCTTTCTTTTCTTGACCTGTGAAGGTCTACATCTCCCTGCTATGTTTGCAACGTGTTGCTTCCTTGTTGCTTCCTGAGCTTCAGTTTTGACCACGGTCACATCATTAAACAGCACAATTTAGACAGGACAAGACTAAAGACTTATGAAAACATCAAACATGTTTGATGTTGTTGTGAGGCCAAAACTGGAGAAAGACTGCAAAAAACTGGTTGTAAGCCCACCTTACATCCAACAGTCATGATCACAGGAGCGTGCCTGACTTCAGCAAGACACCTGACGTTTTAATATAACTTTTGAAAATTTGCAGGGACAGCCTTTAGGTGTAAGGCCAGCATTTACTGACAGGAGTGGCATCTGATGTGGTCTCTGTTGTAGTCCATCTGCTCCAAGATTCAACATCTTTATTTGAATTACTGTTGCCTTTCTATCACCTTGAACCACATTGGCTTTTCTCATCCATAAGGCATTTTTGCTCTGAGAACAGCAGCTTACTGGATATTTTCTCATTTTTTTGGATCACTCTTCATAAACTCAAGGGATGGTTGGTAAAAATCCCAGCTGATCAGCAGTTTCAGTCATCTTGCCACATTCAAAGTCACATAAATCATCTTTTATTCACCATTTGGTTTGAACTTTTGCAGATGTCCTTTGTGATGTCTTTACGCATTAAGTAGCTGCCTTGTGATTGGCTGATAAGATGTTTGTGTTAACCTGTGATATGTCTTAAAACTCAATACACTTCCCAGCCCTCTTTTCTACCCTCAGAAGAGTACATGTGTTTCTGCATGCTGAAGTTTGTCTTGGAAAGTCTGCTTCTGTCTGGATATACTAATGTTTGCTGCTTATGTCAGCGTGAACACATCAGCAGAGATGCATGCATGTGTAAGGAAATATGTGCAGCACAAAATTGGGTTTTTGTGCAGGAGGGCGGATGGGTGTGCGCATGCTTGTGTGCATTATAAATATATAGGGACATGAGTATGTGTGCATGTGTGTAAGAAGGAGCGTCTGTCACTGCAGAGTAAAATCCAGACTGCGGGGCAGGGAGGAGGATGATGGATGAACAGGTAGCTGCTTTCAAACTGCCGCCGCTGGAATGAAGCCATACAAACACGGCACACTTACCTATCAATCAGGCTGTCAGCGGATTACACTGTCTGACACACATACAGTACACACACGTCCACAAAGCACCGAGGGGAGAGAGAGAGAGTGAGGCGAGGGGCGAGGCAGCAAAATGCAGAGGCGAACATGGAGGGAGTTTACAAAAATGACTTTTAAAGAGGGGTTTGTGTTGATGAGCATGTCTATGAGAACCCTCTGGCATCCCTCCTCCAACTATTTTTGCCCAGTTGCCATGGCAACCTTCATCCCCTATATGTGTGTGTCTCTGTTTTGGGGGAAATAAAAGTCAACTGCAGGAAGTGCACTGTCTGCATCATCAGACTGGAATGACTGGAGATAGAGATCATCTGCCTTTTGTTTACAACCCAAAAATTCAGAATATTTCAGATTATTGATACTCAAGGTCAAGTCTTATGGATCCTGTGACCAAAATATTAATCTCAAACAGGAATGGGGATCCTTTATTACCTTCACGAAGGAGGTTATGCCATTGCCGGCATTTTTTTGTTATTTTGCTTGTTTGTAAGTTTGTTAACAGGATAATTCAAAAAAGTTATAAACAGATTTTGATGGATGTGGTCATGGTACAAGGAAGAAGTAGGCTAATAAGATCTTATGCAGCTCCGGATGTGGATCCAGGATTGTTTTTTACAATGTGAGATGGGGCAGTTTTCCACATTTTTGCACAACACAACATTCTCAGTGGATTTTGATCACATTTTCAGGGCATGTTGGTCATGGCGCAAGGGAGATGTATTAGATTTTGGTGGTGATTTGAATCTGTATGTAAATTCAGGATTTTTTTTCAAGGATTGTCAACAGTGATAGGACAGTTTTCCACATTTTTGTCAATAACTTTCCTAACAATGTTGAAAATGCCTTGGAGGACATTTGTGCTGTCTGAGCACTGACACTGATAATAGGTTAGGATTGGGTACCGTGCAGATTTTAGTAATTCCCATTCTGCTTATTGATTCTGGTTCGTAACATTAATAATAATTCTGATTCCATATCATCTGTAGAATTAATAATAATGCATATTTCTAGAATAATACATTTGCCTTGTTGGCCTTATCAAAATCTCAATGACGAACTTTGAGCTGTGATACAGATTTTCTTTTCCCCTCAAAAAAATCTAGAAACATTATTTCAGTCTATTATCTCCTTATATAAATTGGATTTGTATTTTATATCTTTGGAAAGCCTGATTAGTCCCCTTAACAATCAGGTATAAGTTGTAAGGGCCGTGTAACCATGGAATGAGTAACACAGCTGAATGTGTAGGTAGCCCCCCAAAAATGTGCCAAAATCCCCTCAAACTGAACTCTGCTGCTCCAGCTTTGGCAGCATTATTTGATGTCAGCCCTAGTACCATTTCCAAACTTCTAAACCAAGTTCATATCAAAGCTTCTCTAAGGATTATAGGCTCTCTTTCAGGGGAGGAGGGGATTTTGGCACATTTTTTTATTCAAATCGTACCTTCAACTTCAAATTGTGAGATAGGCAAATACTCCTGTCTCAACCAACTAGCCTTAAAATCATAAAGTTAATAACCAAAATACTTTTTTTTTAGTTTAAGAGCTATAAAGTGAGAAATTTAATGTTTTCTTAAAGAATAAAAATAATGATACCAATAAAATGATAATGCATTATACCTGTAATGAACGTTGCATAAGAAATAAATCTCTAAGTGCCACAGTAACAAAAGCAGAGCATAATTAAAATGTGATAAAACAGCAATAGTAACAAGAAAGTAATAGAAACATCAGTTCAAAACTTACAATGAAATTATTTAACAGCAAGTTAAAGAAAATTATAAAATAAGCCATGACTCAATCAATTTATACAAGGGCAGTAGAAGCAGGGATAGGCCGTTTTTTAAAGGAAAATGTCTTCAGATTTCTTTTAAAAGTCTCCACAGACTGAGGTGCCCTCAGGTGGGTTAGGAGAGAATTTCTCAGACGAGTAGGTAAGAGGTAAAACAATTCCTTCATAAAATAATTCATGACTTAAATAACAAGAGCCACTGTTTTAATATTATCACTCATAACATTATGATGCCAAGTTAAAATAAAGGGGCTGTTAAATAAATGTGGCTGGGTCAGTTTTTGAATCCACCAACCATGGTAGCTGGTAAGCAAGTAAGCATGTTTCTAACCCTGATTGATACTTTGACTGAACGAGATCGGGAATGCAATGTGCCAATGTGCAAAAATTCATCACAGGACCTTAAATACAACAAGAAAAATATCAGGCTGCCATTTCTCAGTTGTATGACAGCAGGTTGCACTTCTCCTACAGGCTCACTGACACAACAGTGAGACAGATACTTGCAAGGCTGATCTTGAGTGAGTATTTTCCCACTGTCAGCTGCACCTCGTCTCGGTGCTTGTGGTTAAACACTGGTGCCAAAATATGGTCCATTCATTGCACAGATGTGCACCTGATTGTAGATAGTCAAGCTACTGTGAGAGTCACAGGAAGCCAAACCCATTTTAATGTTTTGATATCAATGCCATTATCTTTTCTTTACTAATTCCTGTGGATTTTCTGTGAGGAAAAAAAGTCAAATCAGCATCAAATCACTGGCAACCTGTGATATTCATGCTGTATGGATGAATGCTTCTGTAAGTTGCTGATATCTCCACCCTTGTTTGTGATTTCAAAGACTCCAGATGTTGTGCAGTTGGCTAGATATTGTGTAAAATTAGGCAACAATTTTGACCACTTCTATCTTCTGTCTTTGTTGTTATTTATGCTGACTGCCTCTGAGGAGAGTGGTGAAGGGCATTGATACAGCTACTAGCTAAAAAAAATAAAGAAATATTGATTCCTTTAGCCATTTGTTATGAATTCTCTAAATTGAAAGGAAACTGAAACTGAAACTGTTTTTGATTCTCCTCCTACATGCAGCTAAATGTGGTTATCACACAGCCACTTTGCAGTTAATGAAGACCAGATAATTAAGGAGTGACAATAAAGTTTTAAATTCATAAAAATGCACAATCCCCTACCTCGTTCATGACTTTCCAAAAAACACACATCACTTTTTACGAAGTTCCCCATCCTCATCTCCCACAACAGTCCTCCCCCCCCTCCTGCTCTTCAATAATCATTCACAGTTTGAGATTATTTACGGTCTGTGTTATGTGAAACAAATTAAGGACGTGCACGCTGACAAGGTGCTCATTAAGCACTCTCCAACTCTGGGATCATTTGTGGAGTGCTTTAATTAAACTGACATGGCAGCGATGTAGCATTTGGCTGACCTCGGCACCTCAGAAAGCACTAAAACAGTCAAACAGGACTCATTCATTTTCAGACTGCCCTCTGTCTGCACTGATGAATGGGTTTAATGTTTGTCAGGCAGTGACATCAATGTTTCACCTAAAACTCAAACAGCTGCTTCCCAGTGAAGTGCCATAAGATGGAGCTTATTTAAGGTTAAGCTGCAGAGGTACAAGAGAAAGAAGGATGCATGCAATTTGTGTTTCTATGCAAACAAGCAAATGTTTCATTTTGACATGTTTATACATGTTTTGTTGTCCAATCTTGATGTCGGCAGAAATCACAGAACATTTTTGATACTTTGTCAGTTTAAACTTTCATTATACTGTTTTCTCCAAAATACACTGCTGTTGATGATAACAGTAATTGACCGCAGAGGTCAGATTCTCTGCAGAGACTCAGGCCCTGTCCACATGGAGAGAAAAACATTCTCTGTAAAGACGGCATCATTTCAAGAAATGTGTCCATCCACATGAAAACACTGAAAACCAGTGTTAATTTTAACAACACTTTTTAATTTAGTTTTAGTTTTAGTCATAATTTAGTCATCTGAATTGTTTTTAATTTATTCTTGTTTAGTTGATGAAATTTCACAACATTTTAGTCGACAAAATCTGCTGTAAATGTAGCCGACTAAAATATGAAGTGTGAAGTGTAAGGCATTTTTTATGTTTCCTTGAATTTCTGAAGTCATGTTTTACACTTGGATAAAATGAAACATCTAATAATCCTTTATTGTATGTTAGTAAAGTTTGAATGTATAAATTAACAGAAACAAATTTAATTTTTGTATGAAATGCAGTCACCTTTATTTAGGCTACCTGGCAGAGCATCTCAGTTACAATACCAGAACTGACAACAAACAGTGAACCTGCTCTACATGAATATATCAATTCATAAAGAGAGTAGCTCTGATTGGATCGCTCCACAACTTATCCCGCCACCACCAAGCTAAGGCAGCTGTGATTGGATGTCCCTCTTAACTCATCCAACCTTTCCACACAACTAAAGTAGCTGTGATTGGATATATTCCTAACTTGTCCCTACATGACGTGTCAGACATTTTGGAAAATGTCAGTTAATTTAGTTTTAGTTTTTGTCCATGTGCACTTGTTTTTATTATTTACCATCTAGTTTTCATCAGGGGAAAAAAGGTTGTGACAAAAACTGACAGAAATAATTAGTCAACAAAATTAACGCTGCTGAAAACACTGTAGTACATATGCCAGGCCTGTAAGTTGTGCTGTGATGCTGCTGCAGACATGCACCAAAACCAGAGAAGATATGGAGCGTGTGTATACATCATAAAAAATACAAGCAAAAACCAGCATCTGTTGTTCTTGGAGAGGAACAGAAGATTTTACTGTTAAAGTCGTGACAAGTTCGGTAGCTTCTGCAGCACCAACGCAACACTGTATTTCACCATTGTATCTGTTGTCAGCGTTCGTACATGCGGTTAAACAAGAGACGGGGCTTTGATTTCATCATTTCTGAAGCTATCCATATTCATTGTCCACAAGGATACGCAAGACCCGTGTTTTCAGATTTATCCACTCTGGAACCCATTTTCAAAAATGTGTGTTTTCAGGCACCTGAAACACCAGATCTGTGTGGGCGAGACGACTATGCCATTAAAAACCTGTTTGGATACACCTGATGGCCCTACAAGCTCAGGGACTGTAGGATCCTCGGCTCAGCAGACTCTGTTGCAAAAAAGAGCACATTTAGATTTCACTCTGGATTTTTTAGATTCTGTCTCTTTTTCTGGTCATAACTTGGGGACTTTGGGAGGTGCTGATCCACTGCACAGCAGCTCAGTTTTTATTAATTAAAAGATTTTTCAATAAAATCTGCTCGCCAAGCGGTTTATTTGTTGAACAAGCATCTTGCAGATTGGAGACCCCAGTAAACGAATTTTAGGAAAGTAATTTTGATGAAATATTTCAAGTGACATTTCTAAATTAGAACAACTCAAAGAGCACAAACCTCTGCTAAGGCATTTATTAGTCGAGTTTTTAGTGAATGTTAATGAATCCTTAAAAAATTGAAGGGTCTGGATCCAGATTTGGATCTAATCACTTATTCTTTGTGCCATAACCAACATTTTTTGGAAGTTTCATCAAAGTCTGTTGATATTTTTTTTAGTTTCTTTGCTCACAGACAGACAAACAAACAAACAAACACTGACAAAAATATCAACTCCTTAAAGGAGGTGGTAAATACACACATACAATGCTTAACAAATTTGTTAGACCACCTCCCAATGTAAGTTTTATGCCACATCAGCCTTTAATTAACAGCACTGGTAATTCCCAAAATCCTTTTTATGTTTCTGTAATGGTTCATACACCAGCCTTTACAAGGTTTTTTTTTCTTTGCAAAAATGATCTTTTAATGTGAAAGTATTTTTATTATTGTTATACATTAATTTTAGATTTACTGTTTTACAAAAATTATTTAAAACGCATAACTATTTCCTGATGAAGACGTTAAATTATAGTTATTTACTTTCATTCCTGAACAGAAAAAATAGTTTTAATGGTTTAATGTTATGCTTGAGTAAGTTCTGACTCCTCAGAGAAGCTAATGGCCCTTTTTCCATTAGCCCTACTCTACTCGGCTTTCCCCGACTCTACCCGACTCTACTCTACTCGCATTGTGCTGCTTTTCCACCAGCCCGGTCCCCTACCCAGCGGAGGCGGGGTTGCCGTGAAACAGCTGGGCGACACTGCGTTCATCTCATTTTGAGCGCGACACAACAATCAAAACAATGGAGGACTTGGAGGCAATAGTATACTTGATGCTCGGTCTGTGGCTTTTTGTTACAAACTGAATGAAAGAGGAAAGCAGAAGCAGGCTGCAGGCAGCGAGAAGAAATACCCTTGAGAAGTACAGGAGAGTTTTGGAAGCTATACAACAGTTTGAAGCCAAGGACGAGAGCAATCGGGCTGCAAAGAAAAGACGTATGAGGGTAAGCTAATGGAAGCTACCGCTAGCTCGTTAGCTAGCTTGTAATGATAAAGTCCTGTGTTTAACATTGTGATGGCAGCAAGTTATTGCCATAAAGTAACAAAGCGTATGTACTGCAGTCCTGTTTTGGACGTGACCCATCGGTGACGACGTTCTCTGACCAATCAGTAGCCTGCAGTTGGTCGACGTCACCTTTTGGTATCGACTCAGCTCGCTTAGAACCAAAGCAGAGTAGGTACTAAAAACTGGTTTGCTTTAGGAGGTACTGTGCCGCCGGAAACGCAACGCAAATCGAGTAGAGCCGAGTAGAGTAGAGTAGAGTAGGGCCAAGGCAGGATGGTGGAAAAGGGCCATTAGTGAGCAGCTCAAATTTGGGTATAAAAAGTTGAATTTAGCTTGAAATTCCTCATTCCTGTTGAAAATGTTTGTCCAATAACAACAACATCTTCAGTTTTAAACAAGTTTTTTAATGATTTCTAAAATATTAATGTTTTATAATTTTTATGACAGGTAGCTTAATATATCTGTATATTTACATATGTGTTACAATTCTAATTAAATATTTTGCATCAGATCAGAGGTATTCTGCCCTTTCTGTCTTACACAGATGAAATAAGAATCATTAGATCAGGTCAAAACAAACAAACAACCAACCAAACAAACATACACCGCCAAAACATAACCCCCTCGGCAGAGGTAATAAATACAGCAATGTTCACAATGTTACTCTGAGAGAGCAAATTTCTGACATGAGAAGTGTTGAACAGAAGTTACAATTTTTTAAATTTTGACCCAAAAATTGCCAATTATTACACTCCACTAGAAGTGAAAACAACCCTCAGTAGTGAGGTCCCATATAGACACTTTAGACATGTTTGTATTAACTCCGACAGTGTTAATTTGTCTATGCAGATTTTGCTGTGTAACAATACTGAGTCGAATGAGCTATACATGAAATTTATCCAGTTTTAGGGACTTTGTTTTCTTTAATTTACAGAGAATACGTTTCGATTTAAAGTATAACTTACTTTAATTTTTGACAAATGCATAAGAAGAAGTTTCACAGGAACAATTACATCCACTTATGGCTCTATTTACATGGAAAAAATGTTATTTTACTTGTTGCATGGCAGATTTTTGTCATGTTTCCTTCATGTATACTTATTCTCATGTTTTAAAGTGACTGAAGGGCAGAGGGCTGCCGGTTGCTCATCCCTGCTGCAGATAGAGTGAAACCGGTTGTAACTTTTAATGGTTAGATCACACAGACTGCTATAAAATTGACTCTTCTGTATGTTGACATTTTTTCATTCAGGGAAATAAAACAATTTCTATGTAACTGACATCATGATATTTGACATATAAAACACACAAAGACTGAATGTAAGAGGAGTTCTTTATTACTTTTATTACCCGTTTAATATTGCAATAGTCATTCTGCAGTTTGTGTATTTCAGTAAATCATGTTTGTGATGTGTTTCCATAGAGAGCATCATCACTGTCCTTGAACCTGTAGCTGAAGGCGGCTATCTGAACATGCATGTAGGTGTTACACAGCAGTTTCATGTATTTGTGTATTTCATATAAATATGTGAACTTGTGATATTCCCTTTGACATTACTGCAGGGAGAGGGAGATGTAATGGCTTTCACTAACCTTTCACATATTTTTTCATGATGGGTTTTATTAAAAGAGCATGAGTGAATAAAATGGAGGTACATCAGTAACATGAGCAGAATTGAATAAGGGAAATAAAAAGCTGAATTTGCCGGGAAGAGATAAGTTGTGGCATGCTCTATTGCATTAGGCATTTAAATGAAAAGTATCACTGCTGCTGTTCTTCTTCAGTTCTGCAGGGTTTATAGCAGCATCCACAGAGGTTACAACAAAGCTTAAAGTAAGATTTGCAGAAAATAAGGCAGGTCATACTTCTTTAACTGGTCTATAACATATAATGGATTCATTATCAGGCGGTTTTCCCTTAAGTTAGTCAACTCAACAAATTTACTGAATCACTTTGTTTCTGTTTTACAAGTAAAGACTCAATTTGATGTATGATAGCATTTAATTAAGGCTGGAGATAAGGTATATATAGAATTTTTCCCTTCATTCATTTTTGCATCCTTTGGCGTCACGAGCATTTTTGTTCATATATTTGCCTGTATGTGACGCGTGTTTCTGGAAGATATCACAAGAGGGTGCAAAAGATTTAGGTTGTGAAAGTAAAAAATAAACGCCAATAATCAAAGTCATCATCAATTACTTGTTAGAAGCTAAACCAAACACATCCATGGACAAAGTCGACCATGGTGTCAACACAAGTCTAACTCAAAGTCCCCAATTTACATGTTAACTAGTTGAAGTAATGCACCAAACTTATTTCCCTATTTTCCAACTTCCATCCATCCACTATCTATACCAAGGCTCGGCAAATGTCAGCCCCCAGGCCAAACCTGGCCCACCAGTAATTTACTAATTTTTCCAAACAAACAAAACTTTGATGGTCAGTAACAGACGTGCTCAGTGCCTCCACACCAGCGAGACAGAAGCTTTTATTTCTGTGGATTAAGGGTGATTTCTTAAGTTACAAGTCTGATCAGCGGCCACCTGCCTAACCAAAGTACCTCTGTGGTGAGAGAGTTTTAAGGCAGACGTGAAGAGGGGCAAAAAACACAAAGAAACCAAAAATGTGCTGCTCAATGATGGAGAAGTTTGTTCCCATAACGAAGGACTTGATGCTACAGCAGCTCATCTTAAGTGAGCCCTTATTAAAGTAATTATGGGTATATTTGATTTCTTATGAACCTGAAGGCGGCTGCTCTTTCCCACCGATGAGAGATCACTGCTGAAGAGAAATAAAACAGCACAGAGCCATAACACACGGACTCAGCCACAGAGCAGAACAGGTGAAAAAGAGACAAAAACCTACTTTTATCATCTGTTCTGATGTTTTTTGGTTTATCTGAGAGCAGATCAGACAGGAGCAGACTGCTCAATGACAGATGTTTTCTTATAGAAACATATGATAGTGCACAAATGTGCATGAATGAGATGGACATCAGTGGATCATCAGTGATCTGTTAATTATAAAAAGCTCAGGAACACGTCTGTATGAACCTTCACTGTGAATTGTTTGTCTGTTTTGTATGAAGTTAGTCTGTTAAATGCTGCTTTTAGCATGAATTTCCCTCAACATTCCAATAGAACAGGCATCACCAAATGGCGGACCTCGGTCTGGATCTGGACCGAGTGATGGTTCTGTCCGGACCCGTGACCAATCTCTGATAAAGTCACAGGAATAGATTTTAACTGACCATTTTTTCCAACAGTCGCGGATATACACCGGGCGCTGCTACTCCAGTTAACACTAGAACCGCTACTGTGGTCTGATCACAAGCTGGTCATGCCATGAGTGTTCCTAAATATATGTTCTGTAAGTTTTCTGAAGCTTATACTGTTGTTTAATAAAGCACTAAAGAGGAATGAGACATGATTCGTTTTGCGGAGGTGACTTTCCCGCGGCTATCGTGTTTACAGCACGAGCTGCAGCAGCCACAAGCAAACAGCAGGCAGAGACAAATAAACTGGGAATAAACTGCCTGTGCAAAAAAATAAGACTCTTATCACCTGCAAGCTTTGTGACTGACCTGTGTGGGAAATGCTGATGAGGGCTGAGAGCTTTTGCGCTGTGGTGGCGCTGCGCTGTCCACGGGCCGATCCTGTTCTTTTTCTAATTGTTTACTAATCGAGTTGATCATTTGTTCGTGTTATTTTCATTGTTGCAGTTCTACAGTTTTTTAGCACTAGTTTATTTCCGAATGTTTCATATTTTGCAAGTTCTATCAACACTGTTCTGTTTTTTTATTTATTAGCCTATGTGAGTGTGGGTTCATGCAATGCGTGCAGCGCTGTTTGTGTGTGAGAAGAGAAAGAAAGAGAGAGAAAGACTGAAAGGGAGAGAGAGAGAGAGAGTTAAGGACAGAGAGCCAAAGAGAGAGAGAGAGCAAAATCTGAAACATGCGCAAATTAAATATTTATCTTCCTATCACTTTCTTGTTACATCATTTTGCAACAACACAGCAGAAAAGCAGTTACAGATGACAAATGATTGTACTTTTAAGAGTTAATTTCTTGTATTCTGAAGATGTTGACTTTTTTTTACTGAAAGTGTAGGTCTTCATTTTTTTAGTCTGTGACGTCTCTTATTTAAGAAAAAAGAAGAGGAAAAATATTTAGTCAGCGCTCTGTATGCACTTGTTTTTTTCCTAAAAAGAGCCACCTTTCATTGTTTTCTGAAGATGTTGACTTTTTAACTTGATGTGTAGGCCTTCAATTCTTGGCTGGGACCTCTTTCATTTAAGAGAAAAAAATGGTTATTTGGCTCTGTTTACAATTTTTATTTATCATATTTTAGGTTTCTCTTTTTTAATCTGAAATAAAAGCCTTAATTAATTTGCCAAGGACTATTTTTATTTATGGTAAAAGAGCTAGTTGTGCACTCAATAAAACATATCCTGCATTAAAAATTGACAAAAATATTGTTGAAACCATAAAAATGTGGACATAGGGGAAGGCTATAAGACACAATTTGGACTTCGGTTCGGACCTTTTATTGGTGGAAACTCTATTAACTGGACTTCAGTGACTTTTAATTGAATACCCCTGCAATAGAACAATAAAAACATATTGTTCTCTGCGCCCTGAAAACTGTCATTTCCGCCTGATAAATCCCATTAAAGATGTTGGTGCAGTGTATGTAAACTAAGTTTATCAGATACTGTAATACAAACAGCGTAAAGATGTATGATTCATGTTTTTTTGTCTGTTATCCTGTGTGCCATGGAGGCACCAAGTGTTGATCGCCCCAGCTCTCTCATTATTTAATGCTCGTAGAGGCAAAATTGACTAAAACTCTTTATTTTAGGAAAACAAGGGAAGCATTTTTTTAAATAATCATCTCTATATATCAACCTCTGATTGTGTTCTGGCCTGCCATATTAGCAACTTTGGAAAAATTTGGCCACAGGCAAAACATAATTGCAGAGCCCTGATCTATACTGCTTATCCCCTTCGGAGTCACTGGTGTCTGAAGACTATCCCAGCTGACATTGGGTGATAATTGGTCAAAAGGCCCAGACCAACACTGGAAGCCAACCAGCAACCTTCTTGCTGTGATTCACACTCACTACCTGCTGAGAGAATTCATTTTTCACAAACAGATCTACAGTCATGTGCAGTTTTACACATTACTTAAATGTTAATGATTGTGGACTTGATTTTTTTAATGTGTCTTTTAAACTCTGTTACAATTGTTCCTGCTGCCATGTTGACTCTGTCACATCTCATCTGATGCTATAATTTATGTGTAGACTGCAGCTTGTCCTGTGTCATGTTAATTAAACGAAAAACTTTTCATCTTGTATGTAGAAGTACTCTGTCACATGAGGCAGCCATGGTAAACAGGCATATAAATTATAAAAGAGCAGAAAATGGGCTTTTAAGACCAGCAAACACTGGTATGAATAATCCAGGTCCAGGATGCCTTGAATAATATAAAAGTGTTTGAATCACATTAAAAAAATCACTCCACACATATTTGCTAGCACCATCTTTAATGCTTTTGGTCACAAGTTTTCCCACTATTAAGATTTATTGTTCAAAGATCTGCTTAAAGGATAAGTTCGGTTTTTTGACACCTGGACCTTATTTTTAGGATTAAATACGCTCGTAGACTCACCCAGACAATTTTGGCGGAGCTCGGAGCCGTTTTCAAGCAATTTAGATCCATCCAACGGCGTTTTTTTCTCATGCCGTAGTAGCAGACGGGGCCAGAAATCGCAGCCCCTAAATTAGACATTATCTGCTGCGAAACTCGCTCATTTCAGCTACATTTTATAAATGAATGGCCAGTGTTATCACCATGTCAGACCAACTTCGTTGTTATGGTCATCCGGGGCTTTACAAGGATGGGTAACTTTTGGTGACGTCACAGACGTGCACCGCAAGAGCACAGCTGAGTAGAGCCGCTGTTGTTGCTAGGCTACACGGCTACACGGCTACTTTTGTGCAACATGGTGGAATATTTATCCGATGTAGAAGTGTCTGATGACGACTTTGAGTATAATGGATGCCCGTATCGTTTTGAGCCAGAATATACCGACGAGGAGCTATTTGAAAGGAGGATGCAGAGGGAAAGAGCCGAACAGCTGGCCAGAGAACAAGCAACCACCGCACGTCCACGAATGGGGGCTGACTGGTGGTGTTGTTGTGGACATTGCGCGGCAATGGCAACAGAGGAGGAGTGAGTTTCGCAGCAGATAATGTCTAATTTAGGGGCTTCGATTTCTGGCCCTGTCTGCTACTATGGCATGAGAATAACGCCGTCGGATGGATCTAAATTGCTTGAAAACGGCTCCGCGCTCTGCCAAAATTGTCTGGGTGAGTCTACGAGCGTATTTAATCCTAAAAATAAGGTCCAGGTGTCAAAAAACCAAACTTATCCTTTAAAGATTGTGCACAGGGAAATTCTTGTACAATAAAAAAAGTTTAGTCTGGCCCATTTGGGTGCATTCTGTTTACCTGTGAGTTTAATTCCAAGTAGTATGAAAGTTTTAGAGCTGTAAATATATGAAGAAACCCAAAGGTGAACATAAATTATCTTTATACATGTCTGCTAAACTTCACAAAGTTTATTGCCATAAATCCTGTTCCAGTTTAGTCAAGCTGTCCAATAAAAGTTGCAAACTGCCTCAATAAATCAGCATCTTCTACCTCAGAGGAACCTGGCATCTTCAATCATGAGATCTCTTGTTGTTCCTCACTAAATCTTTCCTGATATGTAAATTTTAAAAAGTCTTTTTATTTCAAGAGTGTTAAATTCCCCAGAATGAATCCTAGGATGAACTTTCAAAGACATCAGCTAACATTTTCAACGTGCCCCAAAAAAGCTTTACACAACAAAAACCCTGCTCTCTAACTCTAATCAATATCATGATGGGTCTCTACCTTTTATCTTGAAGCTGCCTGTTATGTGAAAATCATCTTTCTGGAGGATCTCCTGGGGTCTCATTTAAACTAATCATTTGTTTATATCCCCTCCAGCTTGCGTCACTACTGTGCTACAAACATGAAGGTGTGAAAGTTGCTAATTACAACCTGCCTGATTTTTATCAACATGTTTTAAATGAATAGTTTATCCAGAAAATATAGTAGTCAAACTCTTCAGCCTGCTGTCACCGACATGATGGAGTGCTCTTACTACAGCTAATAACAGAGCAAACATAATTAAAAGCACTGAGGCCTGAATTAGTTTCACAATACCATTAACTGCGTCATAATAACCCCTCACATGTTGACATAATTGAGCTTTATCAGTGATTAATGAACAAACTGGAGCAACATCAGCGACCCAAAGTTTTAGATTAGATGGATGACAGTTAAGCAATGGATCCTCTCTCTGCTTTCTGGCTGGAAATGATGCAGAGCTTTAAAAATCAATTAAAGACAGATCTGGGGGTAGAATATGCATCAGTGCTGTAACATCTGTTTCAGTATAAGTCTGTGTTTTTTTGTCAACATGATGATTGCCTTGGCAGTAAAGAAAAAAAACATTAAGAAATAGTTAAATCAGATTGTTTTTACCGTCTGTTTCGTGCATCTTAGAGTAAGTTGCTCATAATTTTTCAAATGATGCATGGCAAAATTACACCAGGATTTACTATCTGTATTAGGAAACTGCTTCTTAGTTTTTCAAACAAATTTTAGCAGATATTGATGTAAATAAATGGCAAACACAACAGGACTGAAAGTTGCTTTCCTCACCTTCCTGCTAAGGTGACTGATGGATTTAAAGAGCACAAATTCTGCTTTGTGGAGTTTAGTGGGTTTTGCATGTCTCCTTTACATGAGACAGTACTATAGAGAACAAGACTAAAAGTCGGTGGTATCTTGTCAGTAGCAGCCATTCCCTTTACGTGCGAAAATGTATACATCCTTTTCAAACAACGTTACTGTCACTGCTCACATACCTTCATGTGTCCTTTGTGGTGGCATTGCTGTTAACCAATACATCCACCGGGGGGGATCAAATAAATCTGTCTTGCACAGACGATTCTCCTTCGCTACCGACCAACTGATATTTAATTGCTCTCCAATCTCCTCCCATCTGTTTTTTTGCGTTTCTTTGTCCAGGCGAAGTTACATCACACAGATGTTTGTAATTTCTAACTAACTCGCAGAGTTTATCTTCAAAAAGGTCCGCCATTACTATTTCTTCTTCGTGTCTCACTAGAGCTACATATTGGGTAGTAACAGCAACACTGCCCCCAAAGTTTCCAGTGGTACTGTTCCCTTTGGCCCATATCCATATGCTTTATGGAAACATGCAGAAACACAGACAAAACAAACACAGAGCACAGACATAAGGCTGAGTTCGTATCCAGATCCGTATTTAACGTTGAGCACCTTTAGGGGGCTTTCACACCAGCGTCATTTGGTCCGGACTTTCAAACTTTTCTGTTTGGTCCAAATCAAATTGATAGGCGTGAAACCTCCCCTGGACCTTGGTCCGGACCAAACAACCGGACCTTGGTCCAACCAAAAGAGGTGGTCTCGGTCCAGACCAAATGGAACCACGGTCTGGTTCATGCCCAGGATTACAGCATTATTTTGAAAGGTTCAGACCTTCGTATCAATGAGAGGAAATTACAACATGACTACCTGAAAAAAAAAAAATCCATCACCAAAACAAAATGAGCTGTAGAAGCACACGAGGAGAAGACCGACCAAAATGTCTGATAGATATTTGGTCAGATGTCAGATTGTCGTCTAATAGTAAAACTCGTACGAGACAAATCCGTCTCGTATGAACTCAAGACGAACTCAGACCAGCCTTATGTACAGCTCTTCAAGTTGTTGCTGTTGGTTGCAGAATATCAAAAATAATATGATGGTGGGAACGACAATTTCATTCATGTTTACAACATTCAAGACCCACATTGTTCAATGTGTTGACATCAGACGCCCGCTGGTCAAATGACCAATCAATGAAAACTACAGAGACATGCAGAGCACGTAACTGATGATGATATCATGGAGGTTCATCATGTAAAGTCTGTCAGTCCGTTTCCTATAATGACAGTGTGAAACCTAAACAAACCAAACCAAACGCATACAATGTAACAAAAACACTGACTTTGGTCTGGACTTTCAGGTGTGAAAACACCCTTAAACATCTCGTTCCCCCACCCCTTCAATAGACCTACCAGTGTGACAGCCTACCATTGTTTTGTCTGCAGTATAAGCCCATTGGCTCAGGGTGGCAATACTGGTGCATAGCAGAGATGATAGATTGAATGCAGAGTTGTTGACAGCATGGCCAAGCAGCGCTGACTTGACCAATCACCACTGAGTAAATCAGTAAACTAATAAGAGCAAATTAGACCCATTAGGAGGCCCTAGAAATTCAAAATTTTAACCCAAGTTAAGGTAAAGTATAGTTTCTCTAAAAATCTACCGCCACATATTGTTTTACCAGCTACTCTGTTTCAACATCTAACTTAAATGCAACTGCAAAAAGTAAGTCTTGATAACACATTATTTATAAGATGATGACTGTGGATTTGATTTCTCACTTTGTCCTCAAAAACCATTTGAGTAATTTTAATCCACTTGTAGTCTCAGATGATCTGTTAGAGCTCCTGCCGGTCGAAGGTCCACGTCTCCACATGGGCCCATTCCACTTTGATTAGTTGACCAGTCAACTCTGTGGTTAACAAATCTGCATTCATTTTACCCTCTCTGCTCTGTACTGGGCTTGCCTATTCGGGACAATGAGTCTAAATTTTTGATGAAACAATGGCAGGATGTCACACTGGCGGGTATATTTGGTGGGTAGGTCATGCTGTTGTGTTGACGTGGTCATGTCTCCACATCTATACATATACTGCAGCTCATGTCTGAATCTGGATGATGCGCTTAGCCAACACATGAGATCCTAGGTGGCCATCCTGCACATGCATAGTCAACAGCAGCTTTACCTCCGTCCTACATCTAAAACCCTTTTCTTAATTCACCTTAAACATAAAATATGACAAGGTGAATGATTTTGTCTTACCTTAATTCTTGTTTGAAAATGTGTCAGTATATCGTATAACTGTAATATATTTCCCAACCCGAGTGCACACAGTAAAAATGGTTAAACATTAGCCTTATTTTCAGCCTGGAAAACCCCCACTTACAATTTACAGCAAAAAGCTGCCCTGCAAATAAAATAGCTCTTTGTTGCCGTCTGTGCTTTTGTTGCAAATGAGTAAATATTCCTCTAAAACAGGTGAGCCAACCCACACTCCAAATCCCTTGAGATAGAGTAATTAGCCTCTTAAAGTTTTAAACTTTGTACTTGTCTTTATTTCTGCCTCCGGTCCCACACAGTGAATTTCTGTCAGCTGGAATTTATAACATATGTTTCTTTAAGTCACAGTATTTAAACATAGAAAACCAGGACCTGCTGCTGCTTTTTAAGTACTACACATGCTGGTATTGATGAGAGCAGGCTTGCCAAATACAAGCTGGGATGGCGTCCAACTTCCTAAAACAGTAAGCAAGGTAAGCAAGCGTGGAAAAGGATAAATCATGGTTAAAGTAAAAAACAACCAATAAAGTATTATGAGGAAGGCAGAGGAGTTGACGTGGGCGTCTACTCTTTTTGTTTGCACGACTTTGTCACAGTGGATGCATCGACTATTCTACTGTGAGCTGTGGAAAGCATTAATGATGAAGACAACAAAGAGAAGGAAGAATTACTGCAGAAGAAGACACTAAAGGACACCAGCATACGGTAGGCACAGCCTGGTGGGTCAACCCATGAGGTCTATATACAGCCAACAACTCAACCAATTTATTATCTCCTAAACGGGATGAATGGACTTCCTGGATTTCATTTGGGTAAGAAATGAGGCACACTAAAGAAAACCCATCAGTCATCATTCCCCAGTGCAGGGGGACAGGCTATGAATGGCTCTTAAGAACACCATTTATTAAGGCTTTACGCTGCACTGTATACCCCTGGTTCCTCTTAAAATGTTCAATTGCACCACTGCCGGTCATGAATCACCACACGGACTCTCAAATCCCCGGGGAGAGAGTCTCTGGGAGAAAAATGAACTGCAGCACTGGTTCTCTGCAGCAGTGCAGCCTGCTGGTGGTGATGATATCATCGCAATTCCTATTTTTAGGCTTTAAAACTCAAGGGAAAGAGAAATTGAACCTGGATAATTTTCTTTTTATCTCACCCCCATCTATCTTTTATGTTGGGTTTTTTTAAAAGCAGTTTTTCATAATACTTAGCCACATTTCTAGAAACCTAACTCTCATTTATCTAAACTTTAAACACAAACAATCACTTCTAAAAGGTGCGGCCTGTGCTCAGAATCAAGCTCTGTTGTCTCATCTTACACACCGCAGTCAGAATAAAGATCATACTGAGGAGTCAGAACAAACTGCAACACAAAATAGAAGAAACAGCTGTCAGGGGCTGCTCCAGAAAAAGCTTACAACAAGGATGAGCTGGCCTGACTGCGAAGGTAAATAAATCCCATGCCCACTACTGAAAATTTCATTAGGTACACTGTGCTTGTACCAGGTTGGACCCCCTTTTTCCCTCAAAACTGCCATAATGCTTCATGACATAGATTCAACAACATGCTGGAAACATTCCTCAGAGATTTTGGTCCATGTTGACCTGTTTGCATCATGCAGTTGCTACAGATTTGTTGGTTGCACATAGTTCGGTCTATTTCCACCAAGCAGTCCAGTACGCAATTACAGGTGTTTCTACTGTTGAATAAGGAGAAAAGGTAACCAAATAACTGATAACTCAAGAACTGCCAAGTCTGTTGATTAGTCACAAGAATCGTCATTTCCCAAACACTGATTTTGTTGCAAAGAATGTCCATGCAAAGCAGGGTTGATGTTGACAGCACTTTTTAATTTAGTTTTAGTTGCAGCCTTTTGCCCAAAACACCTTTTAGTTTTAGTCATTATTTAGTCATCTGAATTGTTTTAATTCTAGTCTAGTTTTAGTCGATGAAATCTACTGTAAATTTAGTCGACTAAAATATGAAGTGTAAAGTGTAAGGCATTTTTTATGTTTCCTTAAATTTCTGAAGTCATGTTTCACACTTGGATAAAATGAAACATCTAATAACCCTTTACTGGATGCTAGTAAAGTTCGAATGTATAAGTGAACAGAAACAAATTGAACTTTTGTGTGAGATGCAGTCACCTTTATTTAGGCTACCAGTCAGAGCATCTCAGTTACAATACCAGAATTGACAACAAACAGTGAACCTGCTCTACATGAATATATCAATTCATAAAGAGAGTAGCTCTGATTGGATTGCTCCCCAACTTATCCCACCACCATGAAGCTAAGGCAGTTGTGACTGGATGTCCCTCTTAACTCATCCAACCTCTCCACACAACCAAAGTAGCTGTGATTGGATATATTCCTAACTTGTCCCTACTTTCTACATGATGAAATTAGGTCTAATTTGGATTAAGTATCTGTCGAACATTTTTGTCTAGTTTTAATTTGTCGACGAGAATATCAGTTAATTTAGTTTTAGTTTTTGTCCATGTGCACTTGTTTTTATTAGTTACTGTCTAGTTATCGTCAGGGGAAACAAAGGTTGTTGATGAAAACTATGACGAAAATAATTAGTCAACAAAATTAACACTGCTACAAAGTGCTCCATGGAGTACTGGAAGTCCTCCATTGTTGCTCTTTGTTTACAGTGTCGTGCTCTACACTGTTCTGCGCTGCCGTGATGTCATGTAATTATTTAGCTTGTGCGAAACTTTCCTTGCAACTCACATCCACACCCTCAAGTGACGGTACAGCCAGCAGTAGAAACACAAACCAGATCAGGGCTTACCACTCAAAACTGTCCCAGTCTGCTCTGAACCAAACCAGACCACTCAGTGGATGCATATCTCCCGTTCCACCAAAGGTGCTCTATGGCCTTGGTTCCCAAACTGGCGTCCCGAAATATTGCCCTAATGACACTTGTTTTGCTTTTTTGATCCTTTCTGTATCTCCATGGTGATGTTTTACCTAATTGTGTCGGATGTTTATTTACAGAAAAATCCTATTAAATCAAATTAAATGTACAAGGGTCAGTGACAAATAAGAGTTTGCATTATGAGAAATCCAAAAAGGTATTAATAAATTGTTTTAAAGGCTTGCACCAGGTGTGCAAAAATGTAAATTTTGTATTTTTGTTGGTTTCATGTAATTTTAAACAGCTTTTGCATATTTTTTACAAAAAGAAAGATGGATTGCCTCTGAAAATGTCAAGTGCTGTGACTACAACAAAATGAGTAATATTAAATATTTATTTCCATCTAGAGTGTACACAAGGGTACTTATAAAAACAGCTATTTAGTTTTAATATATCACTTAAAAAAACTTTCATTGGGATTATTTTAGAATACAGTTATATGCGTTTTTGCAATGCAAAGCAGGACAAATACTGAACACCCTTGGCATTTTATAGAGAACATTAAAAAAAATTGTATAAAATGATTAAAAATATGTTGTTACATTGCAAAAGAGAATTACATCTTATTCCCCATGAATTTCCCTGTAAATTGTAATACTACTATGAATAATCCTGGTTACATCAATTGACACAGTTACATCACCTGGCCATGTTGCTTTAACAGAAGAAACCGGCATTAAAAGTCAAGCATGACAGTCAACAAACAATAAATCCATAAAACAATATTTTCAGTCAAACTGAATCAACAGTACTCAGCATAAAAGTAAAACCAGCATCCAGCCTGGTGCAGTCCTTCTTTATTAGTGAACTTTAAGAGTTAAACTGGAACAACTTCTTTCATAAACAGCCTGCGGCAGAGTGTAGCTCCTGCCATACAGTATCCAATGAGATTTATCCCCCCGCAGTTGGGGACCTCTCAAGCTAAATAAGCAGCAAATAGCCGCTGTCTCAGCCCGTTTTTGTCACGACAATGAAGCATGTAATTGTTCTGTACACATGCACGAAGGCCAGCCGCAATATTTACCCAGCAAACACTTCTCTGCTCTGGAGTCTTTCATGCGTGCAGGCACATTTATTCAGGCCGCTCTTATCAGGTACCCAGAAACAGGCAGGTTTTTGTGCAGTGTAATCGTTGGTGCGGAGCTGGCGTGCACTTCACAGCCATATCTCAGACATGCTCCTGTTGAAGCAGGTTGTTTGTGAAATCAGGCACGAGGAGATCTGTTGATTTTTTATTAATGAAAACATATCGGTCTGTCAGGGGCGTCCAGGAACAGTGGGCAGTTTGGCGCCGAGGCAGGTGAGGCATGTTCAGGGGGGTTTAGTCGTTAGGAGACCCAATACAAGGCTTTTCCCCATGTCTACAGATATCTATCTAATTATAAAGAGCTTTTAATCAGACATTATGAGGCTTTTTGGGGTTAAACTGGCATGTTTCACCTACAAGTCCAAACACTGCCAACTCACAAGTTAGATTCAACCAGTGCTGGGAGTTTGTTCTCCATTTTTTGGACTTCTTAGCATATTTTTCTTCATGAATAATTACAAATAAAAATACAGCAAATATGTTGGCAGCTAGAACTGTATGTGAATGTGAAGGCTGATTGTCAGTACAGATATTTTCAATGAGTTATTTCAGTATGGGACTCCTGTGCCTCATTTCCACCAGGTGGTCTGGTTTGGTTCAGAACAGTTTGGTACAGTTTGAAGTAGGGATAGATGATATTGAATTTTTGCCGATGTCCGATATGCCAATATATTTTAATTTGCCGATACTGATATTTCTGGTCAAGAGCACAAGTTCTGTACTTAACAAAAATGGACTTTTTTCTTTCAGTGTTTCAGTATATTTCTGAGAAGAACAGATGTAAAACAAGAAAAACTGCATTTAACTCTTGCAAAAATGAGACCCTTGATTTTTAAATGTACCCATGCAGTGATGAAAAGGAGCATCAATATTGCACATTTGTGTAATTTGCTGATATTCCAGCTGATATAAGACCGATATGTGTGGTAGATATATCGGATGTAAATTTCAATATCGGCCGATACCGATATCAAACCAATAGTATCATGCATCCCTGGTTTGAAGCGGTAAACTCTGATCTTGTTTCCACTGCAGGCTGTACCTTCACTTGAGGGCGGAGTGTGAGCCGGGAGGTGAGGCTACGTAATGAAACAGTGCAGCCGTCTGAAGTAGAGCACGACTGTAAACAAAACAACAATGGAGGACCTCCAGCACTCCAGTACTCTGGAGCATTGTTTCATGTGGACTTTGTTTACAGCAGCAGCAGAGGACAAATCAGTTTAATCCAAGGCTTATTTGAAAGTTCATTTAAGCTGCTGTCGTATGAGAATTGACGATTTTTTGGATTTAAGGACCTTTTCTCCTTATACTACAGTAGAAACTCCTGTAAATGCGTGCCATACTGAGCTGAACTGAATTTTACTGATTGCTGGAAACGCAGCTCTGCACTCCTAACCTCTCTGATCATGACCAAAGACAAGGGTGTCCAACTACAGCCCCAAGCCAGGGGCCAACTTAAGCCTGCAGTCCATTTTTAACTGGCCCACACCTAATCCTAAGTTGAGTTGAAAGGAATAAGATTTTCTTAATGTCATTGCTGTTATCGATTCTGCTTACTGATCTGATTCTTTAATGATCCCTTTATCGATTCCTGTGGATTCTGGTTTGGGAAAAGTTGGTCTACGCACGTTTTCAGTTGCAACAATGTCAAACACATGTCAAACATGACATGTCAAACACATGTCACTCCTGATATTCAATGCAGCACTGCGTAGATTTATGAATCTGTAAATTACTGAACATTCTGCATTAAGTGAATTAGTCAAAAATATCGCCACAATTTCCACCAGGTCTCTTGATTACATTTATTACCTCTTTGATATCATCCCTGCAGACTGCCTCTGACAGGAGTGTGACACACTTGATTTACAAGGCAGGACGAAGTGGAAGAAACTAATAAGAGAATTGTTCAACAAAAAGACTACTGACATCAACTGCTTAAGGAAATTGTTAGCAATTCTCAACTGGAGTTAAATTTTGTTTCTCTTCCCCCTTGAAATTCAACTTTTTAAGTTATTATTGCACTGTTAATATTGTGCATCCCTACAAAAAAACATTCTGCATCTACACAGCTATACTTTTTTGTGTTTCCAAATATTGAGGAATAATGTATGAGGCTTAATGCTTGTAGTTCCTCAACAAGGTGCTAAGGTACATCTGCTGTTTCTCTGCAACATTTCCCTTTTTAAGGCTTTGGTAAGTCCCTCTGCGACACATAATAGAGGCAGGGATGCTGTTTTTGGAGTTTAACAAATGTGTCCTCCATCTTATGGTTTCATTTAAAGTTTGTATAATCTGTGGTTGTCACATATGCATTGCATTCTGTGCTTGCTCTGTTCAACATTTCTGACAGGACAGAACAAAACGTAGGGGGAAGGACAGATATCAAATGTGCTGGACTCTCTGTCAGGAGGTCATGTGGCATCCTAGACAAGACCTTTATTGTTGTTCTGAATGGAAAAACTGTACAAGATGAAACTACCAATTCTGCAATCCAAATGATGGGGTTGGGAAAATTTCATGCTTAAAATATGAATGCCAAAAAGCAGATTAAAACAGTTTGGACAAATGGGTAAAGACAACCAAATACTACTTGAAGTTTCACCTGTTTGTCCCAACATTACCAGAACAATTTGGGAATTTAATCTTAAGTTTTTGGATCTTTTTCTAGCAATCAAAAGATATTTTGTGTAAATTAATTTGCTCGAAATAGTCATGATATTGAAAAAAAGAGTTGGCAATGTTTGGAAAAGCTGGTGGAACTGAAGAGGATGCTCTCCCACGTTAAACTCACTTTATCAAACCTTTCTGTGCAATTTAGAGCAGATTCAACCTGCAAATCTGAATTATTAACAATAATGTTAAACATCTACCTCATATTTGAGTAGGGCTGGATGATTTTTTTCACAAAAATTGATTTAAAATTTTAATCACTCAAGGAAAAAAACTCCAAGTGACACAAAAATATAAGAATCAAGTTTTGCTTTTATGTTATAAAAATTTTTCCGAAACTAAACAGAATTTCCCTCAAATAGTTAAGTTGCATGCATTCTTTCATAAAATGTTGATTATGTAGTTTGAATGTAGGCAAGTTTGTTTACATGAACACTAAATTCTGAGCTGTCTTCACAGAATATTAACATGAAACTAGTGCTGGGCAATGTATCGATTATATCGATTAATTCTTATTTTCTGAAGAAGATTTAAAAAATTAAAAATCAAGATTTTTTTTCTTGCCTTAGTCCAATTGTAAGCTGTTGCAATGTTTGAAAAAAATCTCCAGTTTTCATAATGGTAGGCCCTGTCAGGTTTTGCACAAGCACTTTTAAAGGCTGGTATTTTTTTAAATTAGATTTCATTTTTAATAGGGAGTTTCATGTTAATGTTCTGTGAAAATAGCTCAGCCTTTAGTGTTTATGTAGACAAACCTACCTACGTTTGAACTACTTAATCAACATTTTATGACACACACTTTAGTGTCATTAGGAGGCCCAATACAAGGCTTTTCCCCATGTCTACAGATATCTATCTAATTATAAAGAGCTTTTATGACACACACTTTAACTTTAAGAGGGAAATTCTGTTTGGTTTGGGAAAATATTTCGACGACATAAAAGCAAAAATTGATTTATGTCATTTTTGTGTCAATAGGAATTTTTTTTCTTTTTTTTTTTTTTAGAGGGAAAAAATCGATTAAATTCTTAAATTGAATGTTGTAGAAAAAAATCTGGGATTTTATTTTAGGCCATATCGGCCAGTCCTACATGAAACTCTCTGATCAGTTAATTTCATTTAAAAAACCAACACAAGCCTAAACATCTGCTTGTGCAAAACCTGACAGGGCTTACCGCATTAAAACTGTAAATTTTCAGTATTTGTATTTTCAAGCATTGCAACAACTTAAAATAAGAGTAAGTGTAAGTCAAGAAAAAAAATCTTGATTTTTACTTCTTAAATCTTCTGCAAAACATGATTCAAATTAATCGATTTAATTGGTATATTGGCCAGCCCCATATTATAGGTTCACCTATAATAGCTGTAAGATGCGGTCCCTTAGAGCAGGAGGCCCTCAGTCATGCTTTCCTTATCCTGAGCGGTAAGCTGCTGATGCATGTTAAGACAAACAGCAGAATGAATCCTTGATCAGCACAAACGCAGCAAATATCAGCGCCTCAGATCGTCTTCAGTGCAGCGCTCTAATAACTGTGTGTTTTTCCAAAGAGCATAACAGCAGTGGGAATTACATGGACTCAAAACTGCTTCCTCGTGCTTCCTTTCTTTTCGCCTTGATACTCAGGCGGTTATGATAAGGAGTGAGGACTAGAGACTAATGTTTTAATTTTGCATACATTTCCATAAAGACCTTTTGTCTGTAATTTCCATGAGCTCAATCTGTCAATCAGCGCTCCTCGGTTAGGTGTGCGGCTCTCTGTGGTGGGAGGACTGGCTCTCCCTAAAAACATCATTAGTCAGCCCCGCCGTGCAAACCGTGGGCCTGACAGCAGCTCATCAGAACGAGCTGCAGATGAATGAGAGGAAAAATGAAACGCAGGATCAGCCTCCGGTCTGATGTGTTGTTGATATACAATTCAAAGCTAATGTGAGATTGGAAACCAGAGCAGTGCAATAAAAGGCTACAGTGATAATGAATAGAACAGATTAATGTGCAGAGACTCATATAAACATGTGCTGCCCTGAAGGTGACGGTGCACTGACATGCTGCCCTCTGCTGGTCACTTCCTCCCAAACTAAACACAGGACAGAGGCCTCAGACGGATGGATGCACGGGAGGGGATTTACCTTTGTAAAATCAGTTTATGTGCTTGTTTCATACTTTAGTAGCAGGAGTATCAAAGTAAAAATGCAGTGATAGGGAAGAGATTTCAAGATCTTTACTGGTTCATCTCATTATCTGGAGATAACAAAGAATTCCTGATCATGTTTTTACCTCGAGAGAGCAACTAAAACACTCATGTTATCTTGGGAAACAGTAAGAACATTTTGCTTTTATAATGTTTGTTTTGTACATTATCTTTGCTCATAGATAGTTTTTTTTTTTTAACTGTATCCCAGAGAGGTGGGGTACATCCTGAACCGGTCGCCAGCCAATCACAGGGCCACATAGAGAGACAGACAATCATTCAAACTCACTTTCATACCTAAGGGCAATTTGGAGTAACCAATCAACCTTATGAGCATGTTTTTGCTCTGTGGGAGGAAGCCAGAGTGCCCGGAGAGAACCAACGCATGCACTGGAAGAGCATGCAAACTCCACACAGCATGCAAACTGACTGAAAAGGGAATCAAACCAGCAACCCTCTTTCTGTGAGGCAAGTGTACTAACTGCTGCACTATCATGAATTAACATTAAACATTAACAGGGCACTACTTAACCCTAATATATATTAAATGTTTGAAAATAGCCTTTTTAATGTTTTTTTTTTTTTTTAATTTAACCCTTCCATGCATGAATTATTAAATATTAAGGAAAACTTTTCAAATGTTTGTTTTTAACAAGTTAATACTCTTTTTTTTTCAGTGTTGTATTTTGAGAGAGTTGTGCATCTGTCCATTACAGTGGACACCCTGCATCACAGTATAAATAGTAATTTAACGGGACTTAAAAAAGATCCAGAAACATGTCTTTTACCAACATTTATTATGAGTAAATAAAATAAAAAGCAAAATCTGAAGTATATGTATTCTTGCTGTTTAATCAAACTATTCATTCGTAAATTATACAAAAATTTTCAATAAAAAATACAAAATTAGGTGAAATCTGAACACAGGCATAATACCCAGAATATACCCTTCAGCACATAACATCCACTGGACTGGACAGATTCATTTTTGGTCACAGAAAGAAGTATTTTTAAAATCTGCATAAAATTGCTACTAATATATTATTAAATTTGAAGATGTTAATTTTTTTTAACCTGTATGATTCTTTGAGGATTGAAGGATTTAACACTTATTCCTGAAGGGGGTGGTGCCGTTCGTTGGCCATTTTGGATTCATGATGCAATATCTCAATTTAACAAAAATATGCAAAGATATTATTTTTATGAAACTTGAGGCAAGGGTTTTTGAGTCCACCACCTGGTAGTTGGACATGGTACTGCAACCTAAATGGTATAAAATGTATTTCAAATATCTGTCCACTGTACATGCATGAACGGGTTAAAGTGTACCAATCTGGTCCTGATTTTGGTCCAATTTTATCTTAAGTTTGTCTACAAGCAACAAAGTGCAGCTCTGAAAGATGTATTTACAGCCACCATGTTGGGGCATCATGATTGAGCTCAGTGCTCCTGCGTGTGTATTTCATCAGGCGAAAACTACGTGTGGAAGAATTTACTGCTGCTTTTACTGGACGACAGGCAGACTGACAAAACTGTTTACATGCTGACAGTCAGTTCAGTCATTCAGTTAGTCATGATAAGTGTTTTAGTCGAGGGTGATCAGATTGATAACCTATAGCTCTGATCTGATCTGATCACATATTTGAATGAAAATCAACATTAATGATCAGCTCCTGATCAACCAGGGTGCCTCGAATTTTTATTTTATTTTACAATGTTAGGGAAGCCTGAGGTCTCTATAAAGCTTAACAGGTCAAGGTCAAGTTTTCGCTTAGCTCACTTCAAACACACATAATTTTAGTTGGGAAAATGGATGGAAGTAGGGCTGTTCAATCAGGGCAAAAATCACCAAAAATCATAATTACTTTTTGCAATTATTTTGACAGATACCCAGATCACAATCAGACCATATTTCACCACACATGCAGTCATTGAGCTAACATACTCTATACACTGTAACGTTAAAAATGAAGCTTTATCTGAAAATATGTATGTGTGACAGAATTAAATTACCTAAAATACTTCAAATATAGACGGAAAAAAGGGCACAACCAGTACATCACATCCTGTGGCACAGTAGCCTTTAATGCAACCATTCAGTTTTCACAATTTTTGGGGGCAGTAATTGTAATTGTGATCACAGTTCAATTAATTTCCCGCTCTGGCTGAAATGGTTTAAAAGTGCCTCTAATTGCCTCCTTCCTCACGGCCAGTCACATTTCCATTGAAAGTGGTTGAAGTATCCAGCAGTTCATAAAGTCTCACAAACATTTAGTCATAAAGTTTTATGCCTTCAGAGTCAAACAGCAGAAATATTATATCTGAAACATCCGAGAAACTTTTTCCATGTCGGATTGCTCAATATGTTTGAGCAGGATCGTCCTTTTTTGGCTAAATTTCCCATAATTTCGGAGACAGTCTTACTGGAAAATGAGCTGTTATCCTTGGCTTGTGATGTCTTGATTTTCCATTACCACATCACTGGGGACATCATTGTTCCAGTGTCAATTTGCTATAAGCCAGTCTTATCAGTCTATTGGCTCACTCGTTCCCCTCAAAAGGACTTTGTGTAATTTTAATTTGGCTCTGTGTGCACATATCAGCCATCAGATTGGAAAATGACAAATTTAAAGCCTGGTGGGTCTGATAGTTTCTAATAGAGAGGGTGAAAATAGAGACGTTTTTCGAGAAGCTTGGATGGAAACAGAGGAGTTCAAACATACTGCTGCTGCTTTTTTCTAACATTTTGATCAGCAGACGCACATGGATATAACAGTAACGACAACTGATAATCCACATTTCAGCTGTTTTTAGGCTATAGTTTGGAGTAGTTATCCTATTTTCTACCACAATAAACAATATAAAACCATAACTATATCATGCTATAACCAGCCTTTACATTACATTACATTTTATGAAGTCTTATGGTGCACCTTGTACTATTTCCAAGGACAAGTCCAGCTTGTTTTGTTAGCGTGAGTGCTCTGCACAATGTATACATCCTTGGCCCCAAACACTATACAAAGACGTGGGCTACAGCAATGTATGGTTCTGTTATATGAGCACAGGAACAGGGATGTAACATGGACACGGTGTACAAACCAACAACTAGAAATTCAAAATAGCTCCCATAAAGAAATCCAGGAGTGTTAAAGACCTTCCTCCCAAATTTAGTTGAGTTTAGTTTAGCTTATTTCGATCACTTTAATCTGATCAATATGATACAAAATAAGCCACAAATCAGTAAATGTATAGTCGTGTTGTTCTCTATCACGCTGACTCTGACTCTGAAAGCAAAGGATGCTTCATAAAAGCATCCATGTGTTGCATGACAGATAAAATCTAACTATACCACTGCCCAGCTCCAGTTTATATGTAACAGCACAAGTGTTGTGAACTGTGCCTCAGCATGATAAAGCA
The DNA here is from genome assembly GCA_037902135.1 of Cetoscarus ocellatus. Classification (NCBI taxonomy): domain Eukaryota; kingdom Metazoa; phylum Chordata; class Actinopteri; order Labriformes; family Labridae; genus Cetoscarus; species Cetoscarus ocellatus. Next base: position 96,537 of record JBAMNC010000858.1, on the reverse strand, counting down.
AGAAATCCTAATGCAGGGGTGGGCAACTGGAGTCACATGCAGCCCCTCACCTGACTAACTGCAGTCCGCCAGTCATTTCCAAAAGTCAACAAATTGTAAACATGAAGAAAATAATTCTATATAATCTAGATTGATATTTTTATTATCTTCTGCAAGTTATTGAAGAACTTACCTTGCTGCAATAGGGTCTCTAAATCTCTTTCATGAGGCATTAGGATATTATATCAAGTATTACCCAATACTATATTTAGAAAATGGCTGCAGTAGAATATTTGTGCTTTAAAAATAGAAAAACATTCATCATTTATACATCATATATACTATTTTATATTTGTATATTTTGTTTATCAAACATTATTTTTCCCCTGTGAGAGTGTCCGAAAGTTTACAGCAATGCTTCCTTTAGGCTTGGAAAATCTTTTATGTGGCCCTCTTGGTAATTAAAGTTGCCCATCCCTGTCCTAATGTGAGGTGTCCCTAATGAGGGAAAGGTTCAAACTTTTTTAAATAACTTTATCAGATGTTTCCAGGAAATGCACTGAAAGAGCTGCCACTTACTTTGGCAAACCTGAGAAAAGACGAGCTCAAGTTCATGTTTACTTCACACGAAGGAGACTTCGGCTGGCTTCATCACGTGTAACTTTTTATCCAACCTTTTAATTCTTATTTGATGGTATCAGAATGCAATAGAGAGAGTGAAAGAGAAGGGACTGCAAATTCCTCTAGTAAATAAATGCACCAATTCAAAAGCAATTACACATCAGGTCAGATCTAATATTCACTGACTGAGGGTTCAAAGTTTCTTTCAGTACACCGTTTCATACAAACTACAACTTCAACTGCTGCTGTGTAGCTGTGACAATAACACTATTGTGCCAGCAATGATTTATTAATATTTTTCAGCAGTTTTAAACAAATAATGAAACATATTTTCTCTCTTAAGTGTTAGAATCTGCCGAGTTTCTAAATCGAACCTCATTAGGCTCTTCACTCATTGCCCAAAAAGGTATTTTTCAACAATTTCCATGGGCACTAGAAAGTCAGACACTTTCTTCTCTTAAACTAGTTCCCATCAAATAAAAATGCTAAACAAGTCTGCAAAAGCTTAAAAAATTATCAGCATTGTTAGAAAGTCATAGGCCCTTGATTAGGCATTTCCCATTCACAGAATAGCCTGTATGTTCAGAAATTAACAGCATTAATTTAGACAAAATTATACATCAAGCATTATTAAATGAAGCCCAATGTTATGTGCAAATAGGAGAGATACACTGCACACTGCAGTAATGTACATTCACCTGCAGAGCATACTTCTGTGCGATATTTCTGCAGCAGAAACTATATTTTCTGACATCACTCACAGATTTACAATAAAATCAGTCTTTAAGCATGCACCTGTGATGTCTGGAAAACTAAAAGTTACAGTTATTTGGATTAAAATTACTATAAAAAGAGCAAAAGTCCATGGATTTAATCTATAAAGTTAAAATTACATCTAACTTGACACCAGTGGAGCCCCATCAATCTGTTTTTTTCATGTCAGTTCCTCTCCTAACTTTAACACAATTTTACATCCAAATTCATCTTCTGCTCTGTTACTCTGTCAGACCTGAACTCACCTTCAAATATCACTCCAGATTTCATGGCAGACTCGGATTTTGGCTCAACAGGCAGTAAAAATATTCAGTGACATGTTAAAGCTGTTAAAAACATGGCGCTGTGACAGAGAGTGCTCCTACCTTGACTTTTACTTCATTTTCTCTCTTGTTAACAGCAACTTGGCAAATTCCAGAGTTTATAGGATGAATTTAATTTCCAAACAGCAATATGTACACACACACATATATAGATAGATAGATAGGTAGATAGTGAACAACAACACTGTGAAGATGAGGACATAACATGATCTTTTTGTTCTGCTTTTCAAAACTGCCAAAACTTTTTATTGTGAGATTATTTATATATTTATTCATGCATTCATTCATTCAATCAATAATCCATTCATTATTCACTTATTTATATTTGTCTGTCTGTTTTGTTCTTTATATAAGGTTGAAGGCTTATTTTTATGGATATAAAATCAAAGGTATTCAGCGATGGCTGTAAAGAAGAAGCTTCGCCTTTTTGAAAAGGAAAGAAACAACTTTACTTTTGGTAACAGTGGCCCGTAAACTGAGGACAGTTTATCCCTTTTGAGCTTTACACAAGTGATTTTAATCACATTTGTTGAGAATTGTAATAACTTATTTTGAAAGAATGTAAGTCTTAAACTAGTGTGAAATTTTAACATGGTGTTGCCAACAAACTCAATGTTAAGACTTTTTAATCATCAGGGCGCAACACAGAGTTACACTCACTTCTCTGAAAACTGTGTCTAACAGAGAAAGGGAATTATATTGAAAAAGTTATTCCACACATGTTGTAAAATTATTGTATACTATTCTCATACCTAAAAACTCAAACTCTACTTACATCGCTCCTCCAAATGTCCTCTTATTTAGGACTGAGAGCTTTTTCTCCTCACTTTGGTGTGCTCATTGGTACATAGTAGTCATATCTTTAATAAAGTGCTTCAAAGATGTGTGGTACTTAGTGCCCTTATGTACTACAGCACACATTACATTGATAACAACTACTAACCACATTTTACTGCATGCTGCATATCCCCCCAACAAAAGTTGTTATTGCAGTACATCAAGTTCTCTTTAACTGTGGAATACTAAGTATCCTGCATAACAAAAGCCTTTCGCCTAAACAAAACTATCTTTAACTTTCTTCTACTGCATTTTCATCCTTTATAAAATGTAAAAACTTGAAAAAACATTGTAACAGGAAGTTAAATTGAAAATAAAAATGATCAGACTATTGCTGAATTGTTGGATTTTAGTATCTAAAACTTAGCTTGAGGAGGAAAATATGACGCTGATTGAAAAAGTTAATATAATGAACGAGAGCTTCAGGCATTTTGCCAGGCACTTATCTTTTAGAGCTTAAAGTTTTTTCTTTGGCAAAGTCTTTGTAAAAAATGTTAATGTCTCTCAGTTTCTTTATTGTTAGTGTTTTTAGGTTACACTGTGGAGAGATTTATCTAACAGTCAAACTAATAAGTTCCCTGGAAGATTTCTGCAGCGTTTCTTGCCACAAACGTATCGATTGCTTGATGCTTAACGATGTTTAGGCAGCAAAAAACTTCTGCAAACTTCCTCCACAAAGTTAAAGGACGAGGTGAGGAAATGTTTATTCACTCCTGCTCCTTCCAAAAAGTAACACAGTTTTTTCCTGTGTCTCGAGTAAATTTGCCCTCAAACATTGTTCACTATGTAACACACCCCGGACAACTATGCTGGATGACTTCCTCTCTGCAGAGCAAGCGTAGGGGGCTGCAGATTTGTCACACTGAGATCCATATTGTTGCTCTCACAGGGAGTTTTGCAGAACAACCTGTCATCAAGAGCACACACACTGCTGCTGGGTTTCATCTTTGGCTTCAGGACTTTACAGAAAACTCTTCTCCCCAACTCCAGCCAGCTCTGAAAGTCAGCTTCTTTTCTCAGTAATCCCTCCTAATCAGGACACTTTTCACTTTATCTAAAGGCAAACGGAGGAGCTCTGACTCATATCTGAATATCATTTAAGTGATCAGAGGACTAGACTGTACTCTCCTGCAGTCAGAGTCTATCTGTAAGAGTGAGGGGCTGTTTAAATCTGCAGTGAGGAGTTTAAGACCGGAGAGGAGACGTCCCAGATTAATATGAAGATATATTTGATAGTTAAAGGTGAGCAATAGGAGACTTTTCCTTTGAGACTTATCAGACCAGGCAACACTTAGAATCATCTATTGTCCAATTTTAGTGAGCCAGGGGAAATTGTTGCCTCATTTTCCTGTTCTTATCTGACAGAAGTGGCACTGGGTGTGGCCCTCTGCTGTAGTAGCCCATCCGTCTCAAGACTGGACCTGTTGTGCATTCAGAAATGATCTTCAAGCTGTGGTTGTAACAAGTGCTTTTTTAAGTTAGTTTGCCTTTCTACGTTGCCTTTCTATCATCTCTCTGCCTGTTCTCTTCTGACCGCTGGCATCAACAAGCATTTTAGCCCTGAAATCTGCTGTTGACAGGATATTTTCTCTTGTTCAGACCATCCTCTGTAAAACCTTAAGATGGCTGTGCCCAGTGGATCAGCAGTTTCTGAAATACTCAAACCAGTATGTCTGGTGCCAGCAACCAATCAACTTTTTTCTCCAGTCTGATGCTCGGTTTTAGCCTTAGCGCATTATCTTGACCATGTCTTCACGCCTAACTGCACTGAGTTACTGCCATGTGATTTGTTGATTAGCATTCTGCCAAAACAAGCTGTTAAACAGGTGTACCAAATGTATGTCCTAATCGTCAAAAGACGTATTAATAAATCATTGCTTATTTGCATTTTTCAGGTGCAGAGCAGATTAATTATTCACACTTTAGCCAACAAGAGACATCCAAATATTGTATTAAGTTAATAAAGTAAACCCTACACCCACTATAATCATGAATAAATTGACTAAATAAGGTCGAAAACCACACAGTGCTCAGTTTGAAGGCACTGCAGAGCCTCACCGCTGCACTTCACAGACTTTAACTCACCGTCTCCATGGCAACAAGAGCCTCGGAGACTCACAGCGGGGTGGAGGAGGGTCAGCTGTTTGCAGAGTTTCTCCATCACGTCCCCGCTGACGCTGCTGATTTGTCTGTGTGTCCGTTTGTCCGTCCGTCCGTCCTCTGTGATCTCCTCATGACTGACAGCTCCGATAGGGGGAGAGGGAGCGATGGAGTGAAACATAAAGACACGTCTCACTCCAGGGCAGCGGCCCAGCCTCCACACCATGTTCCTCTCCGTCTTTATACACATTCATGTTTGAGATGATGACCTCTCCACAGAGGCATTTCAGATGTGAGGTGACATGCTGCTGCGATGGATTGACTGCAATTTCCTCTCAATCATTTGCAGTTAAAGGCTTGTATGGAGCCCGAACAAACAAACTATCACTCAGGCTCATCTGCAGTCAAGATGAATTTAACTTCTGTTCACATACTTCGATATGATATATGGGCATAGACTCTGGAGGCAGACGTGTCCCTGCACAGTGATGGCCTCAACCAGGACTGTACCTATTAATGATCTTTATGGAGCTGCTCTCAAGAGTGCAATGGTGGGATGGCTGGATGGATGGATAGATGGAAATATGGATGGATGGATAGACAGACAGAAACTACAATAAATAGACAGATAGACTCATGGACTGATAGATGATTGGATGAATGGATGGATGGGAATACAGACAGATAGTGTAGTGAACTCAGAGATGGGCTGATGGGCTGAGGGATGGTTGGATGGATTGATTTGACAAATGAAAGGATGGTTGAAAGGATGAATGTATGGCTGGATGACTAATTGGATAGACAAATTAACTGAAAGTTGGATGGATGAATTAATGGATGAAAGGTTGGATTTAAGGATGGAAAAACTGATCAATGACTTATTGGACAGATGGGTGGATAGAAAGATGGATGATGGAGGGATGGAGAGGCAGTCTAACACTACAATAGATGGACCGATGGATGTACGAGGTGTGTCAGAAAAGTTCCAGGACTGATGTCACCAAAGATTTATTTCAAACCCAAACTTCAAACTAAGAGTTTTCCCCTTCAGACGATCAACCAGCATGTCTACAAAGAGATACTGCGGCATTTGCATCGTTCAGTGCGCAAGAAGAGGCGAGAGTTGTGGCACGACAAATCGTGGCTGCTTCACCATGACAACGCACCTGCTCACAATGCCCTGAGCATCCGACAGTTCCTGGCTGAGAAGAACATCGCCGTGCTGGAGCAACCTCCCTACTCTCCTGACCTGACTCTGTGTGATTTTTTCCTCTTCCCCAAGCTCAAGGGGGTCATCAAGGAGACCCATTTTGAAGATGTGGACGACATCAAAAAGGCCGTGAGGATGGAGCTGCGGAGGATCCGGGAGTGCATGAAAGCGTGGCAGAGAAGGATGGGAAAGTGCATTAGACTCCAGGGGGATTACTTCGAAGGGGAAAACTTGTAGTTTGGATTCTAAATAAATCTTTTGTGACACCAGTCCTGGAACTTTTCTGACACACCTCATATGGACAAATGGATGGATGGAAATAGAGTTGAGAAAACAGACAGTAAGACAGTGGAATAGACTCATAGATGGGCTGATGGACTGCTGAATGGCTGAAAGGATGGTTGGATAGTTGAATGGATGTGTGGTTGGATGTATTGATAGAAAAAGGCATGGATGGATGGATGGAATAGACTGATTGATGGACAGTTGGATGGCTGGACTGATAGATGAAAGGATGGTTGAAAGGATGGCTATATGGCTGGATGACTAATTAGTTGGATGGTTGAAATGAAGGATGGATGGATAAATGCATGGATAGATGGAAATCTGGATGGATGGAGGGCCAGATAGTCCAACAGTGGAATAGATGGATAGAGGGACAGTTGGATGGATGAACTGATAGATGAAAGAATGGATGGATGACTTACTGGATGGATAGGTGGATGAAAAAATGAATGGATAGGTGGACAGATGGATGGATGGACAGATGGGAAGACTGACAGACACAGTGGAAGAGATAAATGATGGACTGATGAAAAGTTGTATGCATGGATGAATGGAAATATGGATAGATAGATAGATAGATAGATAGATAGATAGATAGATAGATAGATAGATAGATAGATAGATAGATAGATAGATAGATAGATAGATAGATAGATAGGTAAATGGACAGGATGATGGAGATACTGATAAATAAATCGATGGACAAATGAACATCTGCACGGACACCCACACAGACCAAAAAATCAACGACAGGACAGATGGATGGATGAACAGATGGATGTACATAAGTATGCATGCATGGCTGGATTTCTGGGAGAAAGTAAAAAACAACAGACGTGTTGACAGATGCCCATTGAGACACACTGATGATTGATGGACAGATGGAGGGACAGCCACTGCCCTGGTGAATGAATGGACAGACTAATAGATGGATGGGCAGTCGGACAGATGGATGAAAGAAAAGAGGATGGTTGGATTGATGGATTCACCGAATGATGAATGGATGGACGAGCAGATGGATGAATCAGTGAACAGGTAGACAGAGAGAAGGATGGATGTTAATAATCACTGTCTCTGTTGAACTTTCCAGAAGTGTCCCTTTAGTTTGGTTCCACCTTCATGATAAAAGCCTGAAGTCCTGCAAATTCATAAACAGATATCCAGACCAGTAACTAATCTGACGAAACAATATGAAAAAGATGAGTAATGGAAATATGTTGGCCCAATAACAAGAGAGGAAAGCCCTCATAAATTAATCTAAACCCCTCCCAGAGGAGACAAGCTGCACTAAAAACACTGAGAGAGGAAAAAAAAGCACGAGTGTGTGTTCAGAGGTCTGCACCACTGACCCTCAGATTTGTGTAGTTTAGGAAAAACATGTCAGACGATGTCAACAAGCTGTCACAAGGCTGCAGAATAGCGAGTCTCACAGCCGACAGAGCATCCTCACCTGGACACTCGCATTCACGGACTGACAGAGCTGTTATTTGACTGGACCAAGCAGGTTCACTCTCAGTTTCCTGGACTGTAATGGATGTGGAAAATGTTGCAAATAGAAAAGTTTTTTCTGCTTCTGTGGCAAAAAAGAGAGTTTTGGAGGTATTTATGACAAGTCATGAAAGGATTATTGCTTCTACATACAAACATTGAAGAGGTAGTTCAGCATTTTTGAGTATTATCAGGCAGCACTTCACCTTTATGAGAAGGAGCTGAGTTGACTGGTAGGTACAGCTATGTCATGTAATTGTGTGAGTTTTACGCAAAAACGAGCCACAAAACTACGTGGGTTGAATGTACCAATAGGTGCAAAACTTTAAAACAATTCTGTGTTTTAGGGTCTCTGTTTGGCACTATTTTACGACGCAGCAAATGCTTTTTTTCTGCCAGTAAGAACAAGATTCACAGCCAAAACTCAGATCTCGAGAGTGTGCTTGTCTAATTTCATGTCAAAAATATCTAAAACATATTCTGATCCACATGAATTTGATCTGTCCAGGTAAATGTCTTACTAGAGGGAGTGAAAAGCAAAAATAAGGCTTTGAATTGCTTGTAATGATAAGAAAAATGTCTGTCAACGAAAAAGCACAGTTTTGCTCAGAGAGAGTCTTAACTTCAGGTTTAATGATTACTTGACACCTCACCAGTTAAATTCGGCTTGTCTCATTGGCAGATATTTTTACTTATTACAAGAAAATCAGACCTTAACTTTAGTTTTTATTTCTTAAAATAAGTTGTCAGACCAGACGTGTCAGGATATTGTGTCTTATGTTAAGTTTAGTCAGATTTTTTTGACTAAACACTGGTCATAGGTCTAAGATTTTGCAGTGTAGCTGATAGCTGGATATGCATACCTCTGATTAAGAGAGAAAAACCGGAAGGTTCGTGGGCATGAGCTCCCGATTTATACACACCATCAGGTAACTCCTGATCCCTCCTGCTCCTCAGCAGTGTTAATTTTCTCAACTCATTATTTTCGTCATAGTTTTTGTCAACAACCTCTTTTCCCCTGATGAAAACTAGACTATAACTAACACAAAACAAGTGCATATGGACTAAAACTACAAGTTAGGAATATATCCAATCACAGCTACTTTGGTTGTGTGGAAAGGTTGGATGAGTGAAGAGGGACATCCAATCACAACTGCCTTAGCTTTATGGTGGCGGGATCCAAGTGTAAAATATGATTTCAGAAATTCAAGGAAACATAAAAAAAATGCCTTACGCTTAAAACTTCATATATTAGTCAGCTAAATTTATAGTGGATTTTGTCGACTTAAACTGTTGTGAAATTTCATCAACTAAAACTAGACTAAGATTAAAACAATTTAGATGACTAAATTATGACTAAAACTAAAAGATATTTTAGGCAAAAGACTAAAACTAAATTGAAAAGTGCTGTCAAAATTAACACTGCTCCTCAGTTCCCACAGAAGTTTTTCCCTCTTCTCTTTTAGCCCTGTATATTCTTCTGTATAGTCCGGTTCATGAAGGTAACCCCCTGAATCCACACTTAGTCATCGTCACTTGAGTCAAAATCACTCGTATTTGGTTCAGCGTTCATTTCTTCTGTTGTTGTGTCCTCCTGAGTCCATTGAACAAAACAGCCAATCGATGAAATCAATGCTCACAGGCGGAGGAGCACACAGCCATATGCTGCATCATAAAATAGTGCCAAGCACAGAGATTTCCCAGAGGATAAATAAAGCGCTCTAAAATTTTGTGCTGAGCAGTTCATTTAACTCAGTGTAGCGTTGTTGCTTGTTTTGGTGTAAAACTCAGATAACTACATAAATAACTGTACCAGTCATCAGCAGTGAACCTCACTGATCGTCTTCTCCTCAAAGGTTCGGCGCTGCCGGGAGCCTTTCAGCCACTTCACTGACTGATGTCAAGTACCTGATATAACCAAACTCTATCTGCTGGCAGATCATTTGGATTTAAAATCTAATCTCTCAGAAACTACTATAAAAGTAAAAAATTACCATAAGGACATGTATTCTTTTTCCATTAGAAGGCACTGTTTATTTTAATAAGATGGCAGAGTAATGAAGAGTCCTCCTGAGACATCAAAACATTTGATACTGAGGTGATTCTTGATGATTTTTTTTTTCAGTATAAAGATGAACTAACTAGACCTGCTGATTAAAACCATTCAGTCTGATCCAAAGCTCCATGTGAGCTACTGAATGGGCTTTGTGATTGGACTGCTCAAACAACACTTTATGAACTTTAAACTCCATTTATTTGTCTAAATAAAAGACAACAAGAACCCAAAAAGCCCTCCAGACATTAAAAGGCTGTTGAATAAATTGAGCTGTGTAATCAAATTGACCAGGGCTCGACTGCTGTAATAAATGCACCCAGAAAAATAAAGTTTGTTTTCTGACTGGAACAAAAATTGGATTTCTTTTCGCCTGCCCTCATCATGATAAAAATTAAAACGACATCCTCACTAAAAAGATTTGATTATTGGCTCACAGCTGGAAGTTTAAATTTTCTTTTCTTTGGCTTCACAGAGGCTGCTTTTCATTTCTTTACAAGTCTCTTAAAAACACAACAGAAACACATGAGAGAAGAACTTTACTCCTCCCATTAACCACTGTTGGTTGTTCTGCATAACAGGAAACAAACAAATCGATTCTCAGCTTATCCTTGAAAGAAAAAAAGGGAATTAACTTCTGTGACTGTCTGGTGACCCCCCAAGGTCATATAATAGCTCCATAGACACTAATGGAGAGTTTGAGATTAGATTTAGATTAGATTAGATTAGATTAGATTTAGAATAGATAAGATTAGATTAGGTTTAGATTAGATTAGATTAGATTAAATTAATTTGGATTAGATTAGATTAGATTAGATTAGATTAGATTAGACTTAGAATAGATAAGATTAGATTAGATTAGATTAGATTAGATTAGATCAGATTAGATTAGATTAGATTAGATTAGATTAGATTAGACTTAGAATAGATAAGATTAGATTAGATTAGATTAGATTAGATCAGATTAGATTAGGTTTAGATTAGATTAGATTAGATTAGATTAGACTTAGAATAGATAAGACTAGATTAGATTAGATTAGATTAGATTAGATTAGATTAGATTAGACTTAGAATAGATAAGATTAGATTAGATTAGATTAGATTAGATTAGATCAGATTAGATTAGATTAGACTCAGAATAGATTATATTAGATTAGATAAGATTAGATTAGATTAGATTAGACTTAGAATAGATAAGATAAGATTAGATTAGATTAGATCAGATTAGATTAGATAAGACTCAGAATAGATTAGATTAGATTAGATTAGATTAGATTAGATTAGATAAGACTTAGAATAGATTAGATTAGATAAGATTAGATTAGATAAGATTAGACTTAGAATAGATAAGATTAGATTAGATTAGATCAGATTAGATTAGATTAGACTCAGAATAGATTAGCTAAAATTAGATAAGATAAGATTAGATTAGATTAGATTAGACTTAGAATAGATTAGATTAGATAAAATCAGATTAGACTGGATTAGACTCAGAATAGATTAGATTAGATTAGTTTAGATTAGATTAGATTACATTAGATAAGATTGGATTAGATTGGATTAGATTAGATTTAGATTAGATTAGATTAGATTAGACTTAGATTAGATTAGATTAGATTAGATTAGATTAGATTAGATTTGATTAGATAAGATTAGATGAGATTTAGATTAGATTTAGAATAGATTGGATTAGGTTAGATTAGTCTTAAAATAGATCAGATTAGATTAGATTAGATTAGATTAGATAAGACTTAGAATAGATATGATTAGATTAGAATAAATTAGATTAGATTTAGAATAGATAAGATTAGATTAGATTAGATTTAGAATAGATTAGATTAGATTAGATTAGATTAGATTAGACTTAGAATAGATTAGATTAGATTAGATTAGATTAGATTAGATTAGATTAGATTAGATTAGATTTAGATTAGATTAGATTAAGAAAAGATTGGATTAGGTTGGATTAGATTAGGTTTAGAATAGATTAGATTAGATTACATTAGATTAGATTAGTATAGATTAGATTACGTTAGATTAGATAAGATTAGATTACATTATATTAGATTGGATTAGATCAGATTAGACTTAGAATAGATTAGATTAGATAAAATTAGATTAGATAAGATTTAGAATAGATTAGATTAGGTTTAGATTAGATTAGATTAGATTAGATTAGATTAGATAAATTTAGATTAGACTTAGAATAGATTAGATTAGATTTGATTAGATTAGATTAGATTGGATAACATTAGATTTAGATTAGATTAGATTAGATTAGATTTAGAATAGATAAGATTAGATTAGATTAGACTTAGAATAGATTAGATTAGATTAATTTGGATTAGATTAGATTAGATAAAATTAGATTAGATTAGATCAGAATAGATTAGATTAGATTAGACTTAGAATAGATTAGATTAGATTACATTAGATTAGATGAGATTAGATTACATTAGATAAAATTAGATTAGATTTATAATAGATTAGATCAGATTAGATTGGATTAGATTAGATTAGATTAGATTGGATTACATTAGATTTAGAATAGATTAGATAAAATTAGATTAGATTAGAATACATTACATTACATTACATTAGAATAGATTAGATTAGATTAGATTAGATTAGATTGTACTTTATTTATCCCCTTGGGATAAACTCCCTCGGGAAAATTATTACAGATAAAAAGACATACAAAAGAAGAAAAGATAGATCTAAACAAAGATCTAAATATATATAAATAAAAATAAAAATAAAATAAAAAATATCTGACTACTGCTTCTTCTTGTCCTCTGCCTTCTTGTTACTCCTCATCCCCGCTCTGATGTGAAAATATGGCTTTTCATACATAAACTCTACGTTGTTTGTGAAGTGTTTGCATGTAGAGTATACAGACACTCATGGCCACTTTGTTTGGTAACTGTGAGGTATTATGTGGTAAAACCGGGCTGACTCTCTTTTACCGTCAGAACTGTCTTTATTCTTAAAACCAGACATCATGACGCTGTAAAGTCAAAAGTTTTTCTCTCTGATTCAGCTTTAAGTTTTCTAAAGCTATTTTCTTGTGCTTAGCATGTTAAAAAAAACCATTTTTAACTCAACATTTCTGTTTATGCAGAAACAAAACTGAATGAGTCTCTTTTATGAAATATTTTATATTACCTCAACCAAACAATGCATGCAGTGATGATACAAGCAGTTGGTTTTCACAAGAGGGGAAAGACAATTTCTACAATTTGAGGCAACTGGATTTTCACAAGGTTTTAAATTCTGTAAGCCTAGAAATACACTGGACGATACTCTTACTGGCTACTTTATAAGGTACACCTTGCTCCATGTTGCACCCACTTTACCTTCAGTCTTTGTTGCATAGATTCAACAAGGTGCTGGAACATCCCTCAGATGTTGGTTCATATTGACAGAATAGCACCACAGTTGCTGCAGATTAATCTGCTGAACATCCATGATGCAAATCTCCTGTTTCACCCCATCCCAAAGGTGCTCTATTGGATTGAGATCTGGTGACTGTGGAGGCCTCAGGAGTACGTTAAAATCATTGTTCAAGAAATCAGTGTGAGATGATTTGAGCTTTTAGACACGGAGCTGTAAGTAACCATCAGAAGATAGGTACACTGTGGTCATGAGGGGATCGATGTGGTCAGCGGCTGTGGTGTTTAAAGCATGTTCAGTTGGTACTGAGGAACCAAAAGTGTGCCAAAAAAATATCCTAACACACAATCTTCTATATTCCTTTTGATGATCCCACGTGAGTGGTAGCCTCAGTTTCCTGCTCTGTTTGAGCTGCTGTTGCTTTTCTATAATCTCAGACCACTTACAGTCACTTAAATCTTCTTACTTCTCAATTCTGGTCCTCAGTTTGAAGTTCAGCTGCTCATCCTGATCATGTCTAAATGACTATGCATTCACTTATTTCCATTAGATTGGCTGATTGGCTATTAACAAGCAGTTGAATAGGTGTACCTTTATCCCATTTTCAAACGTGATAATAGAGTAAAACACCCTCTTAGTCCTGTAATCATGTATCTCTACCTGCACTTGGTTGATGTTCTGATCCTGATGCTGCCACAGGTTTAAATAATAAATGGATGTTTTCTTCTGTGTCGCTGTTGCAGCTTCAGCAGCTAAAATCTAATGAGGTCTTTTGTTTGTCATGTTTAATCAACAAAAGCACCAGGAGTTTCCCTGAAACCACGGAGTAAAAAACTGTTCAGATGTCGACATGATAAAATAAAGGTTTTGTTTATCACTAAATAGCTTTCAACAGAAAAAATGTCCAAAAGGGCACGAGAACAGAAAACATGCAGACACCAAAACATTCAGCAGATTAATACTGGAGACAGGTTCCACTCTGACTCTAGGATAAGCTGATTAGATTTGAGGGGTCAAAGGTCAACTGGGAAGGTCATTAAGTCCCAGGTTCAACCCTAATTACCTCCTTTTTTCAAAAATGCAAAACCTTAATAATGTATTTTTGATTTCTTTAAAACAATTGGGGGCTTCTGGGCCTTTACTGTCAATGGAGAGAGTGGATGGAAGAGATTAGGGAAGGATGTGCTGCAGAGGGGCCACAGGCCAGACTGGAGCCCTGGTCGCCCTCACTAGACAAGAGCCTTAATGTACAGTAAGGGAGCAGTTGTAATCCCCTCCACCATATCAGCACCCCATTGCTGTTTCTTTTTAACTTTGCACATGTTCGTAACTTTAATTAAGATGTTTAAAAAAACACCTGATTTGGGAGGTCAAAGGTCTAAAGTCAAGACCACTGAGTCCCATGTTCTTCCCTTGCTTATTGATGTTATACTTGAAGAATGCTTTGGCTGATGTTCTTCAGACTTAACCAATAAACTCCACCAAGTCATCAACCAAGGTCACTATGCATCAAGTTCATCTACTGCTTGCTCATATACATTATCAGCTTCAGACTACTGGGGCAGAAGAAAAGCAGCAACCTCACGTGTTCTGTAGAGAAGATCCACCACCATCTTAACATCACTTTCCAAGACCCCTTAAGGGAGCAGGACCTCGGCCCATGTGAGGTACTTGTAAAGCCTAGTTTAACATCTCTGGGCTCAACCTGAAAGAGGTTAAAGAAACAGTGATTTCTGCAAGAGCAAGAGCCGTCCCTGGCCTCAGTGGGGTCCTTCATAGGGTCTACAAGCAGTGTCCAAGGCTACTTGTGGGACTGTGAAAAATCTTAAAGGTGATCTGGCAGAGAGGAAAACTCACTGCCCAGAGGAGGTTTGCCGAGGGGGTCTGGATTTCAAAAGAGAAGGTATCCAGTAACATCGAGCACTTCTGTATCCTCTCACTGCTTAGCACTGAAGGAAAGATCTTCTTCAAGATTGTGAATGGATGCACGACACCTCAGTACATAAGGGGGAAGTCCCAGGAGTACCTGGATGCCTTGAGCACACAGATGTGGTGACTCAGCTATCTGTGAGGCAAGGGAAAGCAGAGGAGACCGAGCAGCACTCAGGCTAGACCTGACCAACGCCTATGGATCCATCCCCCAGAAGCTTCTTGAAACAGCACTGACAAGCCATCATGTGCCAGAGACGATCCAAAACCTCATTCTGGACTAAAACAACAACTTCCGATTGAGAGTCTCATCAGGATCATCATCACCCATCTGGCAACTCCTGGGGAAGGGCATAATCACCGGCTGTACAATCTCAGTCCACCTCTCCTCCTTGGCCATTAACATAACCGTGAAATCGGCTGAAGTGGAGTGAAGAGGCCCCAGGTCCAGATCTGGCACTCTGCAGCCTCCCAACCCTGGTGTAGATGCTCCTTCAGGGACTTCAACGACTCATCTCATGGGCAAGGATGAGTTTCAAGCCTGCCAAGTCCAGGGGCATCATTTATAAAACTGTGCGTAGGAAAGATCACTAAAGGTGGCGTACGCCTCAAACACAGGAAATGCATGCGCACAAAAACTTTCAGATTAATAAAAAAGTGCACACACACATCCTACCCCGGTTTCCATTTATAAATCACAATCAACTCTAAAGTTGAAGTTGATGTGACATTCACCCATACGGTGCCCATTAAAGGTCAGGTGAACGCCGTTGATGAATATTCAATGATACCAATTTCACGATGGACCGAGAGGGAAAATGAATGAAAAAAGAAATATTATTCAATGTGGTCGACATATTAACAGGTGGGCTCAGTTCGGGCATCACTAATGCCAGAAAGGCAGAAGAGTGAAAGCATGTTTCTGATGCTGTAAATAAGGCTGCCTCAGAGCATCGGACTGTGGCTGAAGTGAAAAAGAAATAATCTGACATAAAAGTGGAGTCAAAAAGGCACATCGCTCTCTATAGAAAGAGTGTCTGTTACCAACGTCTGTACCCGTATTCAGCCCTTGATTGTAAACACAATACCTGAAGTAAGCTCTACAGGGATTTTCTTCCAACTGTGCTCAAATGTTTACTCCAATTGGCCAGATTTTGTGGCAGCACAGTCATTGTGACTTGAAATTTTTTGAGTACAATATTTAACAAATTCATGGAGGGATTTTTGCCACTTTGGGACAAACCTAGACATTAAGTTAAGGGTGAATTGATGCAGATTTTGGGGTCAAAGGTCAATGCTACCTGTTGCTACCACAAAATCAACCCAGCCACCCTTCTTGACTAACCATTTTACTTTGATTGTTTGGTGTTTCTTGTTTCTAGTCTCCGGTTTTGTATGAAATAAAGGCACAAACCCGATCAGGAGTGTTACATTTTATTTGGTCTCATCTCTTTTTGAGCTTTTTCCTTTGTTTTTTTTTTTCTTTCCACAGGTTAAAACCCTTTATAATAGTCAAGAGAAATAAAAACATTTTCACATACTGTATACAGAAATAGTCCGCTCAACACACAGAAAAATAAAAACAGTTGATTAGGCCCAGCCCAGTGCGAGATTTCACAAAAAAATGCAATAAAGTTCGTCTTTTTTTTTTCATCTTTTTCCAAAGCCCGACGACTGAGAGAGATGTAAAATGGCTGCAAGGGACGATGTGACAATCACCACATCACCTGGGTTGTAATAAAAACACAAAATAAGACATGGAAATGAATCTGGAACAATGACAACAAAAGCAAAAAGATACAAAGACGGAGAGGAGGGCGAATTTAATCACTACGTCAAGGCAGCGATGAAACTCCTCGTCTCCATCGAGCAGTTTTACGCACATAAAAATCAGTATGGGTGCCTCAAGGGGACATTTGACTGCAGCTGTAGATCGGGAAAGACACTGGAAACCGATCAAATAAATGCAAAGATTTCTAAGAAGTAGATCAGATTATCTTAATGCTGCCACACAATGGAAGTTTCCATCTGAGGGCTAATCGATGTAGCATTAAATCTATAAGCTGATAGAAGAATCATCACGGTGAAAAAGTGGAATGTAGATTTTCTGCCCGCCATGAAGCACCCATACGAACATCTTAAATACTCCAGTGAAAACCTATAAAAACATTTGAAGCATTTGATCCATCATCCTAAGGTAGACTGCGTCCACGGCCGTCTAATATCTAAAAATAGTTTGATCCAGTGTGTAAAACGACAGCCATTCATAAATATCCCCCCCGTTTCTGTCGGAGTTTTGGAAAGCGTCCTGCTGCTGCTGGGAGCTAACGGAGGGAGAATCCTGTTACAGCACAGAGAGAGAGAGAGAGAGAGATTTGACCAGCCAGCCGAGGGGATTTGTACCATCCAAAAACCATTTCAAATTGCCTCTGTGAATCATTTAGAGTTCAGATATTTAAGCCGGAGCATTAGCACCTGAAAGAGACCACCTGCTGTTAAATACCCTCAAGCTGGAGTCAAATACTGGAGCTTGAGTTCTATCTGAGCCGGAGGAGACTTTAATCAGGTTAAGTGTCAGAACAGACTTAAGCCTGATCCAGGACCAGAAGACTTCATCCACTGGACGTCTTTTCAATGAAACCTGCACACTTCAGATTAAATAACTAGACAGCAGCAGAGACTTGGTAGCCCATAAGTAAAGCTGTGGACTGAGCTGGAGTCATTTCTTTTAGTTTTTATGCACCTTTATCGTCTCAGAATACTGCCAAATTTAGGTACCCCATATCCTTTCAGAGACATTTTTACTGCAAATTAATTTAATTCACCATAAAGGCAAATCAACGTGCGGTTTTCAATATCTAGTGAACTTTTGTGATCTTTTATGTGCAAATTTTGTGCTATTTTACATTTAAGTTAAGGTGAAGCCACAGCACATGCACATTAGTCAGGCTTCAGCCCAATCAGCTGCCTGCTGCAAAGCTTTTCTTGCAGGCAGTGAATGTGACCGGTCTGTTTTCAACCTGACCAGGTGCCATTGTTACATCTTGTGCTCAAGCAGTTTGAACAAGCACTCCTGTTTGCACTGAGGCTGGCTATTTCCACCAACCCCACAATACAATATGGTACAATACAGTAATACCCTGATGAAGAGGCAACAATACAACACTTATCACAAAACACTGACTACACCTTTTATGTAATTACAGATCATTCCTGCTCTATTTCATGGAAGCAAACGAAAGTACAAGGTCTTACAACTTAAGACACTTACATTTTAGCAGCTTGCTGCACCAGATCTGCATAAGTTCTGGTGTTGAGTCCACACTAAACCCTACATTTAAACTAGTTTTCTTCTCCCTTAGTGTGTAACGCTCAAACAAAGCAAAATATGGTCACAGACAAATGTTTTTATTCATTTGTTCAATCAGTAAAAAGCCTTTTCTGATTTTTAGACAGGTTTATCTATCATGAACCTGCATTTTTGTTATCTGGGGATTTTAATTAGGGATGCACTATATTGGGTTTTTGCTGTATATTTTACAATTTGTTTGTTTTTAAAGTTTTGAATGGACTGACACATCACATCTCTGATCTTAAAGAGGTCTACACCCTGTTGAGATTTCTAAGGTTTAACATCTTGTCTTAAACTTACTTTAACTTTAGGCTTTTAAATCAGCATGAGAGTTTTGTGGTCTCTATTTAATGGATTTTGATTTTACTTCAATCAACTGTCATGTGTTTTATGTTGTTTATATATATATTTTAGAATTTTTAGAGATATTTTAGTATTTTGTTTCCTCAGTTTTTATATATTCAAATATTTTATTTTATTTTTTAATTCTATTTCTGCTTAGGTAGTCAATGTGCAGCACTTTGGTAAATTGTATTGCTTTTAAAGTGTGCTATCTAAATAATTGGATTGGATGAAACTAATTCGAAATAAACCTTTTGGTCACTCCAGAGGGAAGGTGAAGTCAAACTTTCAGTCTTTGCACCAATCTGCCAAGACTAGCTTTTACTATGTCCAACACAAATTGACTTTTGCAACATTGATTCTGAAAAATAACACTAAAATTGAGCCTTGTTTGTCATTAGTTAAAATGTTGACTAATTTTGCCTGTTTGGACAGATATGCAGGATCAATTTGGACCACTTATTTGTCTAAGATGGCAATATTGTATCTATTTAAAAAAAAAAAACAGTCCCCACATTGTGGGTACCCTCAGCATTGTTAAAGTATTGGTGAGGATATAACGAAGTAAGAGGAAAGGACGGGTAAAATAATCACTGCAAATGGCGGTTCACATTCTGTTCATAGTTATGACTAAATTAATGATTAAGGATGCAGCTTTATAGAGCGAGTTTATGCATCGTCAGAAAAGGAGCACATTAGTACAAAAGCACCAGAATATCAGCTTTTAATCATTTCACAAAGACAACAAGGTTCATTTTGCCTCTAAACTTGACAAAGGAGAGCCGTTCACTCAATAAATTGTTCATTTGACACTCCAGCAGCACAAACAGCCTCCATTTCAGGCCCATCAGCAGGTAATTGGGTGTCAACACCTTTGCAGAGCGATGGTAACGATGTGTGAACGCTGTGTGTCGAGTGTATGAGTGAGTGTGCGTGGACCTTGGACTTCCGACCTCACAGATAAAATCCATATTCGTTCTTATAACAGAGCTCCAGCCTCGGCGCTGAGCCATCACTGTGGTCTTGGAAACAGATTCATTCATTCAGTTTTGGGTCGTTCTGAAAACGAGGACAGCAGATGGTGACCTCGGACGCACAGACCGAGAAGAATGAGGAGTAATATTCACACTTTGGGAGGCCGAGCGTTAATTTGGGCACCTGGTGGCGCCTCACTTTTGTCCACGGTGCCTGTACAGTCGATAAAAAAGGTCGTACTCGGTCATTTATTCTCGGCTTGTAAGAGCCAAACAAAAGCCTGTGGGCAGCTGTTGGAGCTTTAATATAAGCTGAGGGACATCATGTGTCTGCGGGGATGACGTCTGCCTGTGATACGGCCCAAAGAGGCTAATAAAGAGGTACATTTGTTACCTGAACTTAATTGAACACACACGAAGGTGAGTGCGGGGAAAGCTGCTGAAATGTCAGGGCACTCATTTGGTCATTTCAGAACTCACTCCTCACTGACCTTCTGAGGTTTGATTTCATCTCTAAAAATAAATCCAATGTGCACTCAGGTAGTTCTTGTCTATGTTGAACCATTTTTCTTTCTTTTAAGATATTTTGTGGTCATCTTAGGCCTTTATTATGGTGGAGAGACAGTGGACAGTCCTTAGAAAGGGCAGAAAAATCGAACACAGGCCGGCTGCCTTCATATATGGCATGGTTGATACTCATTCAACCAAACCAGCACCAATGAACCATTTTTCAATCACACTAAGAAAATCACCCAACTAAAGTCTGGGGGAAAAAGCTCATGTACAGCTCATTCAGCTAAAGTGGGGATAATTTCAGTTTTGTTTAAAAGTCTGAGCGGGGTTATAGAGGGACCAAGAACCATTCAAACACACTCTCACACCACAGGGCAATTTAGAGTCACCAATCAACCTAACGAGCACGTTTCTTGTCTGTGGGAGGAAACTGCAGTGCGTGGAGAAAACCCAGACATTCAAACTCCCAAACCCTCCTATTCTGGTGCCGTAAAGTGCATTCATAAAGGCACATGACGCGGTTTGGGGCGTGTTGGTCTATATTTATGGTTTTGACAGCACAAATTCTCTGAGGACATTATAACTGGCACATGGGCTCAAAAGCAGATGCGCAAATACAGAGAAAGAAAAGGGTGACATTCAGTGACAGCTGTTTGGACTCAAAATCGAAAAATATCACAGGCCACACATAACGTCATTCTAATAGGTTTAATATTTTGTTAATAGTTGCATCCCTAAATACTAAGCATGTTATCTTTAAAAAATGACACTTTGTGAAGTTTTGCAGCCTGGTGCAGTTTGCTAATGTTTCTGCTACACGGAGCATCCGCCCAATCCAATCCTGACAAGGGGTGGGCAGGGGAAACCAGGACACCTGATATCTGACTGGCACTGCAAATTTAACTAAAGTATGAGAGGGGTAAAGCAGTGTTCATTTTATTGACTAATTCTCAAAGTTTTCATCAACAACCTTTTCTCCCCCGATGAAAACTAGACAACACTTATTAAAACAAGTGCACATGGACAAACACTAAAACTAAATTAACTGACATTTTCAACACAAAAACTACATGAAAATGTCTGTCAGAGACTTAATCCAATCAGACCTAATTTCTTCATGTAGAAAGCAGGGACAAGTTAGGAATATATCCAATCACAGCTGCTGTGGTTGCGTGGAAAGGTTGGATGAGTTAAGAGGGACATCCAATCACAACTGCCTTAGCTTCATGGTGGTGGGATAAGTTGTGGAGCGATCCAATCAGAGCTCCTCTCTTTATGAACTGATATATTCATGTAGAGCAGGTTCACTGTTTGTTGTCAATTCTGGTATTGTAACTGAGATGCTCTGCCAGGTAGTCTAAATAAAGGTGATTGTGTTTCACACAAAAGTTAAATTTGTTTCTGTTGATTTATACATTCAAACTTAACTAGCATTCAATAAAGGGTTATTAGATGTTTCATTTTATCCAAGTGTAAAACAAGACTTCAGACATTCAAGGACTAAAATATAAAGTGTAAAGTGTAAGGCATTTTTTTTGTTTCCTTGAATTTTTGAAGTCATGTTTTACTCTTGGATAAAATGAAACATCTAATAACCCTTTACTGAATGCTAGTAATGTTTGAATGTATAAATTAAAACAATTTAGATGACTCTGATGACTTCATTCATCGATTTTTCAGATTTCGGCCCTACATGAAAAAAGTTTGAAGAGCCCTGCTTTGATATATTTACACAACTACGACTGCGGTTGAATGAATGCCTACATCAAACTAAATCATATAATTAGTCTCCACACAAAGTTACCCGCTGCTAACAAAGCCAGATTAGCTTTCAGAGTGAGAATAACCCCGATGAACTCCTGCTCATTCCTCACAAAGGCAGTAAATAACCTGTTGGGAACTTGTTCTCTTTCTTCTGGGGGATAATAGCTCTGATTTTTCACCCCTGAAACTCTGAAACACACCCCGAGCTCAGGAGAAACCTCTGGGTGTGATGAGGGTCAGGGCCTCTGAGTCGTCCATTGTGCCACCTCATTAGCTGTTATTCATATAATGTATTGGCCATTTCCCATTCACTGATTAGGGCCAACGGTGTGAGTACATCTCTGAATTTAGATCGTCGCATCAAGCCGGGTGCCTTCCACCGAAAGGCCGAGGGGCTAAAAGTGGATCACAGGTGGTGAGATATTTGCTCTCTCCTGCTGTGGATTCGCTCCCGCTCTTGCTGTCAAGTTTGCACTCGGGGGGACACTGATTTTTAGTGACGGACTGAGGCGACACCTGGAAGAGCTGAGCGTCACAAACAACTCATCAGGACTTTCTTATTGCTGTCAGCTGCAGCAGAGGAGTGGCAGCTGTGCTTCCTAAATCTGACAGCCAAAACCAAAAAATGAACGTCCCTGTCCGTGAGAGACTTCCTGTAACATGTCCAGGGTGCTCACTGGGCCCACGAAACAGCTCCTTCTGAGTCAGATCTGAACTAAGAGGTGACTAGGTAGTTTTTCTGCCTCCACATTGGTGATGACTAAGACCAGAGGCATTACGTTTTTAGGGTTGTTCAATCTTTCCTCACCCAGGCCAGTTCCTGACAGCTGGTTGTCCACTATAATCACTGAGTGACATCCATAAACCTCAAACAGGCAGTGGTTTTACTTCATGTCTTGTTGGAGTTTTTGTTAATAAATGAGCAGAACTTTGTCATTTATGTGCTCTTATTTGCAGAATGAAAGTTTCTCATTACCTCAAGAGGAAACAAACTCTGACAGTGGAAACAGGAGGCAGCTTAACCATATGTAGACGAGACGGTGACTCTGTTATTGTGAGTTATTTATCATAAATCACTCAGCATTTGTGAGCTTGATGGGAAACGGCAGGTAACACTTTCCAGCATCAGAATTTAAACCCAACAAACAGACGGGGCATGAGTGGCAGGCTGGAGTGGATACTTGACACACTCGCAGAATTTGTGACAGAAATAATCTGCCAGACGTCTCAATCATCTCAGTTTCCTTTCTCCTCGCGCTGCTCCGGCGACAATCACAGCCATCCGAGCCCTAATGACTACCAGAGAAGAGCTCCTGTGGCTTTGTGTGTTGACACGCGGAGACAAGGCAATAACTCATCACCTGTCACGTCGGGGGGATGTTGGTGGAGCGGCAGGAGAGTGAGGGGAAGTTGGGAACACTGCTGAGAGAGACAAATTCTATATTAAACCTCTTACTTCTGAACACCGGGCAGGGGGACGAGAGCACTCTGGGTAATGGCAGGAGAGAGGTTTGATTGGACGAGAGGTCATCTTAGAACGCTTGTTTCTGTGATTGAGCCTTAATGCTGTCCTCAACACCTGAAGAAAACTTAAGATGTAGAAGAGTCAACATCTGGACAATTTCTAAAACATCAGGCATGATGTTCTAGAAAAAGGGGGATCTTAGAAGGCAAGACTTAAGTGATGTACAAAGAGCAAAGCTGCAGAACACTCCATTAGGGAAGCCTGATATTATCGATTTGAAATCGGTATCGGCCAATATCAGCCTAAAAAGTTAAGTATTGGTATCAGCCGATATTGAAATTTACAGATATTTACAGCCGATATATCAGTTACACATATCAGTCAT
Source organism: Cetoscarus ocellatus (assembly GCA_037902135.1). Taxonomy (NCBI): domain Eukaryota; kingdom Metazoa; phylum Chordata; class Actinopteri; order Labriformes; family Labridae; genus Cetoscarus; species Cetoscarus ocellatus. Next base: position 72,750 of record JBAMNC010000858.1, on the reverse strand, counting down.
ATATCGACTGGAATGTCAGCAAATTGCTCAAAAATGTACAATACTGATGCACCTTCTCATCACTGCATAGATGCATTTTAAAAGCAGGGGTTTCATTTTTACAAGAGTTAAAAGCTGTTTTTCTTGTTTTACATCTGTTCCTCACAAAAATATACTGTAACACTAAAAGAAACAAGTCCATTTTTGTAAGGTACAGAGCCTGTGCTCTTGACCAGAAATATTGGTATCTGCAATAATGAACTAAAAAATATTGGATAGCGGAAACAATTCAATATCGTGCATCCCTACACTCAATATCCTAAACTCAGCTGACTCCCCTTTTACTCAGATTTAGATGCAACTTGTCCACAATCACTGATGACACAAACTGATCCTCAATCAGATCTGACACAGCCAGTGGCCACCATACTGGGCCTGTCCATCAAGTGACAACTGTCATTCAATCACAACCCCCTCATGCTTCAGATAGACCAGTGGTGTCCAAACTATGGCTAGAGGGCCAAATGCAGCCCAGGACTTATGTTCAGTTGGCCCTCAGCACACTCCGAAGGGTCAATTTGGATCATTCGTTCAATTTATATATAAAAACAAATAACCTGTTGAAGCAAACAGCACCAGCCAAACTTCCTTTCTTCACTATCTAATCTAATACTAAATTAAGGTTTAAAAGTATATCATTTGAATCATCTTAGTGCCAACTCTTTTAATGTTTGTCAGCTTTGTGCAGTTTGCTCTTATTTTGGGTATCATATGGAGATGAGTCAGCTATCATCTCAGCTACATTACTGGTGGGGATGGGATTGCTAAGACTTTATTGATATCAACGCCATCAGTGATTCTGCTTATCGATCAGGTTCTTTAACGATTCCCTTAACAATTCCTGTGCAAACAAAAGACAGCCTACATGGGTTTTCAACGGCAAAACTGTCAAACACACGAGTTGCTGGTGTTCTCCACTCAACATTGTGTTGTAAGCATCTTTTTGTTCAAAATAAAGCCACAATTTAGACCACTTCTGCCCCAGTCTGCCATGATCACCTCTGATGAAAGAGGGACTGCCTTTATTTTCAAGGCTTGCAGAACAAAGTGAAAAGAATCGATAAGGGAATTGTTAAGCAAAAAGACAAATGATGTCGATTCCTTGATTGAGTTGTTATTGATTTTCAATCATTGGCATCCTGATCAGGGGTTGATCATGTGGTTGCAAGGCTTGATCAGGGCCCAGTGAAATCTAAATGTCCATTCCGAGCTCTAAAGTTGGATACTGATACACCTCTGAGACAGACCGAAGCATCAAACGTGCTGTCATGAGATTGGTTTCGTCAATTCAAAGGCATGTGGTGCGGACATGTGGATAAAAACACAAAAAATCTGGGAAAAAAAGAAAAAATCTGCAGCTAAAACCAGCTATAGAAAGCAAAGAAGTAGTGGGTAAAGTAAGTCAGCAGTAAATCGACAAGCCGTCTGCACTTTATGCTCTCTAGGACTTTCAATACACCTCTGAGCATGAACATTGCATCATGATAGGGATGCACAAGACAGCTGGGCTAGCTGAGGGTGTAAGTAGTATTGAGTGCTTGAGGCTGTCAAAGGCTATAAGATATATCCAAAGAAAACTGAACTTGGTGTCGAGGGACTCTTTTTGAGCTTTATATGCACCTTCTGGAATTTTTACTGTAATGTGTCTTAACTGAACCTGACATGAGCGAGTTTCAGTGACAAAAAACTGAAGTCTACTTGAGCATTCTGCCTGCCAGCAACGTAACATAAGCTGCATAACTCTGCGCACCATGTTAACCCTGTTGCCCCCGGTTTTCATTTCACTCTCTGTCAATCGCACTGCTGTGGAAGTTAAAGGAGGAAGAGGGAGACTGACAAGGTGCTCGGGGAGTTTCATGGCTTTTCTTTAGTTTTACTCATAGCAGAATCTCCCAGTTCGCTGTGTTGGTAAATGCAGAGCAGGAATCATCGACTGCATCTGTACATTAGTATTAAAAACAAATACCTAATATATATTTTGGTCTCATTTACATATCCACCCATCCTCTATATCGCTTATCCCTTTTGGGGTCACAAGAGGCTGGAGCCTATCCCAGTTGACATTGGACGAGAGGCGGGGTACACTCTGAGCCACATAAGAAGACAGACAACCATTCACACAGTCACCCACACCTAGGAGGAATTATTGGTTTAATTCTCTTTTTAAATTCTATTTATTTGTTGCTTTTAAAGGTAAAATCAGTCCCTATCACGCATCCTGCTGCATGCCAAATTGGACATTAGGATATTTCAGCTCAGTGATACAGTTTGCAAGTTTGAGGGCAGTGTTAATTTTGTTGACTAATTATTTTCATCATAGTTTTCGTCTGACGGAGACTTAATCCAATCAGACCTAATTTCATCATATAGAAAGTAGGGACAAGTTAGGAAGATATTCAATCACAGCTACTGTGGTTGTGTGGAAAGGTTGGATGAGTTAAGAGGGACATCCAATCACAACTGCCTTAGCTTCATGGTGGTGGGATAAGTTGTGGAGCGATCCAATCAGAGCTCCTCTCTTTATGAATTGATATATTCATGTAGAGCAGGTTCACTGTTTGTTGTCAGTTCTGGTATTGTAACTGAGATGCTCTGCCAGGTAGCCTAAATAAAGGTGACTGCATTTCACACAAAAGTTCAATTTGTTTCTGTTAATTTATACATTCGAACTTAACTAGCATTCAGTAAAGGGTATTTAGATGTTTCATTTTATCCAAGAGTAAAACATGACTTCAAAAATTCAAGAAAACATAAAAAATGCCTTACCCTTTACACTTCATATTTTAGTCGACTAAATTTACCGTAAATTTCACCAACTAAAAAGTTGTGAGATTTCATCAACTAAATCCAGACTAAAATTTGAACAATTAAGCTGACTAAATAATGACTAAAACTAAAAGATATTTTATGCAAAAGACTATAACTAAAACAAAATTAAAAAGTGCTGTCAAAACGAACACTGTTCATAGGATAGTGTTATCATATTTACTCGCATAATAACAGCCTTACAAAAAGCTGAAGACAGAAAAAAAAATTCCTCCAGTTCTCCACCTTACTGTACAAGCCACATGTTAACACCATTTTTTTTATGCAGCAGCCCTTAAATCGCCCCAAATGGATTTTAACAGTCTAAGCAAATGTGCAATTAAAAATGGATTATTTCTTGCAGGTAGAAATAAGTCTTTTTAAGACCTGCTTTGGTCTTTAAGGATCTGCAGAAACTGCAATCATGCCAAGGAAACAACTTAAAGTATTTGGAAAATACGCAAATTTAGGATAAAGGCATAAAATGTTTGAGTTTATTTAACCCAAACATAATCCAGTGGTTTTATGCTTTCATGAGAAAAGGCTATTCTTGGGCATGTTTGCTGAAACTTGCAGATGTGAAAGTTTGAGTTTGCAAAGTTTGGTCGATATTTTAGACAAATTTAGTTGAACATTAAGTTTTAAACATTTACAAAGCACTCTGAGATCTTTTCATGCACCATGTGTCTTAGATCATTTTCTGTTAAACTTTGAGACCAACAGAAGAAAAGCAGATACATTAAGGTGCTGTTGAAATACACAATAAAGCTCCTGCTACAATTCAGACCTAATTGCCTCTGTAAATGGCCTCCTGTAGGACTATTTCCATTTCTTTTTACTCGATTGAAGCCATGCTGTTATTGAACCGAGTGCTCCGCGGTGTCAGGATGAGGCTGCCCTGAAGAAAACTTTCCTGAGACGCAGGAAGCAAAGGTGTAGGAGGACGGGAGAAGAAGAAAGAAAGATCGAACGTCTCCCACATCACCTGAGAGGGAAGGACGGAGAAAAGGTGAGATTTCATCCGGTCAGCAGCTCGGCAGCTTGTGAAGAAAAAAGGTAGACGAGGGAGAAAAGAAGTCTCGGGGTGTCTTTAAACTTTCTGCATTAAAAAAGAGCTTAAATGAAGACTTTAAGCCGATGAAAGAAGTAGCTCGATATACCTTTGGAGGAGAACGCAGGGCATTTTTTTTCTCTGAAAGGTCTGGGCAAATTAATTAACCGAATATCTGAACGCTTTGTTACTGCTCCCCGCTCTTATCAAGAGGCTAATTATCGCTATCAGCCGGCTCTGTTCGTCTTCAGGATTATTAGGCTAATCATAAAGCTTTCCCCCTTTGGAGACGAAGCTTTCACTCTTCGTGTGAACAAAGTCGTTATTGTCTCCCAATGACACCGTGTCATAGATGAACCCAGTCGGGATTTCACCTCGCAACGCTTCGGCAAAGACGAGAGTAACGGGGCAAAAATGTGACGCTCATTTAGGTGTTTTCATACTTGATTTATGAGAAATATGTTACATAACTACATGATTGAAAAACATAATTTGACCTGCCTGCTGTAAAACATTTTTGAGTGTCCTTCTTTATAAGATCTGATGGAAAGAGTCTAAACACGTCACATTTTGTGTGAGTGGAGTGCAAAGACTGCTCAAACATTTTTAGCATTCTTCTTATTTATCTCCTCCTAAAACAAAGTTTAATGTGAAGTGTTTCTGCAGCAGGCCTGTGAGGTTCCACTTCATGATTGCAGAATATCTTGCCTCATCCTTCAAGCAGTAAAAATGACCAACAACAAAAGACAGTGTATGCTTCAGAGGCTTCTCATCATGACTCGGCATTTTCAAAATGGTTCAGGATGGGGTTTTTTCCAAATAAATAGCGATATAGGTATAGGAGTCCTGTAGTTCTTGTAAAGCCGGTCTACATCTTACAAGCTTGAATTAGCAGTAATGTGAAAATGTCAGAAATGTGTGCATGAGGTTGATACTTTCAAATCCGTCTCGATGCATGATAGAGCTCATATTTTGCCTTAAATCAAGTTCATATGTTCATTTTTGATGACAGCTAAAGTGTTCTCATAATCAAAAATGCTAAAAAAAATCATTCTTGTTTTCTGTTTGAGCTCCGGTCACTTCCCCTTGTCCCTGTCTGCTCAGATTAGACTGCAGGTCAGCTCTGTCAAAACAGCACTGTTCATGTTGTCAACAACTCTGCATTCATTTTAACATCTACGCCCAGCAATGGGTTTGCTACCATGAGCCAAACTGTGGACGAAACAATGGTAGGTCTGGTCTTCCTTTTAGGCAGCAGCTGGAGCCATAAAGAGGGGGAGACAGAGAAGCCTTGAAGCTGCAGACGTCCATCAAGGTTGTCTTTTTGGTGGGCTAGACAGGACCTAAAACTGGGTGTTGTGCAGACAGCACTGTGGGGCTGAATTACAAGCCACCTTCAGATAAATACAGTTCTCTTGGACTGTGTGTAATGTGACTCTAGAGAAATCCCAGAGTAAAACTGAGGCACTAAGATAAGATGTCAAAAGTCCTTTTAAACAGTCAACATAAAATGCATAAAATGGACATTTGTAAGACAGATTTTGTTTCCTTGTGCAGATCTTGGCTCTCTGTTTCTACTTCTGTGTCTTTCTTGCTTCCATAGCTTTAAGAAGACTAATATCTTTTTCATTTTTAATAATATAAGATTTGACTGCTATTTTTGAGACTTAAACCAAAAAATATGCTGAAAATCCCTCTTCTTTTATTACAAGAACTTGCAGGGGGGAAATTGTGTCCTCTTTTTGGCTTTTTAGACTTTCATTAAAGGTATAACTTCAGGAAAAATCAAGAGTAAACCAACATTTTTTACATCTTAACAGTTAGAATAAGATACTGGAAAAGGGCTGAGAAAGTGGTGGATTCTTGTCTTTGAATCTGCGATATCACAGGCTGGCTTTGCAAGGTTACAGCAAAGCCAGCCTTTGTAAGTGTGAGGCTTTCATACCAACATATTTGAGCGTAAATTCTTTCCCACCTCGCAGAGAGGTAGTGATATACAGGTCTGGATGATATTAAAGAGGAGAGGCACCTTAAAGATATTTTAAAAATCTCTCCGATTTTCTTCTCTCTCTGTGCTGGTGAACCCACCCGTCTGGCTCCTCTCCACGGAGGTCAAAACAAATGATTTGCGAACACTCTTTTGTCCCAGCCCGTACACGGTCACATTCTTTGGCATGAGGAGGGAATGCAGAGGGCTCCCCCGTCCGTGTTTCCTGCTCTGTGTCGCCTGCCAGCCCTGCCGATCTGTCCAATCCCTGGCATTTCCCGGGGAATGTGACTGGAATGTTATCTGCCTCCAAGAAGAATGCCTGGGTCATGGTTTGGACTCAGATTTCATGAGCTCGCCTGAAGCATCTCCACTCTGGGCACTTTCTCCCATAATGCAACAGGCTGGTGCTGCTCGAAAAAAGGTGCATGTTAGGGATGAGCAGAAAACTGACCTTTAAATGTGTCTGGCAGCTATTTGAATAAAATGTTAGGATCCTAAGAGAGACCAGGACGTATATCTGAGTTAGCTTGATGCTGACTCATGATGAAAACTGTCATTAACAAGCTAACAGATGAAGCGAAGCTTTGCTCCAGTTTCAGCTGAAGAAACTATCTATAGTACTAAACAATGCTTGGTTAAAAAAAGATATTTTAATACAGAATGTTCCCTAAATTTAAAACAGAAAATGTATTTTTAAAGGAGGGAAATTGTTTTTTTCTGTCGACCAGAGCCTGAAGTTAACATTTCATAGTTTTTAACAGCAAAACAGATGAAGGGATTTATTAATGAGTTTTTAGATTAATGCTGAAAAGAAGCTCTGTGGCAAAAAAAAAAGACACCAACATGATTTGTCCGAGATAATCCTCAGAAATTAACACAACAGCAAAAGCATAAAGCTAATTAACTGGTTAACTAGCTTGTTAACTTGAATCCTAAAATTTTTTATGACAATTCTTTTCATGGTATGAAGACAAAATTTGAGCACTTAACTAAGATTAAAAAGGTCCTCCAAGGGGCTGATCACTCAGAGACGTGTTGCTCAAGATGCAGCCACACCAAAAATCCCTCTGGGTGGGGAAAAAAAAAGCATGTAGTGCATGTAGAGAGGGTCTGCGTCCACATACATGCGGCTAAATAATACAAAAATGTAGGGCTATTACTCATGCTTGACATGAAGAGTGGAAATGTTGAAATAGTGGAGGTTTGTGTTCATGAAGCTTTTATTATAAACACAAACACAGAGCACTTAAAGTGGGTCTCCATTCAGTTTAAGTACAAGACTCTTCCTGTCCTTTCTTGTATCAGTCAGTATGTATCCATAATATTCACAAATAAAACTGTAGATGGTTTACTGAGGGCATCAACAACTCACATCTGCCTCTTGCTTTATTATTGCTGCGACGCCGCGTATTTAGCAAAAAAACTTTCATTCGTTCCTGAAAAACCCTAAAAAAACACGTCACACTGTTTCAAAGAAAAATGGTCTGTTACATGAGAATAAAATGGTGTCACAGCCAGAGCTTTGTCTCTGTGCGATCAGCCCCTTACAGCCTATCTGAGGTGCCTCCGTTCCCACTTTGGGAAGCACTGCAGGGAATAACACTGCAGCCATCTGACTTGAACATCACCTCCACTTGGTTCACATGTTTGAGGAGATAAAGTTAAATGTCCTATGCAAACTTGTAACTTGTTAACAGCAGCCTAGACCTAAATAAGCTTTAATATTCAGATGTAGGGCACTAAGAGATGTATTAATGTAGTAAAAACAAGCAAAAAACATGAAATTTGCTTTAACTTGTGTCTACCACAGACCTTAATTCAGGCATTGGACGGAAAACTCATTCAAAAATCCCAAAGACTTTTAGACAATGAAACTAGCAAAGCTAAAATCCTAATTCATTACTACACTAATCTTTTTTGTCCCAGCACGGACCTTTCTCAGACCACCTCCACCCTCTTTTTACACTTCCACATCATTTGTGTGCTCTAGTGGAGGGTCTGCAACACCGAGTATAGTCCAAAACCTCAAAATGTGTATTGAAAGTGAGAGCCTGCTCCTATATTAACTCACTGAACTGGTGTGCTCAGTAATATTTGCACTGTAATAATAATTAACTGTCTGTAATGAAGACGTGAATCACTGTGAAGCTAAGTATTAATGTTACTTCTACGCCCCTTTGTTGCATGAAAAATAAAAATGCCAAGATCATAAGCTTGTGTTATATTTAGGAGGTTGTTAATAAACGTCTAGACCTGAAACAGGTTATATATCTATTTTTTATATTTACTTAAAATTGAAAATAATCAGACAAATTGAAGTTATTTAGAGTTTAGTTTTCGGAATTCTTGTCTCATAATTTAAGGCACTTTGGTGAGTTTGTCAAACAGTATCTATGGAGAAAAAAATCAATTCAATTGTAAGAAAATAATCATTTTACTTAGTTCCTGTTTCATGGGAGTGAATGGAGTTCATTTCAAAGCTCCATGAGGGGGTGTTACTGAGGAAGGAGCAGTTTGAGAAGGCCTGGCATTATTTTTATTTTTTATTCTTTGTTATTTAATCTTGTTAGCAAACAGCTTTACAGACGCTAAAGCTACCACGAGGCCCCTGAAATCATGGAAAATACAGAAGATATATGACTTATTTCTCTGCTTTTATAAATTAATGAACGTTAAAAAAAAGCCAAATCTTTGCCCACCCCTAACACATGCACAAAAGCACCAAATAAACAACATTTCTTCCCTGGAAATGCTTAACTGATTCTTCAAATTGAGGCCAAATGTGGGGCGTCTTCCTGAAGCACCAGATTCAAGGATCCTTGAAAAATACATATTAATAAAAACTTCACAAATAAGGCACTCTGTTGTCCTGAATGCTCTCAGTCTGCAGAGAGGTAGAGGCAGATGAAGCTGTGCAAGTCGCCTGATCCACCTCTGCATTGTCGCCATGCTTCAAAGCTAAAGGGGAGGGGGCATGAAAGCGGGTGGGTACGAGCGCTCTGATTGAATCTGAAGATGGGACGAGTGATCTGTGTTCTGCTCCTTCAAAGGGAAAGAGACACACAGATAGAGAGGGGGGAATGAAACGGCCACCAGCTATTGGTTCAAAGGCAGATATCCCATAATCCAATGTACCACCTTTTACTGGCTTCCAAAGCAGCAGGGTGGGAACAAACAGGCTCCAATGATTAAGAGAAGCCCCCTCAGAGGGTCGAGAGATGGTTAAGATCCTCATTAGGATGAAGGACAAGTAGTGGAAGGGGTCCTGGACTGTGCTCCTGTGATAAAATCCGCAGGTTTAGAAGCGGTCGTCTCTGAGTTGCGTCGGGGACTTGAAGGGTTTGAGGCCCAGCGTCCTGCGGGGGTGAACCCTCTCTTTGGTGCCGTCCAGGGGTTTGCTGCAGGCTGCCCAGCCCAGGTCAATTAGGGGCGAGTCCGCCGGGTTTAAGGGAGCTATGCGGAATGTGGGAAGCGTGGGCGAGCCGTTCGTGGAGCACGGTGCAGACCGAGAGGTGGGAAAGGGGGCAGAGAAAGGGTCAAAAGGAGAAGTCGAGTCTGAGGCACTTGACGGGTCGGCCTTAAGGGCAAAAGGGTCGCAGTCTGGTGAGGGGAAGGGGTCACAGTTATGGAAAGGGTTGGTAGGGGAGGGATGATAACCCAAGAGGTTGCTGTCCGAACGGTTCGGGCTGCGGCTGCCTGCTGAGTTCCCTCCGCCGGCTGAGATGAAGCTCCACGGGTCAATTCTGGGGCGGATGGGGGACGGGCGGGGGCGAGGGATAACGCTGACCTCCAGGCGGCGAGTTTTAGGGCTCCAGAGGGCAGGGTTGGGGTGGAGAGAGAAGGGCACTGAGGGCTTGTCATCAGGGTCCTGGGTGTCCTGGCACAAGGGCAGGTCCAAAACTGGGGAAACAGGAAGGAGAGAACATTAAAACTATTTCAGAATTTACGTCAAGAGACTCATGACAGAGACGCATCTTAAAAACTGGAAATCCTCAATAAAATATAAAGAAATGTGATATCTAAATATTTACACCCTGTACAATGAGCGCCTTTAGATATACTTAATTTTAAAACCAAAGCTGTTTGTTAAACCAGGTGGTAAAAATGTTTTTGTTTTCGACTGTAAAAACCATCTGTTCCCCACACACAATCATAAAACTACCAGGTTTCCTACAGTCAGCCACAAGTGGACACTTAAGGGACTGCAGTTTATGACACTTTCACATTGGCAAACTGTATTCCACAATGTCTAAGATAACAGAGGATATTTTTAATAGTCTTATTTCATTAATTTTAGTTAACGATCTAATGTCCTGCAAAATCAATTTGATTTCCTTTTAATGTCGTAAGAAGGGGCTCAGGAAGCAGAAAAACACAACATCTTTCACTAAACTCTCAGTCACAGAGTAATACGTTTTCTCTCTTTAAAAAAAATGCTCCCTAAAACGCTCCATTGTTTACCTCCTGGGATTTACAGGGTTACAACTCTTTTCACACACACACACACACCCACACACTTTGAAGTGTCCTTTCCTACAGGCGTGCCGTAATTTTTGTACATTTACCCAGATTGCTATTACTATGCCTTGAACTTAAAATTTATTGATTTCTAACTCTCGGGCATTACATTGTCTGCTAGCTATCTTTTTAGTCTGAATTTTATGTGGTGTCTCACTATTATAAATTTATGGTTTATAATATATATTTTTTTATCTTTATTTACTCTGATTTTGTTATAAATATATTTTGTTGATTAACTCTTTACATAGCCTACATTTTATTTTGCCATTTTTAATTATTTCTTTTTGTCACCATTGTTTTGAGTTTTTATATTTTATTCCTTAATTTGCATTATTTTATCTACTCACATCATGGCTAAGTGTGCATTAGTTACCAAGTAAATTTCTACTTCATTTGCTATGTTTGAGTTTTGTTCCCTAACAAGGTAGAAGGAAAGTAAATAATTTTCCAAGACAATTCAAGCTTTTCCAGGACATATTACTTTTTTCCTCAATTTCCATATGTTTTTCACGACTTGAAAATTGGTCAATCATTTTCCAGGCTTTCCAGGATACGTGGGAACCCTGGTTTATGATGTCACAGCTATGCAGCCTCCACCTACGTGTATGTCCTGCTCGTCACTGGCAGATGCCATGACTGTTTGGAGAGTTCGCTCAGAGGTCTACAATCCCTCCTCCTCCTCCTCCTCTCATCAGACAGCCCATCAGTACAGAGCTCATTATCATGAGCCCAATTCACAATGACTTTACACAAAAGTGCACAAAAGCTCCATTATATATTCATCTGGAGACAGGCCGTGACATCTGTGCCAATTCACACTGCCGTGCAGCTTCGAGGCGTGCATCGTGGGAGCAGGAAGAGGTGGGAGCTATGAGCAAGATGACAGCAAAAAGTGATTGTTTGTACAGAGATTAGCATAGATGCTAACAGCTTCAGCAGCAGTTTTATCAGATCTAGACCACATTTCTTTATTAAATGGAAAACAAATAACAACACTACAAACTTCTCAATATAAAGGATATTTTTTGCACTGTGACATGTTTGTCAGAGCATTTGTTTTACAAAGTGGCTCATGCAGCAGTAGCCAGCCAAATACATACTGATTGTCTTAATGAAAGCGATGGAAGGAATGATCGTCCAATCACCTGCTGAATATGCCAAACAGTTTTAGTGGGCTCATTCCCAGATTAACTGGTGAAATATATATTAAATGAACATCTGGTGTGTCAGGTTTCTTGGTTTATACCACTGAATGTTTTTGATGGAATCAAAACATGCATTAATTCAACATCATAACAATTTTCAAGTTCAGTGTCAGAGTTAAGTGACATTCTTAGTCTACACTGAAGCAGAAAAAAATATCTAAAATAAAGTCAGGGTGATCTTTTAAATAAGCTTTCCAAAACCCACTTAGACCTTAAAAACTGGTACACAAGTTATGTAACTTAATCAGAAAAGTAAACTGATTCCATAAGTTTGAGAAAGATCACGTAAAGACCTTCTCTAAATAAAGCAGAGGAGCTGCATGTTCAACATATTAAATCTCTTTATCATCCTTCTCTCACTTTCTTGCTTTGTTTTGATTGCTGATCTTCTAATTACTCTCAAATTGCCGTTGTGTTGCCCTGCTGCTCTTTTATGAGCTCCTCTCAAATCTCAAAGCATTTAATATCCTTCAAAACACAAACCTGCATGAACAAAGAAGTCCAAACAGGATCATGAGAATTGTATGCGACTGCGTGGAAACAAAAGCTCAGAGTGTGGATATAATTAGTGTGAATTAAGCCCAACATCACCCCATGAAACTAGTAGACAAAGCTGCAACAGCAGCAAACAGCAAGTGAGAATTAGCGCTGACAAGAACATTAAACTCTGAATAAATCAGCCTGAATGAACATTTGCTACTTCCAAATGTGATGTGTCTGCCAAATGGCATTATTTACATCAACAGCAACTCTCCCCGGCTGCTGAGCTTTTTAGCTGACGAGAAAGGAGCAATCAGGAGCCCCATGAGAGCAGATGAAAATGCTGGAGAAGGAATCCTCTGTTTTTATCTCCCTCTCTTTCATGCACACGTTCATCCTTGTAGCAGTCTGTGCATCACCCCGTCATAACAGTCAATAAGCATGTTCAGATGGTACACTAAAGCACACATGGCTTAATTATTCAGGGTCTTTTTATTTGCAGCGACCACAGCAGCAGAGCAGGCGAAGCATGTCTGCTGCGTACCTCGCAGGCAGAGCCGTGAGAACCCCTCTGTGGAGAATCCCGGGCTTTGTGAGTCAAACGGACCAGATATAGAGTGTGAAATGTTACCATCAGGGACTCTTAAAGCCCTCCACAAAGCCCACTCACTCTTCAAACAACCAACAGCATTGCCTCCTTCATTACTGCTCTGAACTGTGCCAGAGCCTCCAAGAATAAAACACATTTGGGAAAAACATGTGAAAGCACTTTTAAGTCAGAGTGTTGCTGCTAGCATGACACTTACATGAATTAAAACAAAAGAATAAATACGGCCCTGAGGGACTGAAATCTGCCAATTTAAACATGCCGTTAAAGCAGAGGCATGAATGCTAATCCCTCCTTTATCGCGTCTCATGTGTATCGTATACACATGACACGTAGGCACACATTTGATATGCCTCTGCATGACATTTCACTCTGACATGAATTCGAATGAGGGCGATGATAATAAAGAAATGTGCTGGGGTTAAACAGACATCTCCCCCATGGAGCCTTTAAGAGGATTTTCTATGTGTGTGTGTGACGCTGCTGCTTAGACAATGATTAACTGAGTGCTGCCAATAATGTGGTCTCAGATTTTTCTTACTCCATACTTCATAGTGAGGCCTGAAAAATAGTTCAACAACATCTCTGCTCAACAGCCACTTTATTAAGTTTACTCTGCTCATACCAGGCTGGATCAATTTTGCCCTCAGACCTGCCTTAATCCTTCATGGATTCAACAAGGTGCTGGAAACTTTCCTCAGAGATTTTGGTCCATATTGACAGTTGCTGCAGATTTGTCGGCTGAACATCAATGATGCAAATCTCCTGTTACATCACATCCCAAAGGAGCTCTATTGAAGATCGAGATCTGGTGACAGTGGATAACCTTACAGTTACAGAGCTGGGTATTTCCAGCAACCTCACAATACGATGCATATCCCGACACTGAGGCCACGATACGATATGTATCCCCATCCACGTAAATTGTGAACATTGACTATGCTATTAACAAAATTCCAGACAAGTTTTGTTTTTATTACAAGAAGAAAAAGAACAAGGATGAGTTTTAAATTATTCTACAACTTAAGAAACTTAAATTCAGGTCCTCAAAGATGGCAGACCTAAGTTCAAATTTGTTTCATCATCTAGCTTGGCTTCTACTTTGAACTGTGCCATTGTTAACATTACCCAAAATGTATTGACAACGACTGTCAAAACATTGAGGCCATATCGATACTGTAGAATCCATATCAGTACGCATATCCCCAAGGAGTGCATGACGACATTTTGCCTTATCAATATTATGAGCACAGGTCTAGTGCAGATGGATCAGTCTGATTCAATGTCTGTAATCAGACAGATCCATCTTGCAAAGCTCCAATCTACAACAATTTTGTGCGGCCCAAAGCACCACGGCCCAATCAGAGTCCTCAGAGCAGGAAGAGATGGGAGCTACGAGCAAGACAACAGCAGGACGTGGCTGCGTATATGGAGATTAGCATAGATGCTAACAGCTTCAGTAGCAGTTTGATCAGATCTGGACTGCATTTCTTTATCAAATGAAAAACCAAAAGCAATAGTGAAAGCTTTTCTGAATAGAAATAATATTTTTCGCATATTCAAAGGTAAAACTACATAAAATCTTCTCAGAGAACTCACCAATCTGTGATAAGTGTGATCAAGCTGAAGCAGACTTACTACTTAGTTACGTCTTATGTCCCAAACTAGAGGAATTCTGGGTCGCAATATTTTCTTTCCCAGACCTAACTTTGGTTATTATGGGGGTATCAGAAAGTATTCGAAATCTTAATGGTGCACAGCGCCACCTCCTGTCCTATGGCCTTCTGTTTGCTAAGAAACTAATTCTGTCGCTATGGAAGAAAACAGATACTCCAACTTTTAAAGCTTGGATAACACTACTGACTGATACACAGTTTAGGAGATTTTAATAAGATCTGGAGTCCACCGATCTCATCCATGAGAAAGTCAAAATGATAAGATGCACTTATTCTTACTTGGCCTTTAGTCCGTCCTAAGTAGCCCTACTTTGGGTTGGAGTGGGCATGGCTGGCAATTTAAATGTCTGATGATGTTTTCTGTTATCTCACTTCCATGTTCAGTTGTTCTGTATTTTTTTTTTATGGCTTATAACAAAAACGAAGCAATTTGCCCACTGTGCATGAAACTGTATGCTGTTGTACAGATGTTTCACAATAAAGACACTGGAAACAGAAATAATATTTTCGCTCCACTTCAGACATGTTTTGCCAGGCTTGACAACCAAGTATATCAATTCCAGCACACTGCCTTTATCAACCATCAGACGAACAAGAGACTCTCTGCTAAATGCACACCTGGTTAATATATATCTAAAGAGGACAGAACACACTTCCATATCATTTTTGTGCCATAATTAATTTTGCTGTAAACACTGACACCCGCTCTGACTCGAGGGGGAGGCACTGCCGTTTGCTCAGTTAGCTTCAATGATTGCCTGGTTCTTTCTTACACCTGCCTTATTGGCTGTCATGTAGAGCTATCAGAGGCATAAGCTTTGCCCTAGGTGCACATGTGCATGTGACAGAAGCATGATGATGACTGCATTCATTCCAGTTTACTGTCCATCACTCATAGAAAGTAACATAGTGGCTAATAAGACCAATTACATACAGAACAACGGCGAAATAGAGCTTTAACATACACCAAGATGCACAACAGTCTTATACCAAACTCATAAACTGTCTTTTGAAGTGGACAGGGGGAAACCGTGGCTTTGGGGAAGCCATGACAAGGCAAATAAGACATCTTGGATTCAATTTCATCCTGTGCTGCCTCAGCTGTGCGGCTAGATGTTTGGCATTCAACTCTGCAGTAAAAAGAAACTGAAAAACCGACTTGAAAGAAGGAAAACAACAGAAGATTGGATGCTAGCTTTGCTTAGCAAGAATTAGCAGAGAAATACAGAGGGCCAGCTGTTACCTGAGATATGCAAATAGCTGCAGACGAGCTTTGATGTAAATGAAAAAGGCTTGTGCTGCATTGAAGCTTCCCTTGTGTCAGAGAGATCTTGCCTAAAAAGAGGCATAATAAAAAATGAGCAGGAGCTGTGAGGAGGAACGCTGCCATGCTGAGGTGCTGCATTATTCAAGGGGAAAAGTTGGATCCTGAAATTCAGCGAGGGGCTTCTCCAAAACATGCTTGGTGCTCTTGAGGAAATGTGGATGAATCATGCACAAAAACAGAATCAGGGATCCAATCTGGAGCGGAGACTGTAGTTTAACGAGCCTCTTAAGGGGTTTTGACGCTCTTTGATAGTGTTGGAGGGTTTGCAACACAAATAATTGAAAATTGGTCAAAATGGTGCAAAGTAATCAAGCAGATGTCAAAGCAGTCTAAGATCCAAGCCCTTTTTTGAGACAGTGTGCAGCTTAAAACTAAAACTTTCTATTTCTTCATTTGAATTATCGAAATACACTCAACAAAGCAGAAAGCCAAATTCACGCAGTTTCCTTAATGAGATGTACTGTCGTTTCAAGGCAACAAGTCAATTTTGCCTGGTGTGCGGCCAGTTTCGCCCATAATACCCATTTCGCACTTTAATTTACTTTTGACAAGAACTAAAACCAAAAACACCAGTATGATCAGAGCTTTTGTGCTGTGCTTTAAGCTTTGGAGTTGGAGTTAGTGTAAAACCCTTGGTATTAGTAATTACATTATATTAGCCACAGCAGCATGTCCAGTTGGAGGAGAGAATGGCCAGAGTGCAGGTTACAAAGCTAGCCTAAATATGGCCATGAATTGTTGAAGATCAGGGATAACGAGAAGTCATAAGAGCATTTTCTCGAGTGGATTTTGCGGAGGAGTTAGTCATCTCACTCTCCTTAATATCTTCGTTGAGAGCAGGGTCACTGTAAACCAGCAGGAAAACAAACCACATGCATGCAGAATATAACAGTTGTGTTTCCCATACCTGACCCCAGGTGTTTATTTAGATTGTTAAAAAGGCAGAGCCCACTCACAGCTTGGTCCTGAATATCTATATTTTGAGAGCAAGAAGTTCACAAAATGTTCTGTATACAGCATACTTCTAATACCTAACTTGAAAGTAATACGTCTTATATACCAGTGAGACAAACATAATCATCTAAAATGCTGAGATAGGTGTTGTGATGACCAACCATGCAGCCACCATCAACCCATGTATGCCAGGCCTGTGCTGTAGAAAGCCATCTGGCAGTAAAACCCCACATACTCCTTGCTGATACGTGTAACAAAACAGATTTTACAAAACCAATACAGCCCCACATGCTGTGACAGGTGTTGTAAAATAATCTTGCATGACAACTGGATGCACCTGATTCAGTATCTGTAATCAGGCGGATCCATCTTGCCGAGTTCCAGTCTACAACAACTGTGAGCAGCTTAAAGCAGGACAGCCCAGAGCGTTCGAAAGAGAGAGTGTCGTCAACATCATAGACGCCAATGGACCAATTATTTGACAGCAATGGCGTATCATGGGAGCCCTCAATAAGTCCAAACAATACGACCGAGGCAATAGGATTCCAATGGGAAATGTATTTTTCTCTCATTAATCGAAGGTCAGTTGACAGGTAGAAAGCTACAGTTGATATTTTAATGATGACCATTTTCCAAGCACATTTGAGTCAAACTCTTCTGCATTAGACCGGTGTGGTTAATCTGAAAACAACAGGATTGAACAAAATGTTTTTAAGAAATCGTGCAAGTCATTGTTTTATTGCTTAAAAGTATGGATAAGTAGTCAACCGATAAAAAAACAACATGCCGTGGATTGGTTTTCCTCCAGTCCTCCCGATACAAACACTATATTTATCTATCATTCTATCTATACATCTATCCATATCTATTTCTATATATCTATATATATATCTACATATATCTATATATATATATATGTATATATGTATATATCTATATCAATATCTATATATCTATATCTATATATGTATATATGTGTATATATATACATATATACACATATATGTATATATATATACACACACACACACACATATATATACATATATATATATATATATATATATATATATATATACATACAGTAGATAGATGCGATAAATTAGATAAGATATTAGATACTTCACAAGACAGGTTCCTACATGTTTTAATTTAATAAAACTAAGTTACAGCATAGGCAATGTCCTTGAAACATCTGAACATGTTTTTCTACTCAGGAGGATCACACAGGCTTCTTCCTTCTTCGTCTGAAATGTTACTACAAAATAAGTCATTAATTTTCCAAATCACCAACGCTGATGTTACACATAAGGAAATTTAATGATGTTACAGTGTCAAGCAATGTTTGCTAGTCAAGAACCTAGAGTAAAGCTAGTTTACTGTCCACATTCTTCCTTTCAGAGGAAATTTCAGCAATTTTAAAAGCAAGAGGAAGAGCTGGGAACTAAGAGCAAGACGACACCAGGAAGTGACTGCTCGTACAGACATTAGCATAGATGCTTACAGCTTGAGTAGCAGTTTTATCAGATCTGGAACACATCGCTTTATTTAATGAAAAACAAATATCAACGCTACAAACTTCTAAATGGAAAGGATATTTTTGCTCCACTTCTGACATGTTCTGACAGGACTTTGAATGAATGTGATTGACGCAATAATCCAACCACCTGCTGGATATGCCTTAAAAGGTTCTGTCTGTTTCTGAACACTTTCTGTGGGCTCTTTCCCAAATGGAATTGAGAAATATATTGAGCCGTCCATCTGGTGTGTCAGGTTAGTTGTAAAAGTACACCCTTAGTAATATCACCCATGATGCAGATCAAAAGCTGGTATTGAAAGCCAAAACACATGATGACAAGCACATTCATAATCTAATATCACTTCTAGTAATATATTGGAAGACCTAAAATTTCAATGTCAGCAGCTAGGGATGTAACGGTATGAAAATTTCATATCACAGTTACTGTGACCAAAATTATTACATTTATCATTATTATCGCGGTATTGTTGCAGTGTGCTCAAAATGTTCAAAAAGTACTTTTATACACACTTGAAATCATTTCACTCCTTTAATATTACAATTATAACAGGCCTTTTTGTCTTTTTTGTCAATAAATGCATCAGGAAGTGTCCTTTTAGTTAATTTTTTTACCCTTTTTTTCATGAGAAATAAAAGTAAGCAATTCTGGTAAGTATTTGTCATTATTATGTTATAAATGCTTAAACTGTGTGTAATTACAAGAAAATAAAAAAGACAGATTTTAACTTTAAACAGGATTCACCTCATAAGCAACTGTAAATGAATATGTTTAAAGTTTCTGAGATGACCAAAAATAAACTTAACCTATTTTACATACACTCAAACATTTTTGTCTACCTACAGCATTAGTGTCCATGTTACAGCTCATTATATCAGACCATGTCCAGGCGTTTTTTTACTGACAATAGTCCCTGAGGCTATTCCTGTCCAGTTAGCCCCCTTCATGACTCTCCTCTGGCCTACCCTCTCCCTGACAGATCTCCTCAACATTTCCTCCTCCAATATTTCCAAATTACGATTGATAAAATCCATAAAACAAGAACTATGACGGAAAAAGACGATCTATTCGCAAAACACGGCGAATAGATGGCAAAAGAACGCCAAGAACACACTCCAGAATGATACTAATGCTATTATTTACAACATTTATCCATTATTTACACAGAAAATACTGATAAATCACCTATAATTCACTCAGGAATGGCTCACTGACTCTTCTCACTCTCTCTCTCTCTGACTCAGTCAGCTCACTTGCTCGAGGAGTTACAGTAGTTTTAATCACACACGTCTTTTTCTTCCTCCGGCAACAGCCTCGTGTTTTGGACGGTGACCGTCTTCAATCAGTTTACCCTTGGCATCCTCGATCAGACTTCAGACTTTGTCCGTTTCAAAGGGAAAAATCTCCGCTATTGTGTCTGTGCAGGTCTGAAGTTGGATTCGGAGCTGGCCACTCTTCTCTTGGACAGGTAAGCTGCTAAATGAATAACCTTGCAACATTTGTTGTAATGTGTTATCGTGATAGGTGTGTTGTGTAGTTAGATTTCATGAAAGCACTCCACTGGACTCTGGCTGACTCGGACATTACTCAAAAATTGTGCTAAGTGGACCGGTGAATTCCAGCAGCGGCTCGACAGCGACTCTGTGTGCGCTGTATGCTGTGCGTGCGTGCTCATCTGGTAGGAGGGGCTCAGGGCGGAGACAAATGAAAACTCAGATGAGACCCAAAAATCAACCGTTTTCTGGCCTACTACCTACTGCAGCTTTAACAGAAAACTCTCTAGCACCTTATATATTGGCCTGTACATATTTTTCTCCAAATCTGAACAGGGCCCTTTTTTATATTTATCTCAACCAATGAACATTCACAGTCCATTCTCATCTGAAACATATGAAAACATTTTGCAGAGTGTTGGTTTGAGTGGGATGATTCCCAATTTAAAGAAATAACTCACTGCTGGCTGAAAGTTCAACTAGCATTGTTAACTAGCAGGATGAACATGCCTTCAAAATCAAAGAAACGAAAAACAAAACAAGATTTTGTTCCACTGATGTTACCCTCAGTCTCCTGACCCCTACACCAGGTGAGACCAGGCTATTGTCCCTGACAAACCAAGGACACACGCAAACCAATAACGAGGACCACATTATTTTTCTGATACTTGCTTTAAAGTCCTTTAAATGGCTCCAAAAACATAAATAAGGCAGACTAGGCAAGTAGGTAAGGTGACACCTAAGAGACGTCTGGCAGCAATAAACCTTTGCTAAAAAACTCACTTTCCCCTGATTAAGAGCCTTGAAATTATTGCAACAAGTTATGAGAAAAACTGCCCACATATAGGGATCTTGTAGGGAAATGTGTTAAATAAGCTGAAGACCAAAAACTTGTTCTTCAGGCTGTAAACATGTTCCAGTCTGCTGTAAGGTTGAAAATTTAATGTACGGATCTGAAAAAAAGGGTCTTACTTTGGGACATTGCCTTGAGCTGTCTCAAAAGCTTGACTCACTCACAATAATAACTTCTGCACGACCTTTACCGCTGATAAAATCACTTTATTTAAACTCCACATCCTGACTGAGTGACCCAGACCTGACCTTTTTTGGTGTGTATATTCACTGTGTCCCATTAACTGAAACCTAAAAGTTGTTTGCGATCCGCCAATCAAACAGAAGAAGAAGAAGAAGAATATGGAGGTAGACAAGAAAGAGCCGGATGGATATGAGTGACTCTAGGCCTAGCATCACAAAAACCAAAACTAGCCCGGAAAAACAGGCTCAAACGAATCAGGTACAGTTAAATGAATGGAAAGTAATGATTGAGTTTAACAGGGATGGTGGGCATTATCATCCAATTAAACTTATGAGAGCAATTGAGGAAGAGATTGGGAAAATAAAGTTTGCGAGGTTCATGAATAACAGACGCGTGCTTATCCATGCTGTCAGTTCACAGCAGCAGGAGAAGATCCCAAAGAAGACTACATTGCTTGGGGAGAGGATGAGAGCTTATATACCAGGGACACTGGCAAAGCTGAGGGGAGTCATTACAGGTGTGCCGTCATGTCCATGTGGCCCCTTCGTCTACAATAAACGCTTGTACTCATCAGTGCAGAGTTGACGACAGCACTATGGTTGTGAAAAAGAAAATGTTGTGGCTTTTATTTGCCATACCATTAATGTTGCCACTCAGATGTCAAGGAAAAGTGACAGGATCAAGACAGTAGTAGAGGCAGCTGTTAAGTTCCTGGATATTAAAGATGTAAAAGCAGATCAAATACATGCAATGCTGACAAACACTGAATCAAATGAGAATGCCCAAACTGAGAATTGAAACACTATCATCGGTTTTCACATACTCCAATGAATGCCAGGAGTCTTATAGCTCATGGACAAGAGTTTAAAAAATATATCTTTGAACTAGAAACAGTCCCTGACATCATTTGTGTGCAAGAAACATGGTTACAACCTCACCTAGAATTTGTAATTCCTGGGTTCAGTTCGGCAAGAAAGGATAGAACTAGTAGTCATCATGGAGGTGGGTGTGCTACTTTTATTAAAGATGACCTGGGTAATGAGGTGCTGGTTTGGCAGAGAGGTTAGCAACCAGGCACAACCCATATACATACTTCTGCCGGCCCGGGTTCGAATCCAGCCTGTGGCCAGTATGCAGAGTGTCTTCCCCTGCTCTCTCTCACCCCCCTTCACAAGCCTATCCACTGTCACTCTCTCTCCTATCAAAAAAGGTACAAAATACCCAAAAAATACTTAAAAAAAAAAAAAAAAAAAAATGACCTGGGTTATAGAAAGATTCCCCCGCTTGAAGAGGCAGAGTGTGTTATAGTTGAGTTGTGTAGCTAAAGGCAGGATTGTAATGTGAGGATAATTAATTTCTATAGCCCATGTAAAAACCTAACATGTGACATGTTGAAAGAAATGGCCGGAGAAACATGCAGAAGAGAAATATAGTGTGGAGACTTTAATGCACACAATAGCCTTTGGGGAAGCAACCATACAGACAATAATGGTAGTATTTAGAAGAAGTGATGGAGGAGAGGTCACTGGTTTGTCTTAATGATGGACAGGGCACGCGGATAGATGTGCATAGGGGCACAGTATCA
Source organism: Cetoscarus ocellatus (assembly GCA_037902135.1). NCBI lineage: Eukaryota > Metazoa > Chordata > Actinopteri > Labriformes > Labridae > Cetoscarus > Cetoscarus ocellatus. The sequence goes on along the minus strand of JBAMNC010000858.1, from coordinate 50,443 downwards.
TCCTTAGACCTTACGCTAGTGTCAGACTGCCTAGCTAAAACATCAGAAATAACTGATGTAAACAAGAAGGGTGCACATTAGCTAAATCACCAGAATCTGAGGTAATATGAGGTGGTACTGTATATCCTGCACAGTAGGTGGCAGTATGTGCACCCTCCTTGTCTGCAAAATATGGAACCTTTAAAAGGGTAAAAGGCACACAACCACCAATCAAACAGAAGAAGAAAAACAACAACAACTTCTCCTGCTGTGAGAAGCAGAAGACAGAAGTAACAGGATAAAGAGTTAATGACAGGATAAAGAGTACAGTAGGTAGCAGTATGAACCTAAAAGTTGTTTGCGAACCGCCAATCAAACAGAAGAAGAAGAAGAAGAAGAAGTTGAGGACATCAAAGGCCAGAGACATTCTATTAGGACAACAAAGGTCAAAGACATTCTATGTGAACATCAAAGGTCAAAGACATTCTATGTGGACATCAAAGGTCAAAGACATTCTATGTGGACATCAAAGGTCAAGGACATTCTATGTGGACATCAAAGGTCAAAGACATTCTATGTGGACATCAAAGGTCATCAAAGGTCAAAGACATTCTATGACCACTCAAGCTTATTAATAACAGCGGCGGTATGGACCTTGTCAGAAATGAGTGAATCTGGGCCTAGCATTCGATACCCCGACATCTTGGAGTGTGAGAATAACCTCACAGCGCTCCCCTACCTCCACGAGCCGGCTGTGCTGCACAACCTCAAAGTCCGTTTTGAATCCAAGCACATATACACTTACTGCGGAATTGTTCTGGTGGCCATCAACCCATATGAGACGCTGCCCATATACGGGATGGACATTATCAATGCCTACAGTGGTCAAAACATGGAAGATAAGGACCCACATATCTTTGCTGTGGCAGAGGAGGCGTACAAACAGATGGCCAGGGATGAGAGGAACCAGTCAATCATTGTGAGTGGGGAGTCTGGAGCAGGAAAGACGGTATCAGCCAAATACGCCATGAGGTACTTTGCAACAGTGAGCGGCTCTGCCAACGTGGAGGACAAAGTGTTGGCTACCAACCCCATCATGGAGGCCATTGGAAATGCAAAAACCAACCGAAATGACAACAGCAGTCGCTTCGGGAAGTACATCAAGGTTGGCTTTGACAGCCGCTTCCAAATCGTTGGTGCGAACATGATGACTTTTCTGCTGGAGAAATCTCGAGTGGTGTTCCAGGCGGACAATGAAAGGAATTATCATATCTTCTATCAGCTCTGTGCATCATCACATCTGCCCGAGTTTAAGGCTCTGAGGCTGAGCAGTGCCGATGATTTTTTGTACACCAGACAAGGCCGCAGCTCCGTTATCGACAGTGTTGACGACACCAAGGAGCTCTGCACCACTCGCAATGCCTTCACATTGCTCGGTATCAGTGAGACATATCAGATGGAGTTGTTTCAGGTTTTGGCTGCTATTCTTCATCTTGGAAATGTGGACATAAAGGACAGACGCTCAGACAGCAGTGTTATTCCTCCCAACGATGCTCACTTAACAGCGTTCTGTGATCTAGTAGGTGTGTCCTACCAGGACATGGATCAATGGTTGTGTCACAGGAAGCTGAAGACCGCCACAGAGACGTATATTAAGACCCTCTCCGGCCAGCAGGCCACAAATGCTCGTGACGCACTGTCAAAACAGATCTATGCCAAGCTCTTTAACTGGACTGTAGAGCACGTAAACAAAGCCCTCATCACCAACGTCAAACAGCATTCATTCATTGGGGTCCTTGACATCTATGGGTTTGAGATATTTGAGAACAACAGCTTCGAGCAGTTCTGTATCAACTATGCCAATGAAAAACTCCAGCAACAGTTTAACATGCAAGTGTTTAAGTTAGAGCAGGAGGAATACATGAGGGAGCAGATCCCCTGGACTTTGATTGACTTCTACGACAATCAGCCTTGTATAAACCTCATCGAGGCCAAGATGGGCATCCTGGACCTGCTGGATGAGGAGTGCAAGATGCCTAAGGGTACCGATGATTCATTGGCTCAGAAACTCTACAACACCCACCTAAAGACCTCCTCCCTCTTTGAGAAGCCTCGCATGTCCAACCGCGCCTTCATTATCCAACATTTTGGTGACAAGGTGGAGTACCAATGCGAAGGTTTCCTGGAGAAAAACAAGGACACAGTGAATGAAGAGCTGATCAATGTGCTTAAGGCCAGCAAGAAGTTTGATCTGCTGGTGGAGCTGTTCCAGGATGAGGAGAAAACCACCAGTCAAAGTGTCAAACCTGACAGGAGCCGTGCCAAGAGCAGCAAGGAGCACAAGCAGACTGTCGGCTGCAAGTTTCGTCACTCTTTGCAAATGCTAATGGAGACTTTGAATGCCACCACCCCTCACTATGTTCGCTGCATTATACCAAATGACTTCAAGCTGGCCTTCACTTTCAATAATGAACGTGCAGTGCAGCAGCTCAGAGCCTGTGGTGTCCTTGAAACCATCCGCATCTCTGCTGCAGGTTTCCCAACCAGATGGACATACCAAAAGTTTTTCAGTCGTTACAGCGTACTAATGAAGCAGAAAGATGTGTTGCCTGACAAGAAGATGACCTGCAAGAACTTTCTGGAAAAACTTGTGCAGGATCAGGACAAGTATCAGTTTGGTAAGACGAAGATCTTCTTCAGGGCCGGACTGGTAGCTTACCTTGAGAAGCTGAGGGCAGACAAACTGCATGCTGCCTGCATCCATATCCAGAGGACTATCCGCTGCTGGCTGGCACGCAAGAAGTACCTGCACAAACGCAGTGCTGCTATCACCATCCAGAGGTTTACCAGAGGTTACCAGGCCCGCTGCCTCGCCAAGTTCATGCATCGCACTCAGGCTGCTACTATCATCCAGAAGTACCGCAGGATGTATGTAGAGAAGAAGCGTTACAGACAGAAGAAAGCTGCTGCTCTCATCATGCAGACAATACTCAGAGCTTACATGGCCAGGCAGAAGTACCAGGCGTTGCTGCGGGAGCACAAGGCAGTGATCATTCAGAGGCACGTTCGTGGCTGGTTGACTCAGTGCTGGTACAAGCGCTGCCTCGTCTCCATCGTATACCTGCAGTGCTGCATCCGCAGGATGAGAGCCAGGAGAGAGCTGAAGAGGCTGAAGATCGAGGCTCGCTCAGTGGAGCACTTTAAGAAACTCAACAAAGGCATGGAGAACACGATAATGCAGCTGCAGAGGAGAATCGACGAGCAGACCAAGGAGAACGAGGCGGTCAATGAGAAACTTGCTGGTTTGGAGAGTACCTTCACATCAGAGAACGAGCGTCTGCGTGGGGAGCTGAATCATTTTTGTGGGGTGGAGGAAGAGGCAAAGAACAAAACCAACAAGGTTACTTCACTGCTGGAGGAGCTGGAGAGGCTGAGGAAAGAGTTGAGCACCACACAGCAGGAAAAGAAGACCATTAATGACTGGGCACAGAAATATAGGGGTGAAATGGAACAAATGATTATGGAGCTGAAGGATCAGAATGGCTCTCTGAATAAAGAGAAAGACGACTTGAATCAATTAATTCAGGAACAGAGTCAGCAGATGACAGAGAAAATGGCCTGTGCAATAGCACAGGAGACTCAGCAGCTGGAGACCAATCTGAACGAGGAGCGCTCTCGTTACCAGAATCTCTTGTCAGAACACCTTCGCCTCGAGGTGAAATACGACGACATGAAAGAGGAGATTTTCTCCCGGAACATCTCCAAACCTGGCCACAAGAGAACAGACTCCACACACAGCAGCAATGAGTCAGAGTACACCTACAACTCAGAGTACTACGAATTGGAAGAGGGTTCCCGTGCCAGAGAAGATGTGACTCAGGGAATCGACACTTCACTCACGCTGAACCTGCAAAAACATCTCACAGAATTGGAGCAAGACAAACAATCGCTGTGCAACGAACTAGAAAACAAAGAGGAGCAGTTCCAGCAGGCTAGAGCCAGGGATGATGCAGAGTTTAGGAAAGCCCATGGTGCAGCGCTGGAGTACGAGTCCCTTAAGTGCCAGGAGCTGGAGTCAGAGAACAAGAAGCTGAAACATGACCTGGCTGAGATAAGACAAAGCCTGCTGGCTGACAAAGCTGCCGGCACTGGTGCCCTGGGCTCACCTGCCTACAAAGGGCTCTTAGAGCAGCTTATCGCCTCCTGTGAAGAGCTGGAGGTCTGCAAGGAAGAGGTGTTGATCCTGCGCTCTCAGCTGGTCCGCCAGAAAGAAGCCATGCACCACAAGGAGACCATGACCGAGCCATCTATCTATGCAGAGGATGTGTCTAAACTAAAGGATGTTAATGAACTCAAACATGCCTGCATCGGACTCAAAGACACCAACAGGTTATTGGAGCACCAGCTGCAGACTCAGAAGAGAATTTACGACAGTGAGGTGGAGGCTCTGCGTGGTGAGTTGCAGAACGCCAAAGAGGAGAACAACCGTCAGCAGCAACTTCTGGCTCAAAATCTCCAGCTGGCTCAAAATCTGGAGCAGCTGGAGAAGCAGGACCGAACCATCCGTATCCAGAAGACTATCCGCTGCTGGCTGGCACGCAAGAAGTACCTGCACAAACGCAGTGCTGCCATCACCATCCAGAGGTTTACCAGAGGTTACCAGGCCCGCTGCCTCGCCAAGTTCATGCATCGCACTCAGGCTGCTACTATCATCCAGAAGTACCGCAGGATGTATGTAGAGAAGAAGCGTTACAGACAGAAGAAAGCTGCTGCTCTCATCATGCAGACAATACTTAGAGCTTACATGGCCAGGCAGAAGTACCAGGTGTTGCTGCGGGAGCACAAGGCAGTGATCATTCAGAGGCACGTTCGTGGCTGGTTGACTCAGTGCTGGTACAAGCGCTGCCTCGTCTCCATCGTATACCTGCAGTGCTGCATCCGCAGGGTGAGAGCCAGGAGAGAGCTGAAGAGGCTGAAGATCGAGGCTCACTCAGTGGAGCACTTTAAGAAACTCAACAAAGGCATGGAGAACACGATAATGCAGCTGCAGAGGAGAATCGACGAGCAGACCAAGGAGAACAAGGCGGTCAATGAGAAACTTGCTGGTTTGGAGAGTACCTTCACATCAGAGAACGAGCATCTGTGTGGGGAGCTGAATCGTCTTCGTGGGTTGGAGGAAGAGGCAAAGAACAAAACCAACAAGGTCACTTCACTGCTGGAGGAGCTGGAGAGGCTGAGGAAAGAGTTAAGCACCACACAGCAGGAAAAGAAGACCACTGAGGCTCTGCGCGGTGAGTTGCAGAACGTCAAAGAGGAGAACAACCGTCTGCAGCAACTTCTGGCTCAAAATTTTCAGCTGCCTCCAGAGGCTCGAATCGAAGCCAGTCTGCAGCATGAGATCACCCGTATGACCAATGAGAACCTGGATCTTATGGAGCAGCTGGAGAAGCAGGACCAAACCATCAAGAAACTGAAGAAGCAGCTGCAGGTTTACTCTAAGAGGACTGAAGAGATGGAAGTGGGTCAGACTGAAGGCCAGACATCCCCGGGTCAGATGGTGGACGAACCAATCCATCCTGTCAACATTCCACTTGGAGAGAAAGATTTCCAGGGGATGTTAGAGTACAAGAAGGAGGATGAGCTCAAGCTTGTTAAGAACCTAATTCGAGAGCTAAATCCTCGTGGTGTAGCTGTTAATCAGATCCCAGGTCTGCCAGCATACATCCTTTTCATGTGTCTGAGACATGCAGATTATGTCAATGATGACCAAAAGGTCCACTCTTTGCTCAAATCAACCATCATCAGTATCAAAAAGATCGTAAAGAAACGAGGTGACGACTTTGAGATGGTTTCCTTCTGGCTAGCAAACACCTGCCGCTTCTTAGACTGTTTGAAACAATACAGCGGAACTGAGCCCTTCACGAAGCACAACACATCGCGACAGAATGAACACTGTCTGTTAAACTTTGACCTGGCTGAGTACATACAGTTGATCAGTGACCTTGCCAACTGGATCTACCAGCAGCTCATCAAGTGCATGGAGAAGACCCTGCAGCCAATGATTGTCTCTGGCATGCTGGAACAAGAAACCATCCAGGGCGTGTCAGGGGTGAAGCCCACAGGTCTCCATAAGCGTACGTCTAGTATCGCAGATGAGGGAACCTACACCCTTGACTCCATCCTGCGGCAGCTCAGCACCTTCTTCTCCATCATGTGTCAGCATGGCACTGGCCCAGAGCTCATCAAGCAGGTGGTGAAACATCAGTTCTACATCATCGGCGCTGTCACCCTCAACAACCTGCTGCTGTGCAAGGACATGTGTTCCTGGAGCAAAGGAATGCAGATTAGGTACAATGTGAGCCAGCTGGAAGATTGGCTCAGAGACAAAGGTCTGATGACATGTGGAGCCAAAGAGACACTGGAACCTCTGATCCAGGCCACTCAGCTGCTGCAGGTGAAGAAGAAGACAGATGAGGATGCAGAGACTATCTGCTCCATGTGCCTTGCCCTCACCACAGCTCAGATTGTGAAGGTCCTCAGCCTCTACACTCCAGTCGATGAATTTGAGGAACGAGTATCCGTCGCATTCATTCGAACTATACAGACTCGTTTGCGAGACCGTTGTGAGAGTCCTCAGTTGTTGATGGACACAAAGATGAAGTATCCCGTCACATTCCCATTCAGCCCCTCTTCCCTCGCTTTGGAAACCATTGAAATCCCCAGCTCGTTCAATCTGGGGTTCCTCACCCGTGTGTAAATGAGGGTCCCACGAGAGGACCCTTATCCTGCAGGAATCTTAATATGTTGGCCTCAGATAGAAACAAAAGCTGCATGACACTCTCACAGGCCCACACATACCTTTTTCCTTACAACACAGTCCCCGAACAAAAATGAATCTTCTGAGTATTACAAATGAACTAGGGCTGCAACTATCGATTCTTTTTGTAATCGAGTACTCTATCGAGTATTCTGGCGATTGATCAAGTAACCGGATAACAAGTACATTGCACTCACTGTGGTTTTTACATTGAATCACTTCAGCTTTATTGAAAAGCATACGTAACACACAAAACAGAAAATAAGCCAGGTCTCTTCAATTAACAACTTGTTTTTCTGTTTTTGAACATTTTGAGCATAAGTAGGATCCCAAAATCAAAATATATATTTTTCTATTGGAAAAAAGTAGTTCCTACATAAAACTGCTCACAACAAGGTCTGCAGATTATTTAGAGCAACCAGGTCCTGATTTTTAGAATGAGACACTGGTTTTGTCTTTTTCAAATGTATTTTTGGTGCTTTGAGCATCACAGGACTTTTACCATTTAGTCCAATTACACCAGAGGGAAGGCATACATCTCTACAGCTGATATCTCAGAAATGTACAACTCATACATACAGTAAAAACCTAAATGGATAACGGGCCATTTTAATTATAATGATAACTGTCTCTGCAGTGAGCATTAAACCAGTTACAACTAATCAAATGATATTGATACACTGCCTGGCCAAAAAAAAATGCCCACCTGGATTTAACTAAGCAAATAGGTACGAGCCTCCTGTTGGATATTTACTGCACGTGTGATTATCTTTCAGCTGGCAACAACTTATTTAACATTAGCTGATGCAATGAGTAGCTTCTCATTTCTTAAACAACCATGTGGAAAGACACATCCTGCGGTCATGGAAAAGATGTTAGTCTGTTTAAGAAGGGTCAAATCATTGGCATGCATCAAGCAGAAAAAAACATCTAAGGAGATTGCAGAAACTACTAAACTTGGGTTAAGAACTGTCCAACGCATTATTAAAAACTGGAAGGATAGTGGGGAAGCATCGTCTTCAAGAAAGAAATGTGGTCGAAAAAAATCCTGCATGATCGTGATCGGCGATCACTTAAACGTTTGACCAAATCAAATAGAAGAAAAACAACAGTAGAACTGAGGGGTATGTTTAACAGTGAAAGTAAGAGCATTTCCACACACACAATGTGAAGGGAACTCAAGGGATTGGGACTGAACAGCTGTGTAGCCTCAAGAAACCCACTAAACAGTAAGGCTAAATGGAAAAAAGGCTTCAGTTTGCTAGGGAGCACAAATATTGGACTCTGGAGGACTGGCAGAAGGTCATGTGGTCTGATGAGTCCAGATTTACCCTGTTCCAGAGTGATGGGAGCATCAGGGTAAGAAGAGAGGCAGGTGAAGTGATGCACCCATCATGCCTAGTGCCTACTGTACAAGCCTGTGGGGGCAGTGCTATGATCTGTGACAAATCTTGTGACATTGCAGAAGCTTATTGAAACAATGCCACAGCAAATTTATGCTGTAATCAAAGCTAAAGGCAGTTCAATGAAATATTAGAGTGTGTGACCCTGTTTTTTGGTGGTAACTTTTTTTTTTTGGCCGGGCAGTGTATTTACCTCTGTGAGATGGTGAAAATATTTTTGAACTTTAAATTTGTTTTGTTTACATTGTTCTTGTAGTTTTATTTTTTTCTAGGTCATATCAAGCTTTTTAGTGCCTTTTTTTAGTTTGGTTATTTTTATTTTATTTGTTTTTATTAATGCTTATCTCTTTTTGCTAAATTATTATTGCCTTTACAGCTGTAACAATGCTAATTATCATATTGAGGATCTTAATAGTCTTATTTTATTTCTAGGCCAAAAATCATACTTAGATACTAAGATAATTCAACTAGCTAATGTACATTTATTTACCATGCTTTTGTTTCTTTCTTTCTTTTGCTGTAATTACTTGTGCAAAAAAAATTTTTTTCATTCTCATGAGATCAGTGATCAGCTTATAACAACTTGGCTGTCATGTGTATGGTCCTGTTTTTGTGAACGTGGATTCAGAAAAGTTAATAAAATATTTAAAAAAAAAAAAAATGGTGTATTGACCCTTTAACTTTTAAAAAGAGGAGTCAGACTGACCGAGCTGCGAGGCATGCAGGCCTTGGCAGGACCTCCTCCTCCTCTCCGCTCGGTGCTCCCAGGCCTCGCAGCCCAGCTCCCCGTTAGTCGAATAGGAGCTCGGGGTCCACTCCCCTGGGCTGGCTCCACCGTGCTGCAGGGGCGTCCTGGGGGTCTGAGGACTGTGCGGCATTTGTGGCGTCCGGTGCCCACTTCTTTCTCTCGGATTTGGTGGGGGCGGCGTCAAGGGGAGGGGCTTCAGTTCGTGGTGCTGCAGAGCTAAATCCAAGAGCGGCCTGGGGAGCTGCTCGGAGGTGGAGAAGGTGATGAGATCATCCACTATTGGGGGGTCAGATATGAGGGGTTTGGGGGGAGAGATCTCCGGTTCAGAAGGGGTGCGGTCCCCTAAAGAAGGGAAGTTAGTTCTAGGAGGCACCCGTGGGGGGATATCCAGGCAGCGGCCAAGTCCTACAGAAGCCAGGAGGGAGCCCCCACCCAGTAAGGCACGGTGGGTGCTCTTCACCTGGCAACCCAGTGAGCCCCTCTCAGGTCTGGGCGATCCGGCTGGGGAGGACCCCCCATCCTCACTGCCGGAGTCTCGCTGAGGTAGAGGAAGCCGCAGGCTGTCCTTCACTGAAGAGCCTACAGAGAGAGGAAGACGTTGTTTCTTTAAGTTTTAAAAAGACGAAGCATTCAATACTGATTCAGCTTTTATTTATAATTCACACTCGTGTCAGCGTGAATCCTAAAAGCAGCTCATGAAGACATGCAGCCGCTGTTAGTCTGCTGATGATGGGCAGTGGATACCGTTCGAAGAGGGAGGGGTTGGCGTGGAGGGTCTGTACTCCTCAAAGTCATCCTTGGATTCTCCGTTCTCATTGCTGTCTGTTTCCAGGAGCTTCGCCCTCATTGACAAACTGAAAGAGCGAGAAGATTAAAGTCATTTACAAAGTTATGTGAGCTTTGGATTTTTCATCTGCATTTCTTACTTTCATTGACTTCTTCTTTTTAGCGTTAGTTTAATTTTTCTTTGTTTTAAAAAGCCCATATTTTGCCTTTTATATATTTGATTGTGATGACAGCTAGAATATATTTGCTTGGTGGTGATTGGTCAGTTTAGCACTGCATTGTCAAAAATCCATTATTTGCACTGGGTTCACCACCACTGCAGACAAAAGATGGAAGAGGTTCGATGTCACACTGGTGAGTAGAGCTGGGCAATTAATCGAATCTTAATCGAGATTACAATTACTGCCTCACGCAATAATGAAAGTTGAGTAATATAGATTAAAAGATTATTGTGCCTCAAGACATGTTGAACTTTTTACATTTTTCCATTATTGTTATTATTATTATAAGGATTAATCTGAGGTGTTTTTAATTTATCAGATATATTTCCTGAAGCATTTTTCACTCTTTAATGTTAGAATTGATAGTGTCAAATGTCCATATGTTCAATGACAGCATGATTCAAAATCAGTGAGTCATCTTGTTTCATAATTGTGATCTCAATAACTATTAAAACAATCCAGTAGCCCAGCTGGTGAGTCTGTTTGGCAGCTACTGGCCCACAGGGGTAGGAAAGAAGTCCTGATGATGCAAACTTTTTGTCTTGTGCATAGAAGTGCAATATTACACCAAAGAGGCATGTAAAACTCAGCTCGGCGCTGCACAGTTTGGATACTAGCAGCTTCATTTTCCATTACAGTGACAATACCTCTTTATGTTGGACAGCTGTGACAAACTACTGTGGCATCCTCACAACAACATATAGGAAACAGACCATAGACCTGCCAGCCACTATGTCACTACTTGTTAGAGATGCATTTTGTTCCAAAGTCAGTTACAAAATGACAGACTAAAGCAAAGTTTGGGAAGTCACCAAGCATGACAGAGCCGACAACAGGAGAAGTTTAATTTCTGTGTCAGACACCCCTGATTTGATACGATGAAATTCTGACCATTCCAAGGTCAGCAGTGGCTACATTTATACGCAGTCAGTATTCCGGTTTCTGAAACATTCGGAATTTACGTGCGTTTGCGAACGAGGTTATTCCTATGTACATGGTATCCTGATCAAAATAGCGACGCATGGACAACATCTCGACGCACGGAGAACATCATGATGCAATGCACGCCATTTCTGCTTCTTCTTCCTGTATCCAATAGCAACAACAACAACAGCAGCAGCACGGCGGATAATGAACGGCCCGGAGCAGGTAGCAGTCGCCTTTGTTTGCGCTTTGGTGCTGGTACTGACCCACCACCAGTACTTTACATTAATAGAAGGCAAGAATGCGAATACATAGGAAATGGGGCTGGAGCTGTGTCATGTTACAAGTACTTCCTGTACTCAAAAGACCAAGATTTCTTGAGAAAAGAACATGCGCAGAACACAAATTAATGTTCTTTTCGATGGGGATATCCCGATAGGCGTATACATGACCAAATATTTCGGTTAGAAAAGGAATAACCCAGGGTGATTTTTGGGTTTTTAAAACCGGAATATGAGCATATTCCCAATTTTTAAAAAGGGTTATTCATGTTTACATGGCCGGATTATTGCTAATAGTCTGGTTGTGAAAGGGTTAATGACTGCATTTTAAAGGTAACACTGTTTCTAAAGCCCTTTTCACAAATGCAACCCTGATATTTAGGGCTGGGCATTGTTAAGAACCTCACGATTCGATTCTTTCAATTCTTTAGGTGGAGATTCGGTATCGATTCAGTAAGAAGCAGAAATACACAAATAATTGGAGTACCTGTTGACAATTTTTTTATATTTTTGTTTGAGTACAGCATATAGTGTCCACGTTACAGCCTGTTATATTACACCATGTCCAGGCATTTTTTTATTGATAATAGTCCCTGAAGCAGTTCCTGTCCATCTGAAGACAGAAATCTCAACATTTCTTCCTCCAGTATTTCTAATATTACTATTTATGGAATAAAAAAAAATTAACTATCAACAAAAAGACGATAAATGGTAAAAAAGGCGATAAAACAGGCGGAAAATACATCAGAAATACGGCAAAACACAGAGAAAATATGGCAAAAGAACGAAAAGAAAACACTCCAGAATGATACTAATGGCATTGTGTTTAATATTTTACATTATTTACACAGAAAATACTGATAAACCGCTGTTAAATCACTCTCATGTTCGCTCTCAATCCTAACACTCTGCAAGCATGTCTTCTTCTGCGACCGGCAACAGCTGGATAAACACTGAAAAAGTGCACAGCGCCCCCCACCGGCCAGGAGGCGAATCGATTCAGAGGATTTGCTGAATCGATTATGAACTGGGAGGGGAATAATTGCAATGCATTGCTGAATGGATATTTCTATCCACCCCTGCTGATATTATCAGGATAATTTCCAGGTAGTCAATGGGAATTCCCTGACTTGGTTGTTCAGCCTTGGTCCTCTCTTCCTGCTGGACAGGGGAGAAGTTGTTGAGAGGGATGGGCAGGGAGGTTGCAGGGTGGCAGGACATAACATCAAAAATACGTGAAAGATGTCAGTGTTAATATTACAAGAGCAGCAGCAGAGCTATGATTATGATTTATTTTTTAACCTCAGTGATACATGGTAAAATGCACATCAACAGCATCGACGAAAGAGAATCATTGTAGTACGCAGAAGTGAATATGAAGCAGCGTCACTGTGTGCATAGTGATTACACTGGAGAAAGAAAACTGCAGTGTTTTAGCTGCGTGTCCAACAGCAGCGTGAGATGGCTCTTCTGCACGAGAGACCGGGGGTGATCGTTTTTGAGCAGATATTTTAAAAAACTCTGAAGATGTGAAGGGAAAACAGCACCTTCAAAAGTCCAGACGCACATTTAAGTTTGTGTTGTTCTCCTTACAATCACATAAACTTAATTTTTTCCATCCTGTCAAGTCTCCTGCTTCTGGTTTTGCGTCAGTGTCACAGGATGTCATCACCCTTCCCCACAAGCCTCTGTGTATTATCCGGGGCTATTCAATGCTGCATTCACACTTCAGCTCACTCTGACTTTACACAGATAAAACACTAGGGGGCGTGAGGAAATCACCCAAGTAAAGTCCAGATGAAAACTCTGCTGTTTGTGTTCACACATACGTCTCACCCGGGTAAAGTCTGGATAATTTCAGGAGTGTGAATGTGGTTCAAGACAAACCTCAGCTCAGCTCACTTGGAACTCCAGTGGAGGTGAGATGAAAAACTGAGTCAGGTACTCAGCATGATCCCAAATGGAAAACCAAAACAGCCGAGTACAGTAGAGTTGAGCAGATTCCACATAGATGAAAAGCCCCGTTAAGGGCATATTAAACTCAAAAAAGCATCATATGGACTCTTTAAAAGTTGCTTGATTAGATAAATTTTTCATGTTGAAAAAATGCTTTAATTTTATGTTTATACCAGTACATTAATTACCATGACATCTTTAATTTGGAAGTGCAGGTGTGACGGTAATGTTAGCAGAGAAATATGAGTCACTTGACTAGAGACACATCACGCTGTCAAAAATGTTCACTGCGAGAAACAAAACTTCAAAAGTCGGTCTGATATCTCGTCCAGTAGTCGGTGAAACTTGTTTTTGGAACAAATTTCCAAACAATCCAGGTGTGGCTATCCTTTTTTTACCCTTTTTAAAGCCTACTCTATTTTAATTACAGTTAACAAAAAAGTATCCTATCTTTTTTTGTTTTTATTGTTTAGTTTTTGTGTTTGTTTCTCAGACATCAAATCAAATGTTGTGCAATCAAATCTCAGCGTAGTTTTTCTGTACCTGCTTTCCTGGGGGCTGAGACGCAGAACCTTTGGGCTTTTTGGACTTTTCGGGCTCTGGGGCCTCCAGTGGGGGCCCAACCTCAGATCTCCGTTGGCTTGTTTATGTGAGGGGGCCTCCAGGGGCCACACTGAGCCCAGTCCAAATGTCCTGCTGTTGTCACTGGGACTGACTGCAGATGAAAAAGAAAGAGAAAAACAGGTTGAATTTACTATTAGTTCATCAGTATGCACGCTGCTCTGCTGAGCCCTAATGAGGGAAGCATTTTTAAAAGCCAGGTTTCACCAATAAATTGACGCCACTCTGCAATCATCACCAACACTACGACCTTTAACTGACTCCGACTGCAGCAAGAACTCATGAAACTTCAATGATCCTCTGCTCCTTTATTTCTGCATGTTTGAAAGACGCAGGGTGATTCACACCAAGAATTATTTCAGCATTTTTGAGCAGAATGGCAACATAAACTATACACTCACTGGCCACTTTATTAGGTACACCTGGCAAATACCAAGTTGGACCACCTTTTACTTTCAGATCTGCCTCAATCCTTCATTTCATTGATTCAACAAGGTGTTGAAACATTCCTCAGAGATTTTGGTCCATATTGATATAACAGTATCACACAGCTGCAGCAGATCAGTGGGCTGCACATCTATGATGATAATATCCTGTTTAACCACATCCTCTACTGGATTGAGATCTGGTGACTGTGGAGGCCACTAGTACAGTACACATTTCATATCATTGTCATGTTCAAGAAGCTAGTTTCTTGAACATGGTGAATCGTCTTGCTGGTAGCCATAACTGGATGGACACGGTCAGGAATGAAACTCAGGTAGCCTGTGGTGTTTAAACCATGCTCAGCTGGTGCTAAGGGTCTCAAAGTGTGCCAGGAAAACATCCTCCATACCATTGAACCAACCCATTTAACTGAACCACTGATACAAGGTAGGAAGGTTTCATGCTCTATTGTTGTTAGCGCCAAATTCTGACTCTACCATCTGAATGTTGCAGCAGAAATCCAGACTGAGCCTGTGTGAATTGTAGCCTCAGTTTCCTGTTCTTAGATGACAGGAGAGGCACCCTTTATGGCCTTCTGCTGCTGTGGCCCATCTGCTTCAAGATTCAATGTGTTTTGCATTCGGAAATGACCTTCTACACATCTTAGATGTAATGATTGTGTTAAATATTTACTCAGAGAACTGCCACTCAGTCGATATTTTACTTGTTCAGGCCATTTCTGTGAACCCTACAGATGGTTGTGCATGTCCTCAGCACTGGTCACATGACTGTTTATGATTTATTCCTGCAAACCCCAAACTCAATGAAGTTGGGACGTTGTGCAAAGGGTAAATTAAAACAGAAAAATTGGAAATCCTTTTCGAGCTATAGTCAGTTGAATACACTAAAAAGACGATATTTAATGTTCAAACTGCTGAACTTTAATGTTTTTTGCAAATATTCACTAAAGAGTTAAAGGACCATCAAGACTGTTATCAGCGAAAAGTTCAGAATCCAGCATCTGTGATGGTATGGGGGTATGTTGGTGCCCATGGCATGGGTAACTTGCACATCTGTGGAGGTACCATTAACGCTGAAAGGTACATACCAGCTTTGAGGAACATATGCTGCCATCTAAGTGATGTTTTTTTTCAGTAAGACAAAGATAAGACACATTCTGCATGTGTTTCAACAGAATGGCTTCATAATGAAAGAGGGTAGGTACTAGACTGGCCTCCCTGCAGTCCAGACCTGCCTCCTGTTGAAAATGTGTGAATGAAGATAAGGCCCACCTACAAAGCTTCAACAACTAGTGTCCACAGTTCACAAACACTTATTGAGTGTTGTATACAGGAAAAGTGGGGTGCTGGTGTGGCGGCGTGGTAATCAACCAGGCAGGACCCATATACATGCTTCTGCCGGCCCCTACTCTCTCACCCCCTTTTACCAGCCTATCTACTGTCCCTCTCTCCTGTCAATAAAGGCACAATGATAATATTAAAATAAAGGAAAGGTGATGTAACACAATGGTTAACATGTCCCTGTCCCAACTTTTTTGGAATGTGTTGCAGTCTTTAGTTTAAAAATGGGTGAATTTTTGTGAATAAATAAGTTTATCAGTTTGAACATTAAATATCTTGTCTTTGAAGGGTATTCAATTGAATATAGATCAAAAAAGGTTTGCTAATCAAAGTATGGTATATACTGTAGGTTTGACAGAATGTCTCAACTTCATTGGAATTGGGGTTTGTACAAGTATTAGCGTAAAAAGGTTAAATTTGCTCCGAACGGTGTTGTGTGAACAGAATGACACATAAATGAACCCTGTGGGATTAACAGACGCATATCTGATGCACCGTTTCATTAATTACTTATTGGCTCATATCTCACATATGAGATTATCCAGCAAAGCTTCACATGTTTCTTTCCAATAATCTTCGAGATCAAAAACAATCAGAGAAAATATGGTAATAATCTGCATTAGCTTGGAACAGTGCCTCAAAATCAGGAGTTTATTACCATAAGACATCTGAGAGGATGTAATCATGTACATTGGCAGATTTTTCCAACCAAACCCCATCTGTTTTTGCCATTTTATATTTCTAGATTTATGTTTTCACCCACTTTTCCCCTTCAGCTTACAGTCAGCCTGAAATAAATTGAGGTGGATGATTTTTCTAGTACACAGATGGGAGTTTTCTTTTTCAGTGTTTGGCTTCTGACATCAAAAGTCTGACCCCGACATCAACCCCAAAGTCAAAGTTTTGGTTGGAGTTGCAGAAAATCAAATTGGTTCTGAGTCCTCGCCACTCGCCCCTGGCTTTAAATCCTCCTCTTGGCAATCTGGTGGTGTAAACACAAACATTTCCCCCCAGCGCTTGAGCTTAAAGCCTGGGCACTAACTGAACTAACTGGCTAACGGCAAAATGTAAACAATCTGTCCATCAGGAAGCTTTAGAAGCAGAGAGAGTTCAGGCAGAGCAGGCGGGAACATCAGAGGGGAGAGAAGAGAAAACATTAAAGATAAAATATCTTCTGCTTTCACAACAGCAGTAAAAAAAAGTCAGGAAGTTGTGCTTTTATGCAGAAATCAGCAAGTCAGGATCCTGGTGAGGAACTGGATTGAACACTGATGAAACTTTAAAGTAGGGACAGGATGCATGGACAAAAAACATCATATTCTAATGTTTTGTGGGCCATTTTTGGCAGGATTGAAAACATTATATACACTAACCAGCTACTTTTTTAGGTATACCTGTGCAACTTATTTTTAGCATATAGTTCATCAGCAAATCACATGGCAGCAACTCAACGTATTTAGCCATGTAGACTAAGAACAAGTTTGAGTAAGGCTATAAAAGTGTACAGTTGGATTTATGTCATCAACATCTGGATTTAAACACAAATTCTAACTGTAATGCAATATGTGATTAACTAAAAGTAGAATTAAAGTTGACTTAAAATCTTCAGTGAAAAGGAAAAAAGATTTGCAGGCTTTTATAGGAATATCTTCCGAGTTTTCCATTTCAAATGCATTTAGTAATGCTTTATTTAGAGTCTCGAAAAACAAATTATGTGTGAAGATGAAGAAAGAATGACAAAATCTGCCTTTAAAACATGAATATTTGAAATGATCCATAGAAATCTGACTTATGTATATTCTTAGTTCTCTGCAGGATTTTAGAGACATAGACTCTTAGGAACTTTCTTAGGAACACCCAATTTAAAAAAATTACGCATCAGCCGATCATATGGCAGAAACAGAGGCATGAAGATATGGTCAAGTCGACCTGCTGAAGTTCATCAGGATGACGAAGAAATTTGAGTGACTTTGACGGTTGTTGGTGCTTGACGGGCTGGTCTAAATATTTAAAAACTGCTGATGGTTTTTCACACTAAGCCATCCCTTAGATACATAAACAATGGGCCAAAAGAGGGAAAATATCCAGTAAGTGGCAGTTCTCTGGGCCGAAATGCCTTGTTGATGCCAGAGGTCATAGGAGAAAAGACAGAGTGGTTTGAGATGATACAAAACAACAGAAACTCAAACAACTAGACTTTACAACCAAGACATGCAGAAGACCACTTCTAAAAGCACAGTATGCACAGTCTTGAAGCAGATGGGCTACAGCAGCAGAGGACTACACCAGATGCTACTCATGTCAGCTAAGAACAGGAAACTGAGGCTATAATGTTCACAGGCTCACCAAAAGTGGGCAACAGTTTGTTAAAAAACGTTGCCTGGCTTGGTGAAAGCCTGGATCTGTCCTGCCTTGTATCAACAGCCAGCTGCTGGTGGGAGTGTGATGGTATGGGGGACATTTTTTTGCCACGCTTCTGGCCCCTTAGTACCAGCTGAGCTTAATTTAAAGCCTACAAACCTATTGATTATTGTTGCTGATCATGTCCATCCCTTTAAGACCACAGTGCACCCATTGCCTGATGCCTACTTCAAACATCATAACTCTCCATGTCTCAGAGCTCAGATCATCTCAAACTGGTTTCTTGAACATGAAAATGAGTTCACTGCACTCCAGGGGCCAGATCTCAATCCATTAGAGTACCTCTAGGATGTTTTGGAGCAGGGGATTCTCATCATGACAGTGCAGCAGACTAATCTACAGCAATAGTGTGATACTATCATGTAAATATGGACCTAAATCCTTGAGGAATGTTTCAGCATCTTGTTGAATCCAAAGGTGGGCCTAATAAAGTGGCCAGTGAGTATTATCAGATAAACAGGGTGAGCAGAGCTGGAGTTTCATTGGTGTTGAATTATCTGATGATATTTTCTTAAGCTGCTTGCCTCTTGATTTTAAATTTGTCCAGGCTTTTGGTGAAAAGTTTGCAGAGGCTGTTTAAAGAATATTAAAGAAATTAAAGCAGATTTGGTGTTGGCAGCGAAAAAGGTTATAAAAATAACAGAGGGTTTGTTTTATGTATTAGTTGTTTGGGGGTTTTGGTGACCTCAGATCATTTTCATGTTTCAAAATGGGCCGTTGGCAGAAGTGTGGGAAAGGCTGAGTAAGACATCAGACTGCTTTTCACAAGCTTTAGTGGTAATTTGTCTGCTGTTAATATGTACTTATGTGTGCATGTCTGTGTGGGTGTGTGCGCGTGTGTGGGTGTGTGTGTGTGTCGCACTTCCTCTTAAACAAAACTAGGAAGTCAATCTGAAGTCTGCTATTAATGCACAGAGCTGCAGGGGAAGGGATGGTGAGATGATTGGGCAAAATACACGGAAGTGAGTTAGCATTTTAGCACTTACGGTTCCCAAGGCTGAAAGTCTATGGGATTTTAGAGCAGCTTTAGAAATAAATACCTGAAATAAGGTCTGTGGTGAACACATTCATGCATGTTTTGAAAACTTCATTTGGCAACATAAAAAGCATCTGATATCATCCCTATTTTGAATTTTAAAGCATTATTGTGTTTTTAAAAGGATAGTTGCAAACAAACTGCAAACAAGGTCTACAGAAATGGCCGGAGACCTTAATGCAATCATTTCTTATTGTTTTAAAATAAACAATAATTCAAACACCAGAGGCACAGCCATGGGCACCAACTTAATCATAGTGATTAGTTTCAGAAACAGAAATACTTAACTCATCTACAAGGGGAAATTCAGTGGTTTTAGATGCTCTCACACACAGAATAGAAGTAAGAAATTTGCACTTTTAACAATGTATACAACATTAATGTAAATATAAATGTTCAAATCTCCAGGGCTCAACAGAGTAACATTAAGAGTTCTCAAAAACAAACCATGAACTGAACCGCCATGTTGTAGTTTCATAATAGCTTAACAAAGCTTTTTACTCCAGCCCAGTGGCATGAGACGACTTCAGAGGAGGCCAAGAATGAGAAAGAAACCAGCAAAAATGTTCTGATCAGTTCATTTCTGTTATTTTTTAAAGAAACAGCTTGAATTTATACTTGAGATCAGATGCTCATCTGGTCTGGCTTTGGGACCGACCATTACCCCTCAATGACAAGCTGCTTCCCAAATCAAGGACAATTTTCAACATCTTAAAGTTAAATTAATAAAAAGATGATTCACTTTGAGCCTGAGATACAGCAGAATATCACAGTATGCTGAAAAATAGAGGGAAATATTCCCTTTAGCCTTTGATCAGCTGCATTTTACCTGCAAAAATGGCATTAAAAAGTCCAACTACTGAGAAGTTGTTTCAAAAAGTCTTAAAAATGTGCATCCTTAATTAAACCGATAACAAACACCCTTCTATTAAAACATGTGTATCAGCAATACAGGGTTTTATTGCCATCTATTGTTAAGGAGTGTGAAAATACAGCACTCCATGGCATAAATAATCCCCTTTGAAAAAAAAAAAAAAACAGGATTTTTTTTCCTTCATCTTTCTTTGCCCAAGCAAAGGCTTGTGACCCACTGAATAAAGGTCCACGACCTACTTTTGGGTCACGACCCACTAGTCCAGAATTACTGCTTTTGTAAACAGTTTATGGATTAATCACAGAAAAGAGGAAGCAGGCTTACAAATAAATCTACTTTAAGTTTGTTTTTCTGACTTGAAAAAACTTCATGGCCACAGTTTGTCCCATAATTGAAGATGGTTAATTATGATGCATTTTTGTTTCTCAGTTTGATTTCAGATTGTGCTGAAAAAAAGGAAATAAACTAAAACAACAAAACAATGAAGACAGGAAAAAGATATTCCGGTTTAATATTCCGAATCTTCAAATTAGCATTTTTCCTTTTTTAAGACAGTGGAGTAAAACAGTCTAGTTTTTTTAAGAATGTGATATTTCATCAGTAATATTATTGTAAGCTTGTAAACAACATTCATAAGTTAATTTTCCTATATTAATATTTTGAAACCCTGTTTTTTGCGGAGATGTGTAAGGAGGTTAAAGAGATACTACATTCTTCAAAGGAAGGCTCACTCTTTAACATCCCCTCCTCTTATTATTATATTTAAGCCTTTGGTCCGTTTGTGATGATTATCATGATGAAGAAAACTTAAAGTCTGATAAATTATTGTTCTCCAGACACCTCATTATCAGTGATGATCCTAGAATATACCGTAAAACCCCACAGGCTTTTAGCTGAAGGAAACAGCCAGATGCTAACTTCCTGGTTGGCCTACAGAAATTGTTATCAGGCAAATGAATGTTGGGTGAACCGATATTAGTTTCCAGATGTTTATTTGTGGTGTCATGCCAATTTAATGCTGGCATACTGTATGCAACACCTACCTGCTGATTTAAAGAATATTCTTAATTCAGGGCGGTAAAAATGACCTTTTGGACTCTGTTTAAGTGATCATTTCGTACATCTGTATTGGCGTTGGCTCTAATTTTAATAACTGGTGCATCACTAGTTGTCTTACCATGAATCTCATATGAAAATATATAGATATATTGTATCTTTAAACTCTTACACAGCATAGCCTTTATTAAAACATGCACCTGATATAAGACTGTCTGTTCCTGTAAAGCTGTTTTTAGCATCTATGATGGTCACACAGTAATCATACCAAATAAGACGACTTCCAGCACACTGCAGCAACAGCCTTTGCTTACATTAGGCAGCAACGATTTACCCTTATAGGTACCTTCATACATTAGGATGACATTTTACCAGGAAAAACTGACTCCATCCTGTGAATCAGCATTAAAAAAGAAGACCCACTTTGTCCACAGGGGGCCCCTGGATTGACTCTTAATCAAAGTTCTTCACAGTAGCTCTGACATCACTTCATGTTGATGTAGTCGACTCAAGACCCCAAAAAAGGTTCACAGAGCAGGGAGTGTGAGAAGCAGCAGCCAAAGTCACCCAGGGAAAAAGATGAGAGGCAGTTCAGAGAGCTATTAAAAGTTAAGAATTCAGCTGCCATTCACAAACTTCACCGACCACTGCAACACACAAAGCATCCAGCCACTCCCATCACCAGCTGTTAACACTGTTTTCTGTTCATAATCCTTCACAGAGCATCACACAGCATCTTTGACATATATTGTATTATATTGTATCACTGCATATTATATATTCTGAGCTCTGCTTAAGCTATGCTGCAAGAATTAACTGACTGTTTACAGTAAATCTTCTTCCATTATCTTTTTATTAGGGAAATGTTGCATACAATCTTTTTCAGCATTGTTTTACAGCATCCATTTCTCCCTCTTTTTTTTTTAATAAAAAAAAAACAAACAATGAACCAAGGCGGCTTACATGGTCTTCAAACAGAAAGATGAAGTGGGTTTAGATTCAGGTGGAGTTACTAAACTCCATATATGTCAGGGTAATGAAATTTAATCCATTTGCCCAAATTTGGTTGAACTTAACTTTTTGAATTCTCAGGCAGTAATTTAATTTTCTTTTTGTATATCTCAAGAACTATTCCAAACCACTCCTCCAATGTAGGAGGTGATGGATTCAACCAATTTTTGGTGATTGACTTTTTACTAGCTGCTAGAAGAGCCTGTAATAGCTTTATATCCTTCCCTTCATTGATTAGTTGAGTCCAACCAAAATACAGAGTCTCAAAGTTCATAGGTAGATGGGTTTTAAACACAGTATTCAATCTTTTATGTATCTCCCTCCAGTATGATGTTAGTTTGGGGCATCCCCAAAATACAAGAAAGTGGTTTGCCTCCCTTGAACCACACTGTCTCCAGCAGGATACATTAACATTTTTCTTTTTTTCCTGGAGTGGAGTCTTAAAATATCTAACAAGGTGTTTCCAGCAGTGTTCCCTCCAGATCACTGAATTGGTTGAGGACCACTGGAAGCTCCAAATTCCTCTCTACGCTTCCTCCGATATTTTACAGCAAGTCTTCAAAATAAACAGACTTTTCTGCTTCATAAACTGTTATGAAACCAAAGAAAAGGACTGAAATAAAAACAAGAATCAAACAAATTAACTGGAAATTAGGTGTAATATCTACAGCATGCACGCATGAAATACAACAACTTCTGAGATGCTAAAATAGCTTAAAGTGCAATCCATGAATGAAAAGGTTTTATAAAATCAGGCATGACTGATTTAATAGTTGTATTCAGTAAAAGAAGGTTCCTCTGACATGACCATGCTGAAGCAGACAATATGGTTGTGCCTGGTCACCCACATCAGTTTTCAGTCATCTGGATAAATACGTTTGGGACACCCTGGTGGTAAATCTCTGCTTCCTGCTGCGAGGGCAAACATAAATATCCACTAAACAGAATTTAATAGCAGACACGCTCATGGCTTAGTGACTGCCATTAAGCAAAGTCATTAAGGAGTGAGAGAAAACCAGCCCTCTATTTGACGAGTAAATGAAGCTGGCAGACGTTTCGGATTTAAAACCACTTTAAGAGATAAATGTTTCACTGCAATTTGAGGTTTCATGTCGACACCCACTGCTAATTGTTTTAAAAATCTCTTTCATGGCCTCTTCCTGCGCCGCAAATTTCCTTTCGGGTTTTTATTAACACGCCCCGTGACCTCGAGGCTACAATTTCCCTCCAAAAGGAAACGATCAGAGGCGTTTGTCTGAGAGTCGACAACCTGAAGTGTATTGTAAATCTCTGCCGCTGCAGCAACCCTCCTCAACCCCTTCTCCTGGAGCAATGAATTCCTGCCTGCTTATTTTTAATTCAGCAAACCGCACTGTAGCCACTACATGCATATAAAACCAGGGACCATTAGAGACTGGGAAATACAGCTCAATGCTGCCCCCCGCTGCAGCAGTGAGGACACTGCAGGCAGAGAGAGCTGTGGAAAAATCTGCTGAGAAGAAGTGCTGAGCCGCTGAGAGGAAGTCAGATAATATTTGGACTGGAACAGAGTGTGTTAAAGGGAAAAGGGTGTGTGTGAGAGCGAGAGCGGGAAAGCAGGCAGGGAGGGAGAGGGAGAGAGAGAGAGGGGGCCCATGGGGAAACTATGGAAGACAAAAAAGACGAGTGGGTGGTTAGGAGCACATGAAAGGGGAGAATTTTGAAAACTGAGAAGAGTAATGTTGCAACATGGTGTGCATGCAAAAAAATGAGGGCTGCAGTCAACCAAAGAAAAACTCACACCCACTCATGAACAATCAATCTGTTGTTAAGAAGTAAAAAAAAAAAAAAAAAAGCAAATTATCTCCAGACCAAGCTAATCAACAATTCTGTTTTCGCTGGTAGTCCAAATAAATGCAAATGTAAAAATAGCTGACAAATGTAGCATGCAGTCGTTCTGAACCTTATTATCAGATACTGAAGCCTCAGTATCTCAGCACCGACCTGTGTGAACCTGCATATACTCACACAACTGAAAATAAAATCAACTGGTGGTGGCTTCACATAAACTCCAAATCTAAAATTCATGTAATCATTTTTTTAACCTGACACAGAAGATAGACCAGATAGACAGATGTAACCACAGGATATGTTTCATTAGTCCAGTAGTTTTCAAGCTTTTCTTGAACAAAACGCACGTAAAACCGAGCCAAAATCTCAGGGCACACTTTGCATCCTCATAAGATCACCTTGACGTATGTTTCAATACTTTTTAGTCTTACATGTTTTTTTATTTGTATAATTGATGGTAGGTAAAATCTGACAAACAACTGTCCAAGTTTTGAAATAAGTTACTGTATCTAGGGATGCTCCGATCAGGATTGTCTTGGCTGATATTAATCACCTGTTTGATGGTTTCTTTTTTAACAACTGGTTCAAAGTTTGCTCAACAAAGCAAAACAAAAAGATCTCAAGGAGCAATGCAACAAGTATACAGCAGTAAGGACGTCTGAACTACACAGTAAAAAGACTAATATATCACTTGTTTTCATCATGTGAATACACAAATATACTGACAGACTAAACAAAACCATCAGTTCAATCCAACAGAAAAATCAGAGCAAAAAGTCTAATAAATAAAAGGCAAAACGCTCAAAAACATTAACATAATGCGACTGATATAATTTTTTCATAATGCCAAGAAAACAAATTTCACCCTCACTCAACTTTATCTGTCTAAACCTCCAACACATCATGTTCTGAGCCTCATCAAATCTCATTTTACAGAGCCAACCTGAACGCTTCATAGTGTTTTCGACTGGAACTTAAATGCATCACCGAACATGACATGCATTTGTTTTGGAGCAATGTGGCGCTTGTTTCGCTGATTAGCTTTAATGCTGTTGGTCTCCAGATTTAAACACTGGATTAATATTTACGACTTAATAGGCTGAAGACAAAGTTTTGGAGACACTGCTGCAGTTTATTTAAGGGGATGACGGAGCATCAGGAGCAGCCGACGAGCAGATGGCATCCAGTAAACAGGAGGTTAATAGGTGATCAGCGGAAGGTATTGGTGTTTACAGGCATCAATTCTGATAAACTGATCTATTTTTTTTGTCAAAAATCAGCTGATACTGATCAGTGCCAATACAATTGGGGAACCTTTAATATTTGCAAAATTATTTGGGATGCACATTATTGTTATTTTTATCAATATACCAAGATTTATAAAACTTATTTCAGCCTATACTGATATATACAAATAATACATTTTAACTAGTTTGCTATTTTAACTTGAACTTTGATGAGAGAGGGGTTAGAGTATCTTTTCCATTGAGAAATGTTTTCATTGCTGTTGCCTTGTTCTTTATTCAGTGCAGAAATGATGTCAAGTTCTGATAAAACTGCTACTAAAGGACATAGTATCTATGGTAATCCTTGTTCTGCAGCCATTGTTGACCCACTTTCAGCTGCTTCACATGGTGCATTACATTAAACTCATTCCAGTTGAATTTGTTCTGGTTAAAAGCTGGTAAAGTCTGAGTACCTGAAGATCGTCTGACTTTCTGAGTAGAAATTGTGACCAAAGGGGGAATTACCAGGGACGTATCTTATAGCAACTGACATATTATTACCTCAAGAGATCAAATGGCTGTCTTAATGCTTGCAGCTAACGCCTCTGCTCTGATTGGCCAGTGCCTCTGCAGTCCAGCTCTGGGGAGCTCAATCACTCTGGATGAAAATGATCCTTTCTTTTTTAGAGACTCTGAAACAGTTTTTAGGAGGTGAAGGGACCTGCCAGCTTTGCAATGGACTACATTTCAACGTAAGACAAACACACCCTTGTGAGCAGGTTTATCTGCCATGTGAAAAACTAGGTGCACAGTACAACACTAATACCTTGTAGGATGGAAAATAGGAAAGGCACTGGCATCGCAAGCTAAAATGCTTTGTGCCAAGCATGTGAAAGGGTCCAGTGCTGCACTGTTGGTTTGTTTTTCAGTATCATTCCTACTTCAAATAATTAGCATATACCTGTCTAAAGTGTGCACGTTAACTTTTGTAACTAATCATTGAGTTTCCCTGCAGTCCCAAATCCAGGAATCCTACACCCAGGAGTCCTAAATCCTAAAGCAAGCAGAGGAGCTGGTTGGCAAGTCTAGTAAATTGAATTTGTGCCGAAGCTCTGCAGTTTTAGAGGACTCCAGCCTAACAAGCAGGCAAAACAATGCTGTGACTTTTTTATCTGTAAAACCATATATATATGATAAAACTAGGAAAATTACAGAAGTACATTTGCATAGAACAATTTCATGATTAATACTGGGGTCTTTCACAATACTGCTCAGAAATAAAACACATCATGCGTCCCACGCTTACAAATAAACGACTACACTCACTACACTGTACGAGAGTTAACAAGTCAACCAACCAATCAAATGGAAAAATGAATTATGTACAATCTTTGTATCTTTGTACCAGTGCACAGTAGTGTATTTATTCAGGTGAAAAAAACAAACATTTCACTCACGTTGGATTGCACGAAATCTTGGGCCGAAAGAAGGTGATGAGCCTGAACCCAGATCCGGAGAGTTCCTCCTCTTCTCCAGACCAGGCGACGCCTGCACGGTTATCTTATGGATGAAATCTGCAGCACAAACACACAGACATATACAACAGATGTTAGACCACCTGGATGTCAGAGCCTACCAGAGCGAGCACGCAAGTCTTACAGCTACCTGAAGTGACTTTAGACTCATAAACTTCAGCACTGTGAGAAGTTTTGAAGGGTTTTCTTTAGTTTTCTTAATGTACTTTTAAGTCTTTATTATGATATGATGTGTACAAAGAATATTGTGTGGACCTTTATACAATCAGGACAAAGCAGATTTATTTTACAAGGCCAATCTCTCTGCTGCACTTGAATGAGAACATGTTTCATCTTAAACCTTGCAGTTACACCTGACTGTGGATATCAAGTGAGAGTGAGACCCGTCTTTGAGCACCAAGCTCTTAATTTTTTCAAAACCTGAAAACAGTTTTATTGAGCTTCATGGCACTGCTATATAGTCTGATGCACCCTGAGAGGAGTCTTTCTGTTTGAATCAAGTTATTGTCTAAATAATCATTCAATCAATCACTATTTGTATAGTGGCAGTTTATAACAAGTGTTATCTCAAGACACTTTACAGTAGAGCAAACTGAAACCTTACTTTTTATTTTTATACACATATATGCATATATACAAATACATATAATTTATATATATTTTTATATACACACTAGGGCTAAGCGGTATGGCCTAAAAATAAAATCCCTGATTTTTTCCACAACACTCGATTTACAATTTTAATCCGTTTTTTTTCCTCTCAAAAAAAAAAAAAAAAAAAAACTCCAAGTGACACAAAAATGACATTAATCAAGTTTTGCCTTTTTGTTGTCAAACTATATTTCTAAATGCCATAAAATGTTGATTATGTAGTTCGTCTGTCATAAACACTGAAAGCTGAGCTATTTTCACAGCATACTAACATGGAACTCTCTGATTAATATTCAGTTTCATTAACAATAATAAATAAATCTTTCCTCATCACATTTGTCTCTGTTGAATACAGATTCAATCAATCAATCTTACAGAATGGGAGGGATTGAGGCCAATATGTAAGCCACTCCAGAGGGCACAAGAGCAAAGCATCACAGAATAAAGCAGAAAAAGATGATAATATTTGTAAAATGTGGAATAGAAATAGGAAAAGGAGGTCAAACGGATGTTGTTATGAGAAAATAAAAACACTACAGGGAGTCGGGGTGGGAGGGATACCTAAAAGAGAGAGTGAGAGCGAGAAAGTGAGAGAGCCCAGCCAGCAGCATGTCCATGGACAGGAAGCGTCAAGGCGTGGTTGGCTCACGCTCCCCTCTCATCAACCCCCCCCCCCTCCACTACCACATCGCCGCCCTGCTGCTGCTGGGAAAGGCCAAACCACAACACACACACAACACACACATATAGACGCACACAAACTGCATTTACGCATGCCTGCTCAGTCTAAAATACAGTCAGTGAGCGGCTATGGATGTGAACCGCGGTGGGCCGTGTGACTTTGTGATGGCGGACGATGCGGACACAGCTGAGCGTCAGTGGAAAATCACAGGTACCTATGAGGGGCGAGGGTCCTGTGATCAGCCAAAAGAATACCACATCCAAGAATCTTTGTACTGATTCAAAGGCTTTTTTCTACACATGAAATTGATCAACTTTATGCCATTTTTGACAGTATTAAAACTATTCACAATCTGTTGTGCAACAGCTGCCTTTTTTAAATATTAGAGGTCAAACAGCACCAGGACCAAGTCCTGACAGGAACTTCACACAGAGCCAAGAAAAATGGCAACAGTTGCACCACAAACCTCTTTCATTCACTTCCTCTTTTCTGTATTCATGTTTTCTTATGCTGGTGTTTCTGAAGCAGACATATTCCTCTAATGCTGCACATTTTACATTAACATGCACCAGACTGGAGTTTGTTTACAATGCACAGTCAGTTTCTAAGGGCAGTTTATCTTGACCCTTTATCATCCTGCAGCTCCTCTACTGAAACTTTTCCAAATTCATACATTACTTTATTTTATCCAATGCTATCCAAGTTCATTGACTTTATAGGACTGTTGTTTAATATTTTATTCATCATAAATACTTCTTTGAAGCGATAGTCCAACTTTTTTTTGTTTTCGTGTCTTTCCTCACTCCTGAGTCCACGCAAAGCACATTAACACCATTCTTTCCACTCTGTGTGCAGCAACAAATAAGAGATGGACAAAAGTCGCCCATCGGTAATTAGCTTAGCTCAAATAGCTGGAAGTCAACGTGAAGTATTAGCCTGCCTCAGTCTACAGTCATTAGATAAACTCTCCAGCAACTTAAAACAGTCCTGTGTGCATGTTGTGACTGTTTTTTGTTTTTTTTTACCGCGTTTTGTTACATTATCTTCTACTGTCACCATATTATCTTCTTCTACTCCTAAACAGAGCCTTTGCTTTGTTGACCTACTTCCACGGTGATTTGAGTGAGCTGTTCATTTCTTAAATTTGCAGGCAATTTGCATTTAAGAATGGCTCACTCATAACTGCGAATTGGTTCTCATCATTCACTTAAAAAAGCTGTTCAAAAGACTCGACTTGTTCGCAAACTTTACTAAACAACCATGGAAGTAGGTCAACAAAATAAAGCCTCTGTGTAGGTGTAGAAGAGGGTAATACGATGATAGTAGAAGATAATATACCATAACGCAGTAAAAAAAGAATCACAGCAAGCGCACATGGCCATATAAAGTTGCTGAAGAGTTCACCTGATGACTGTAGGCAGAGGCAGGCTAATACTTCCCATTGACTTCCAGCTATTTGAGCTAAGCTAGTTAGCGGTGGGTTGCCTTTGTCTGTCTCTTACTTGATACTGCATCCAATAAGATGGCTGCTTATCAGTTTAACCAATTTAACATGACAATCTGAGACATGCAGCACCATCACCCAAAGTGCAGTCACCTCTATCACTAACTGCACGTTTGACTGTGTACAATAAGCAGCTCTTCACTGCTCAAAATGTGCCAGGACCGCACTTTAACATAGACAAGACCAAGGGTCATCAGCTACTTTTGTACAAGGGACAGTTTTCTATTTGACAGACGTTAGGGGGCCGGATTCTGAAAACATATAATAATATAAATATTTAGGTCTAACTAACATACAGTTATGTTCCCGCAGAGTTCCAGCCAAATACCAGCCAGATACAGCCTACTTCCAGGCACTGGGAGTTCCTACACCTCTCTGGGGGCCTAAGTTCCACCATTCACAATTTTTAGCCTCAAAAAGATCACTTTATATCAACCATACAATTGACGTCACATGGAGCAATAAAGATATTAGCCTTCTACTCTTCCATGTTTTCCATCACTGGCTTTCATTTTTAATTTACCCATTCCTCTGGTCAAATACTGGCTAACATTAGCTTCAGATCAAACTTGTTGTCATTTATGGAGGGTTGTGTTCATGTAACAACAAGATACACAAAGATGACCTCAAAACATATTTTTCTGCCTCACATTTTCAGGATATGATAATACTATGGGGGCCAAGTAGGAAGCTGTGGGGGGCCTGATGTGGTCCCTAGGCTGCACATTGATCATCACTGGACTAGACAGTCAGTGTAACCTGTTAAAGGAATAGTCCAGGATTTTTGAAATGGGGCTTCATGAAGTTCATGGTATTAGTTTGGACATTAGTCATCATGGAGAATACCACAGTCACAGTCGGTGTGGAGTCTCACAACACCTTCACTTGGGTCAGGGACTCACTTCCTTCCTGGAGGGAGCAATACACTCTTTCCAGCAGAGAACTGTGGCTTAGAGTTGGGCAATAAGGCATTTTTTTCAACATCTCGATATTTTTAGGCCATATCACTATATACGATGTATATCTTGATATTTTGCCTAAGCCTTGAGATGACACTTTGATGCATACAATTGAACCAGAAATGCAATACTCTACATATATTGATATTTTTTTCTGTGACATAATCGGGGTTTCCCCCAAAGCACCAGAGGCAAATCCTTAAAATAAAACAGTTAGTTATGAGTTTGTCACATGCCACAGAAGTCACTCTGCACAATATCAAGATGTATAAAACAAACTGAACGAAATAATTGTGTGCATTTATGAAATAAAATTCTCCTTGAATAAAATAAAACAACTAGTCCATTTTCTGCATGACAAAAATGCACACAGTAATTAATTCAAAAATACACTGTTACAATTTTAATAGTATCAGTAGTTACAACAGTAGTGTGTTTATTTGTTAATAAGCAATAAGCAATTTTAATAGTGTAAATTCTTTGGCCTTCTTCAGAGTCGCACTTTACTTATTTTATTTATTTTTCCTCCATAAGGAAGTTGAAGTATAGCTTAGCTGATTCTGCATGTTGCAACCTGCTTTCTTTTTTTTTTTTTTTTTCTTAATTCTTTATGACTCTATCCATTTCAATGTATTTTTGATATTCCTGCTGCTATACTGTGTATAAGAGCAACTGAAACAACGGAATTTCCCCTTGGGGATTAATGAAGTATTTCTGATTCTGAGAAAAAGTAAACAGACTTTTCCACTGAGATTGACACTTCTGCAAATAATAAAATATGTAAACAGACACATAAGTGCATCTCAGTAAACAATCCTGTAAACAGCGTGTGGATGCGGAGTGGTGGCACTCCTGGTGTCCTGGCTGCTGTGAGACTGCCCACCTGAGAGTGCTCTGAGACGGCTCACCGCGGCACCGCTGATCGATGATTGTAACTGCAGAATGATGGTGCTTTCATCAGTCTCCAAAGTGCCTTTTTTCACCAGAAAAAGTTGCTAGATTTTTCGCTAGTTGCTTTTGACAAGAAAGTAGCCAAGAGGGTTTGAGAAGTCGCTAGATTTAGTGAGAAAGTCGCAGAGTTAGCCACACAGGAGTGGAGGGGGAGGAGGGGTGGTTGTCAGGTCACAGAGTGAGGGAGGCGGAGCAGAGAGGCTGTGTGTTTGAGACATGGACTCAGGGAGAAGAGAGGAGAAAGAGGTGCAAACTTGCATCCCATGGGAAGAAATGTTTTGCCATTTTAACGCAAACTGAACTATATTGATATTAACAACACTGTCCCGTGTTATATCGCGTATAGAAATATATCGATATAGATTATAATCTCGAGATATTGCCCAGGACTACTGTGGCTTCAGACTCAGAGGTGCTTACAGTCATTCCAGCTGCTCAACATTCAGCTACAAAACATCCCACTGCCTGCTGCAGGTCCTCGGCTGAAGAAGCCAACAGCACCACATTGTCTGCAATAAGCAGAGATGAGATTCTGAGATCTGAGACTGGACAACTTGCGTGCCTTGGCTGTGCCTTGGGATAATGCCCATGAAAATCACTAACAGAATGCAGACTTAATGGTCACTTTAGCTGTGAAAGGACTGAATGGCTTTACGCAGTGGCAGTGGCACCCCATATTCCTGCAGCATCCCCACAAGATCCCCTGAGAGACACAGTCATCAGTCTTATCCAAGTTACAAAGCACATATAGACTGGATAGGCAAACTCCTAGAGCTGGTCCACTGTCTCGTGTCCAAGACAGAATCCACATAGTTCCTCCAAAAGCTGAGGTTCACATAGAGCAGCACAGTCTGAATGCACCAGAATGTCTCTGCTGGTCGTAAACCAGATTATGTACTGTTTTCCAATTAAACTGACTCATCAGGCATCAGGCACTGTAAGTTCAAAGCTTGAACTTACAGTGCGAGTAAATGTTCATTCACTTAATAATAAGATTTCAGAGTGTAAACATAGAGGTAATGGTCTCTTGTTATAAAACAACTTAAAAACAGTTTAAAAAATCCGTCACCTTGAGGCATGCTGATCTTCTCCCCATTCTTGCTCTTGAGTTTGTGCTTCTTGAACGTCCCCTTCCTCTTCTTCACGTTGGGTTTCTCCTGGTTCTGGTTTAGGTGCTGGATGAGGAGGCTGAGCTCACGTTCGAACACGTCCTGCTCCCACTGAGCCAGCTGCTGCTCGCGCTGACGAAGGAACTCCTCGTGGGACTTCTGCTCCAGAGCCGCTCGCTTCAGCTCCTCCTCACGACATCTCAGCTCCTGGTGGACAAAAGGGAGGAAGCAACTGAATGAGACATGAAATATTAGATCAAAATTTATGTTTTTAACTTCTTTTGACCTAAAAGATTTCAATAAAAGTCATAGAGGATGGTAAAAAAAATTAACAAATATTTGTGATAAAATACTCTGATTTGTTCCATTTTATTTATCAAAGAGAAGTGCAACTTCCATGAGTCCCAATAAATAAAAAAAAGAGTTTATAGACTTCATAAAATCTTTGTTTATCAGAGAAATGTTTACATCATTGATGCCATTATTCAAAAACAACTTAAATACAGTCTCAGATTAAGTCCTGAGAATCAATAATCTACTCCTTCAAGTGATTAGCCCCAAATGTTATGATGAGCCTTTCAATTAGGCTTTTCCGTGAACTTAGGGTTTATATTTACACTTTTTATCACAAATGAACAGTTTTACTTTTTATTTTTTAATTTATCTGTGATATTTAATGTATATTTCTTTTTGGTGGTCAACTTAAATATTTTCCCACGATTTATCAGGTTAGTTAAAAAGGAAGACTGATACCTACAAACTAATATTATGTAATAATATAAATTACATACCAAAACAACCTGGTAGTTCATAACCTTATGGGCTTGTTTTTGTTCCACATCCAAATCAAAAATCAAATCTGTTTGAGCATCTGAAAATCTCTAAAATTCAAGTAATTACCAGGAATAGCAGCATGAATGGAATATTAAAATAGGTTAAGTCAGTGTGACCCTCCTGTTTCTCACCTTCTCCTTTGCCCTCAGCTCATCGAACATGTCCTGAATCTCCAGTTTCCAGTCCTCCTGCAGAGAGTGAAAAGAGTCCTGCGGCATCTCCAACTTCACCTGCTTCTCTAGGGCCATCAGCTGGGACAGGATGGAGCTGAAATTGGGTCTGCGGTGAGGGTCCTGGTCCCAGCACTCTGTCACATGTATGAGGATGCAGTTAGACAAAACAGAAACAAAAAGATTGTTTTGTCACTTTACAATATTTAACATATCAAAACTAGAAAGCAACCAGAGAGCGCAAACCTCTATGATAAAGTTACATCATAATATGATTCCTTGACCCTTAACATCCACACCTAGCACTCTGAATCATGTTGATATCATTATTAGTTAGACAGTTATTGAGCAAAAACGATGGTTCCCTTCTGGAAGTTATCTGGATCACCACCAAAATCTAATCATGTTTAAGCTGGGCCATTACCAACATCTCCTGAAAATTTCAGCAAAAATCTGTCCAGTAGTTTTTGCGTAATCTTGCTAACAAACAGACAAACAGACAAACAGACAAACATACACCGGTAAAAACATAACCTCCTTGACGGAGGTAAAAACAAGTCACATTAGTTGCGTCACATACGGTCATCCATATCACTGGCAAAACATGAACTGGAGAGCAAAGATGTCTATTGAATAATGACACACAACAATTCTCAATAAAATACTGAATTGTTCCGTACAACATTCACAGCTTAATACCCATGTGTGAATCGCAGTATTTTTGGTTTTGCTCATAAACATCTTTCATTCACTGTCGCTCTGGTCTCTCCGTATCTGCATTGCTGCGTTTGAGCCTGTGAGTCAGAGCACAGGGCTGAGTAAACTGCCATGAGAAGCAGTGTGCTAAAGTTGGGCCAAAACATCACACTACTCCTCTGAGAGGAGAGGCAGTAATATGCACCCACACTTGAGATATGAGGGACCCCTTTTCTTCTAATCTATGGTCCAGTGGAGGAAAAGATAGTTCAGCATTTGCCAAACCTGAAATCAATCCTTTTTGAGCTCATCAATATGGCTATTGAGCCTCGTGGGCCCTGTTACATGGCGTCATTTTGTTAAACTGCTGGTGCGCCAACATTTATCAAGTTTGCAGGGGGAACATAAACTCCAAGCACATCAGCATTGTGTATTTAGTTATGCAGAGCATGTTGTACCTTTTCACCTGGTAACTCCACAACTAATTCGTATTACAGCGGCCTCTGCAGCAAGAAAAATGATCCTCATCTGCTCAAAATGGGCATTGAAAAGAACACCCAGACTTTAAAAAAGTCCTGTTAGTTAAAACATGTTGTTTAGTTTTAAATAATTGTTGAAATCAACAGGCTAACTACTAGAAACATGCTTTATGCCTAAACAAGCTGGCGTTGACGGTTATATTGTGTTCGATGAGAAGCAAAAAATATATATAATTGGACAAATAGGCAAAAAATCATCATGTGTTTCAATGCAACATCAAGAAAGCTTTTGTCCAAAAGCTTCAATAATTACAGTTGTTAGCAGGTCAAATTTATTTGTTTCTCCAGCGTTAGAAACAATGGGTTAGAAGCACTTGAAAAGATTATTTTAGTTGTTTATTTATCTTATGCTAAATCTCAAACTACATCAGGCTGTTTATGGAAATGTCTGTTTTGATGTATAAAAGCAAAATAAATAAATAGTTCAGGAATGAAAAAATAGCTTTTTCCCCTCAATTACCCCTTGCTGTTCTGGACAAAATTGCCAAAAACAACTCAGAATGGAAAAAAATAAGTAAAGAAAATAAATAAAAGCAAATTAAAACCGTGAGTGACAAACCAAAGTATGTACTGAACTGTAGGCCACGTGTGTTGTTGCATCTTTAACAGAATAATATATTAATCATCAGTTTACTAAATTTTTATAATATTGTCCTGCCTCTTTGTATCTTCTTTACTTTTTTCTTGTTTCTGTTTCTGTCACTAGGACAGACAACTGAGTTTATACATGCTGCAAGAACCATGCTTTGTATAATAAACACTTACTAGAGACTTTGTTTAAATGCATATAGTACTGTGGAAACACAGAACTACTTAAAAAAATTACAAAAATAGCAAATTGGGAAAAAATAACCTTGCTCCCATACCCTGTCTCTAAAATCCTGATATATTGTGATATATAGTGTTGTCACCCCTGTCTAGCAATACCCATCATATCACTAAGTTCTTGCCAATACATACTAACCTGACAAACCAGAAAGACACTTCAGTACATAGGACATAACGTATAGTTCACTAGTCCATCGGGGCAACAGCCGCTATAAATGTTTGGGGAGGGTAGGACCCTTAAAACATATCTGGAAGGGGACTGATGGCTTGTTCTGTCAATCACATTCATTGCAAGCCAATCAGATGATGTAGTAGGTGGACGCCACTGCCAAAGCGTACATAACATCAGCGAATTTGTTCAACAAACGCTCACACAAAACTTGTTGTATTTTCAGTGTTGTTTTTTGTTCTTCATATAATAAAGACATGCAGTCCGGTTCTGATAAAAAGTGCTGCTAAAGCAGGTGGCGTCCATGCTTAACTTCATGTGTTCAGCCATTGTTCGTAGTCACTTCTCGCTGCCGTTACACTTGCAGCTCCCGCCTCTTTCTTCTCAGAGGACGCTGATTGGCCAGTGCCTCCGTAGGCTGAATTCAATAGTTCAAGTTGGCAGCTTTGCAAGATGGATCAGCCAGATTACAGGCACTGAATCAGGCAGATCCAGCTACACTGCAAGGTTATAAGCATACAGTGCCCAGTATAAATAAGTACACCCCCTATTAAAAGTAATGTATCAATCAATATCTAAATGAACTGAAGAACAATTTCCAAAGTTTTGACAAAGCTCAGTTTAACATAACATTTTTTTCCATAAGATAAAAAATAAGGGTGATATAGTATGCCATAGAAAATGTTGATTTTGAAAGGAAACTAAAGATTTTCTGACAAATCTGAAGGGGTGTACTCATTTATGCTGAGCACTGTACCTCGATTAAGCGTACAACGATCAGGCATAACATTACGACCACTGACCACTGATGCAGGGCAGCAAGTGAACATTATGTCCTCAAAGTTGATGTTAGAAGCAGGATAATGGGCAAGTGCAAGGATTTGAGCGAGTCGGACACGGGACAAAATGTGAAGTCTAGACTGCAGCTCTTGTGGGGTGTTCCTGGTCTGCAGTGGTCAGTATCTATCGAAAGGACTAATGGTGTGATAGGGTCATGGGCAGGCAGGGCTCATGTGTGTGGGGAGTGAAGGCTGGCCTGTGTGGTCCAATCCAACGTGACAAGGTACTGTTGTTTAAATGGCTGAAGACTTTAATGCTGGTTCTTCTAGAAAGGTGTCAGACAACAGAGCATGACAGTTTATTGCGTGAAAGTAAAAGAGGGACCAACACAATATCAGACAGGTGGAGAGAATATCAAGTCAGATCGGTGTATATGCCTTGCTGCTACAATAATAATTCAACAAATATTTAGGTATAGGACTTCAAGAAGTGACAAAATCATAAAAAACAAGCTGAGAGAAAAATGTGTTTCCTTGAATTCAGTGGAAAATATGAGCAACAAATTCACTTGCCTCCAGTAGTTTCACTTCTTTTTTAGCGTACTGTTGTATAAAAAACCTGGAAAAAGGAAGTAACTGACTGATTCAACATCAATGTAATTATTCTCATTGAAATCAGGGGGATTTCTTTTCACTCTTTGAATGAAGCTTTTATTAACCATTAAACTGAGGCTGTAAGACTGATGTGTCTGTGATCTTTGCATTCCCTCTAATTTTTATTTACACATACTTCAGGCTGCTTGTGTGAGCTCCATTTGGAGTCAAGCTGATCTCTTATTCAAAGTGTTATGCTTAATTAGCTTGCTGTGGGGGGTTTTGTATAATTTGCTGCGACACTTTTGGTCCTACAAGGAGATCAAAAAACAATCCAATAATTAATTAATCCTCCGAGGTGGCTATCAGTGCTTTCTGTACACTGGTTTTCTTTTTAAACAGGACTGTACGAGGCAAACTGACACCAGAAGAGAGGGGTTAAGCGGAGAGAATGTAAACTGTGGACCTTTTTTTAGCTCAGCAAAGAGCAGGAAGATAAAAACGCTGGCAGGATTCAGGTGACTCTTCTTTAGCTTCCAACTACAGAGAAAAATGGACACAAACATATTGCACAAGGTGGCTCTGACACAAAAGTACTTCCTCTCCACAGCCACGATATTAACAGCATACAGGAATTTGTTTTCTCAATTTCTACCCAGCTTTGGGGAAATGGAAAGACAGCATGTTGTTGACACTGATTTGATGTCACGCAAGAGCAACTCTCACACCAGTGAGCTGAGAAACCCTGCCTGAGCAGTGCTGTGAGTGAGTTTGATTACATTTATACAAACATCTGTCCCACCTGCCATGAGCTGAGCGAAGGGTTGGGGGCACGTGGAGGGGATGGGTAAGGTGAGCTTGTTGACGGCGACTCCGTAGGCGACGGCGAGTCCATCAATCCCTTTGTAGGGGGCTTCTCCTGTAAGCAGCTCCCACAGCAGAACACCATAACTGGAAGGAAAAAGGGAGAATTCCAGAGTCAGTGCAACAAGAAAAATAAAAAAAAACACAAGATGTAGAAAAAGGGCTGGAAGACATATCATTTCCACAATGAAACTGGGATGTAGGCATGCCCGAAAATCACATTACAGGACGTGCAATGTCAGTCACATGCTGCTAGTTGAGTTGTTCGTGGCAACCATAACCTCACGTTTTCTCATTTCTTTACAATAGCCTGTTGCTCCAGCGCTGTGTAAGTTCTGTCTTAAGTTATGGCGTTCAGTCCACACAAAACTCAATGTTAAAACTAGTTAAGTTAAAACTATGTAAAATATTGTCGCAGATATGATGTTTTATTTTAATTAGACCAATCAGTTTCAGGCTTTTTTGGGGAAAAAAAAACAAGAACTTCGGAATTCCGAAGCAAATGGAGTGCAGCGTTTCTTGGTGCTGACTGACGGCTGGGAATAAGTCAACGAAACTGCTGTTAACTGATGTACAGTGACGAAAATGTGTGCAAATCATGTCAAAATATCACAAACAGGAGTTTACTAAAGCTTACAGCTTTTGTCCAAAGACAGAGTGATTTAAAAACAGTGACAACATGCAGTAATAATGCGAGATTATTAAGACGTCATTTTTGCTGAATGGCTAGAATTATCACTAAATGAAAGAACTCAAGAATGAAAGTCTTCATATATTTCTGAGCGATGTTATCTATCAGGAAGAACTCACTGCTAACACCAGACAGCCTCTTAGTGCATCTCCACCAAGCAGTGCAGACCCTCTAATCCTCCTCGTCCATCAACTTATCCCCCTTAATAGATCATACACTATGGCAGCTGTATTTTATGGAGGACTTTACACCTACTGGGAGGTAGGTGTAAGGTTGAAGTTAAAACTTAAGCCTAGACTACGTTTAAGCAACCCATAGATGATTTTTAAGTTTGATGAGACTCTCATGTTTTGGCTGAGGTGTATCTAACCTCAAATTCAAAGAAAGCCTCCAGCTCTCCATGAACAGGGCTGAGAAAACAGAAGGAAGACTCCTTCGTGTCTCTCTCAAAACAGCTCACAGCTTAAGTTGCCTTTGCGTGTTTGACTATTGGCTATAATGTCATACCCAGCCAATTCAGATTCACAACAAAAGACTGTGAAACAAGGCACACGCTCCTTTAAAACACACATATTTTATAGTTAAAGAACCTTATTTTAGAAGAAAAGGGTTTATCACAATCTCGAGCTGCACTCCCCTCAATCCTGGAAAGTCACAGCTCTGTCTGTGATTGGTGCAGCTCTCTGTCACCAGTGTACCTTTACTTTGAGCTGCTTCTACATTACTTACTACATTTTTGTTTACTTTAGAGGATCTGTATGAGGAATTAAGCGTTTATGTATCCAAAAAACATATGGGCACATATGTTAAACTTTATTCAAACTACATCACATTCAGTCCTAAAGTGCCACAGAAATGTCCTTGATTAGTCAAGACTGAAGCTGCATATTTCCATCCATGGCAGAACGCCTCTACATTAATTCACAGCTGTTTCTGACGACTAAAGACAGAGCACTTAAAGGAGCAAATTATATAAGCATATAGCATAAGCATATATATAACCTCACACACCAGAAACCATAGAAAATGTTTGGGGAGGGCAAACTCTTTCAGAAACATATCCAGAAGGTGACTGGGCGATCGTTCTGTCACTCACAATCATAACAGGCCAATCAGATGATGGACTAGGTGGGCGCTACTGCCACGGAGAAAGGTGCACGACACCTGCCAATTCATACAGCAAATTCTCGCCAAAATCGGGAGAGGAGCGAAAATGGTTTTCATGGAGAAATGCTTTCAGTGTTCTTTGTTCTTCATTTATTGAGATGTAGCAGGCAGCATCTAAGTTTATCTTTTTATGAGTACTAATGTCAAACACATGGCACACCTAAAATCTAATAAATTTTTCTCCAAAATTCTGGTGTTTCCACCCTTGCTTGAACTCGCACAGACTCAAACACTGGACTTTGTGCAGCTAGCGTCATTATCTGTCAAGTTAAGTCACATTTTTGACTTCCTGTATCTTGTCTGCATGTCTCTTTGCTGGTTTCACACCTACGGCTCGGCTGTTTCATTCTGATTCAGTTAAAAAAAAAAACACAAGTTAGTATCTTTCCTTTGGGTTGTTTCATGTTCACATGGCAGTACTTTGATCAAACTAAAAAGGCATGGCTGGCCACACATCATGACTCTGCATTATGGGGAGGAAGTTTGTGCCG
Source organism: Cetoscarus ocellatus (assembly GCA_037902135.1). Taxonomy (NCBI): domain Eukaryota; kingdom Metazoa; phylum Chordata; class Actinopteri; order Labriformes; family Labridae; genus Cetoscarus; species Cetoscarus ocellatus. The sequence continues at coordinate 10,253 of JBAMNC010000858.1, read as the reverse complement.
TTTGCTGGGTCGATTGGGGCAGATCACTGCAAATGAACCGCTCCAGGGGGCAGGCTGATGCCACCTCTTTCAGGAGAGCTTGGCACAAGTGAAAGGGATCATCTGCTGTGTTCATATATAGACCAATCCTGAGAAATTACGGAAGTTGACGAGCCGCCATTACTGTGGTGGTAAAAGTCCTGTGACTAGCATACGTCTGAATGCAGCAGAATCAACAAAAATCAAAGTTTTTTTGTTTTATCACTGTAAAAAAAAACATCCTCTCAACTCTCTTTGTGTAACTATCAGGTAGCGATACTCCTTCCTGTTCAGTGCCAAAGTTATCGAAATACGTAAGCAGCACATGGCTAACTGAATATTCATGAGATGAACACAGAGTTGGAGCTGGTGGTTAGCATGCTCAAGGCTATCCAGGCTCACAGCAGTGAAGACGTAAATCTGATGGAGGGATAAACAACAAAAGGACAGCACTTAACTACCAACAAACGGAGGACAACACTTAACTATAACTGAACCAGAGAACCCATTTTTCACGGCTGGATGTTAAAGTTTAAGGTGAACATAAAGATCAGAATCGTCAACAAGTGAGCAACATAGTTCATTCAAAATGCAGTTTTGTGTGTTTTGAAGGACATGTGGCTGTGAGCTGCTAATAGAGCTAATAAGCTGTGGGCTAAGTGGGAGTTTACTGAAGCTACTGGTTGCTTAATGTGTGAAATGAAACAAAAGACAGAGAAGAAGCAGATTGTCATACTAAATGATCTATTCTACCCAACTTGCAAGCAAATAGATGGAATTATGAGTTTTTCCAGTCATTTTGGAGTTCTGGTCGTGTGTAATCTGTGTTCAAAGACGGCTGTAGAAACAGGATGGTCAGCTCGGGCTGAGGTTCGGTTTGGTTTATCGTCTTGACCTCTGGTTAACTTTCGACTGAAAAATATGGCTCCAGCCTTGCTCTTGGGCTCCACAGACGGTGGATGCTTTTAAAAAAGGACTAAAAACCTTTCTTTTTCGAAAAGCTTTTGGCTGATTTTATTTGATTTTATTTGCTGACTGTTTTTATTGATTTGTTCTTTGTACTGTGCATTTTGAGATTTGTTTTCAAATGTAAAGTGCGTTATAAATAAAATCTATTATCATTATTATTATTATTATTACAATGAGAATAGCAGTGCGACCAATTTCACAGGTTCTGGTTAATGCTGTTTAGTTGGCAATTGATGAATTGAGAGCAAAACAAAAAGCCAATTTATAACATCAATGCTATTGAGTAAAGCCAAGTAATTGCTAAGATCCAGCAAAAATGAAAATATACACACTAGGGATCTAAAGGTGTGAAAAGTTCATACCACGGTTATTGTGACCAATATTATTACAGTTATCATTATTATCACAGTATTGTTGCAATGTACTCAAAATGTTCAAAAAGTACTTATACACATGCTGAAATCCTTTAACAAAGTCTTATTAAGTTAAAAAATAATGTGAATTTAAGAAGGATCTGCAGTGGGCAGAACCTGACCCTCTTGACCTCTCTGGTTCCTCTCTGAGGTCTTTCTCAACAATCCAGCCAGGCCGCTCCCCTCTGATGCTGCTGTGAGGGGTTTGTGGTTCTTCCCTGACTAACAGAGACCTTTTTCTGCATTTTCTGCAGACAGGGTGACTGTCTTCAATTAGTTTCCCCCTGGCATCCTTGTAAAATCCAAAATATGACCAGGTGATGAGCAGTATCACCATGAGTTATTGACAAATTGAGGTACCATAATTTCTCAATTATAACACTGTACTCAAATATAACACGCACCCAAATTTTGCCCAAACCTTACTCTGTCAGATAACTCAAAAATTACCTTTATTCAAAGTTTTAATCAATGAAATTTCAGCATTTTCACAACAAATACCGTACACAATTCTCTCTCTCAAACGGATGCAGAAACACCTTTTGCTTCACGCATGCGCAATTCCACAATTTCTGCCCAAGCATGCTCAGTCATAGTGTACCGACCAATCAGAGAGAAGCTATCAACATGCCAATGTCTTCGACCAATCACAGCGCAGCTATTTTGTGCCCCGCGGCGCTCTGTGTTTGCATGTGTTTTCGCGGAGAAAAAGAATATTTCGGCTTTTTGTATCAGATGTGCTGCAATCGCAATGTTGGCAAGACGAAATATTTTAGGTATTTTGCTTGTACTTGTGTATAATACGCACCCGAAAATTAGAGCTTATTTAAAAGCAAAAAATCGGGTGTTAAAATAAAGAAATTACGGTAATCAAACACGGTTTTAACAGTACTTAAAACAGGAAACTGTATTACTAACCGTCGTAAATTTTAGCGCAGTTTATCATTCCATCTGTAATCGTTACATCCCTAATACACACTTAGCTTTAGCATTGATAGCAGAACACACCACTGTTTTCACATAGTGGTCAAATTTGTCCTAAACTTGACCTTGAAGACAACATCTCAGGTCATCTGTGGTGAATTTCAAAGACTCATATTTTTGGATTTTTCCACACATTTAAAAATACACAGTATAGCATCAAGACACAACAAAACAGTGGAATATTTTTGCTTGATGAAACGTGCTTACAAAGCAATGTGAACTCATGCATGCAAACTTGAACAAAACACACAATCGCAAACACACACACAGGACTTTGGAGCCCACACAATGGGAGCAGCACTGTGTCCCTAGATGATGAAGCGTGGCGCAGGACTTGGATCTCCCACACTGTCAATTAACCCTCGCCCGGACCTGACTGAACGCACAGTGGAGGCTCGCTAAGTGGGGAGCGCAGGCCGCAGCCTTTTTTTATTTAGTTCTTTAATTACAACTTCCACACACTGTGACTGTGCACAAACGCTGCTCGACGACTCGCCCTCGGGCTGTCGTCTTCTCGGCGTGGCGGCTTTGGAGACGAGCGACTGTGGACAGATGAGAAGGAATGGGAGAACAAAGATTACCCTTCATTTTCAGAGCGCAGCTGCCCGCCCGCCCGCCTGCTACTCGCTCATTTTGCTGTTTTCCAGATTGTGAGGAGATTGCTGTGAAAATGAGCCTGCGTGGGTTTGTTGTGGATACATGCAGGAGTTGCTAACTGAGGGGATGAGTGTGAGAGATAGTGAGATGACACCAAGCTCATTAGGGAAGCTAAAAAAATGTACACACCGACTAAAAAGGGGCCCTGCGAGGACCAGAAAATTCCGTAAGTAGCTTGCACTAAAGCAGAATCCTCTCTGATGTTCTCAAGGACGCGTTCAGAAAAGGTTATTGGAGCAGCATGCTCAATTGGTGTCACAGTGGATCTGAATGAAGCTGCAAAGAGCCGTTTAAAACTGGATGAAATGGTCCAAATCCACAGGATTTAAATTAAAGCATTTCATAAAAGACATTACAGCCATAGATAGGACTAGGGCTGGGAAATATACTGGGTTTTAAAGATATACAAATATACATGCACTGGCCACTTTGTTTGGTACACCTGTTATACTCCTCCCTAATGGTAATAGCTAATCAGACAATCACAAGACAGAAAATAAATCCATCATGGCACCTAGACATGGTCAAGATGACCTGCCAAAGTTCAAATCGCACATCAGAATGGAGAGGAAAGAAGGTTTCAGTGCCTCAGGTGAAATTTGCTCTCCTCAGAAGTTTACCGGGAGAACTTTGACGAGGTTCATGTCACAAATAAAAAGTAACTGATACAGCTGTAGTATAATTTAATGTAAGACCATAGTCTTAAGGACTGAAACACAGTTTAATCTAACAGTCAACAACAGAGTCGAGCTGCTACGTCATACTGTGGCTTGATATGATTGGTCTGTGATGAGTGAGACTGGCAGAACGATCGTCCAATCACCAGCTGCAGTTGTTTTAAAGGTTCTGCCTTCTAAAAACAATTTCTATGGGCTCTTCTCTAGATGGACTAGTATTTCCATGGCGGATATATGGAACTGTCCGTCTGGCATGTCAGGTTATGCTATCATGTCAATATGAACCAAAAGTGAAGAGGAGTTAAGGCAGGTCTGAAGGCAAAAGCAGTCAAACAAGGTACTAGCAAGGTGTACCTAATAAAGCTGCCAGTAAATTAAATCATGTCATTCAGTTATGAAATGCAAAAATACAATTTTGAGACCATATTGCCCTGCCCTCGCTACACCGCAGCAAAACCACACGTGTTATTGCAGTAATCAATAACAGACCTATTATTTACTAAGAGTAAACTCATCCCTCTGATTCTTCTGCTGCTCTTAAATCTGTCATGAACTCTTTCTCACCAGTCGTTACACAGATGTTCAGAGCTGTTATTATAAAACCACAAACCAGAACCAGGGGACTCTTCTCTTACTGCGGAGATGCAGCCAAACACACACAGAGCTGTTCCCAGATAAAGGGCTGTGGTTGGCTGGGGTGTGTGGCCTCCTTCTGTGTCTATACTGGAGACAATGGGACAGTGTGCAGTACACATGTCCCACAACAAAGCACAGAGCAGCTCTTTGAACAGACACCATCACATGGCTGCAGCGGCCTTGTTGCAATCCATCACTCTGCACCCCCCTCCATCTCTTAATCACTGTCTCCCACCATCACTTCTCTGCACTTTCAACCTTTCACCTCTATCTCTGTCATGCTGTCTGTCTGAAGGGCCTGAGGCGAGCTGTGCAGAGGAGTTTCGTAACAGGACTACACACTGCTGTGGGGTGTACAGTGAGATACAACATCTAACTCCAGTCTTGGGGACAAAAGATAATCACTGATATTAGATAACAAAGGAGAGTGCACTAAAAAGTCAATAATAACTGAGGGCTACACTGATCACATCTCTTATATCTCTTTGGACGTTGCACAGATATATCTTAAAAACTTGACACATTGATCAGCCTTAGGTTGGATGTACAAAAGTGCACAGATTAAACACAGCGAAAATAGAAATGTTTTGGGGTGCATTCACACTGGGAAATTTGCACTGTGCCAAAGCTTAAACACCCAAAGTGAAAGGTCGGAGATATACTTGCTGTTTGTCCTAGTACTCCTGTTTGTGTTAGTTTACATGACAAGCATTTTTGTTAAATGCTTGTCTGTATGGAGCATGTGATACTGGAGGATTCCTCTAGAGCAGTGGGTCTCAAACTATTTAAGGTACAACTCATTCACATCCATATAATGAGCCTTTTTAAAGCATGTTGTCGCGTATCAGTCAGTTTCACACTTTTTTTAAAAATACCTTAATGCTTGTTTACTAATGAAATACTCATCAACAAAGTAGTGAAACATTTATATCAAGAGCACATGCAATATTTTAATCTACACATATTTAACAGCAAGTATATCTGTGACTTAAGTATTTTTCTAGAGTGTTCACAGGGGTAAGAATCATCAGTGGTCCTACGATATATTATCATGATATAATGTGATTCTTAATATTTTATGATTAAAGTATTGTGATACTTAACGTCATGATATATACTGCTATTTTTACCTTTTTTGTCTGCATTTGCATCCAAAAGAAAAAAATGACTGAACTCTATAAAATGTAAAAAGCAACGTAACTCAGCATGTTCAGGTAACGCAACTCTCTGTGCTCAGCCTTTCCTCCAATTTTAGCTTCACTGCTCTGTAGAGCTTTAGTGCCGCTGTTGTTAAAATGATACTTAATGATGGCAGCCAGCATGTAAGAAAAGTCCTTGTCATCCACACCGGTGAAGCCTTCAGTCTTTGCACATGAAGTTATAGATGGATTAAGACATTTTTTTTGGGAGGCAGCTCTGACAAGTGAAGCCTGCCAAGTGTTGGCTGGTTTATCAGCATTAAATTAGCATTAGCATTGTCGTCGGCTTTCCCTTCCACTAACTGGTGTCGAGTGAGGCGAGCCTTAAGACCGCTCTGTTTTGCTCTAATGCGTCCTCTTGTGTCATGACAATCTCTTCTGTCCCTATAAAAGTCCAAAATAAGTCCACAATATGAGTTTAAATACCAAAGGTGTGTTCCTTTTGTCTTACTCAGCAAATACAGCTAAAGTCAAAGAATCTGAAAGTCTCATCTCTATCATATTACAATCTACCATAAGCTCCTGTGCATGAGACAAACAACATAGTAACAAAAAAAAAACACTTAGGAGCAAAACATTTATATGAATATCTGTATATATTAGTTTCTTTATTCCCAAATATTTGAATTATTCTCTAAATCCAATTCTGGTCAGGCTGCTGCACCAACAAGCAGATCAACACGGTACTTTCCAGGCAACAAAGGAAAACATTTTATCCTTTTCCAGTAAAGTTTGACTTAGTAGGATTAGCTTTCTTAGCCTGTAATTAGATTTATATTTAGCATACAGAGAGGGAGAAACTTTGATCTTCTCACATTATTCACACAGAAAAAATCCCAAAATGTTGAACCATCACTTTAGGAAGCTGTGACCTAGTCTACAACTGTAACCTGCAGTAGAAAACCACTTCAGCTTTTGGAAATGTCTCCTTAATGATGACGTAGGGACTCACCTCCAAACGTCGCTGCCCTTGGAGAAGGTGGAGGACTTGATGACCTCGGGGGCCATCCAGGCATAGGTGCCTGCGGTGCTCATCTTGGTGGTTTTGTGCCACTCTCTGGCCAGGCCGAAGTCGGTGATCTTCAACGTCAAACCCTCCATACATTCATTCTCTATAGGCTGAGCCAGGAGGACTGCAGGAGACAAAGAAAAAAAGTTCTTATTAGTCTTTATCATAAATATGATGTTAAAGGTTAAATATGCTCTGGAATTAACATTTATTAAATAAATCACACAAGTTTAATTTTGAACTTTGCTTGATTATAAGATTAAAACACAATCTCTACCACAATCTTACAAATGCTCTATGAGTGTTTCACTTCCCTTTTCTCTGATTATCATGCAGACATGTTTAAAACTTTCGGAAACTCCATACATTCGACCTTGGGGGGCTGCATTTAAATAGTCACTATAAACACACAAGTGTCAACTCACCTAGGGTGCTAAATTACATGCTCCACAGCTGATTTGAGGCATTGTTTAAATGAAATGTTACTTCAGCTGACTTGGAAAAAAGCAAGGGTCATGTGCATGAGCAGGAGTAACAGCTCTAAGCTAAACTGTGTCATGACCAAAAACACACTCAACATGTGGGCCAAATGGCTGAAACCACAGGAAGAGCTATTTTTATGATCAACACAAAGAACTCTGTGGCTGTTCACATTTACTGCTGTAATAAAGCTGTTAATTAAAGCTCAATATACAAAATTAGACAAATCAGTATTAAACAATTCTGAAAGTAAGTAGTTGAGTTTCCAAGTTTAATTTTTCAGCGTGACCTCCAGTCCTCAATGAGGAAAGAGGGGGGCATAGAACTATAGCAGACAGATTGAAGTCGGTGGTAACCATGGACAACCTATGATCTTTTAGCTTTGGCTGATCACCAATACATACTAATTATTCACAGTCTGACTTTGACATATTGCACATACTTAGGTCATTTTAATGAATCCTGTTTTAAACTGTTACAAACATGACACATTTCAAAAGACAGAAATAAGGCAGTTTTAGGGGGGAAACCTAGATTGAAGTCTGTGGTAACCAAGACCATGTATTTCCAAACATAGACAAATAATCAATCACATTATATTCACCCCCTGATGATCTGCAGCATGTGTTTTTCTGATACAAGAAACCTAAAATATCTGAAAATAGTGGGAGAAGCGGGAGTGCCTGGAGAGAGCCTACGCAAGCACGGGGAGAACATGCAAACTCCACACAGAAAGGCCCTGACCGAAGTAGGGTTTGAACCAGCAACCCTCTTGCTGTGAGGCATGAGAACTATCTGCTGCGCCACCATGCCGCCCTTTATTAATCTAATGTTTTATTTTTTTCTATAAACCTTGGAATCATTTTTTTAAAGATTGTGGACACAGTAAACCAAAGATTTTGTGAGGACAACTCTATATGATCACTCACACACACAGGGATCTAACTTTTATTAAGATTATTTTTGGGGCATTTTTTGCCTTTGTTGACAGGAGAGAGTGACAGTGGGTGAAAGAGAGTAGGGGAGGACACTCTGCAAACTGGCCACAGACTGGATTCGAACCTGGACAGGCAGAAGCATGTATATGGATGGGTCCTTACCACTTCACCAAACCAGCATCACCATAGTGCTCTAATTTTACTGTAACTGAGCCAGCATTTCAGGCACTTTACTTGAGCATGAAATTATTCCAAAAGTAAAATTTTCACCAAGTTTCAAAATAACTAATGCAAATCAGGCAGACTCTGCAGAATGTAAGAGAACTTATTTGAGGGTAAAAATTGTCCTACTTTGCCTGCAGCAGGCAGCTTCATTAACCAAAACATGAAATGATGTCTTTTTCATGATATCTTCATTCCACTGCACTAAAACTTCTTGTGTTTATAGTTTCCTGATTAATGCAAGAGGTTAAGCTTACTTTATTCTTCATTCAACATGCATTATTTTAGTTTTTATAAGGGACAGCGTTTGCATTTGAAGGAGAACATACTGAGTTATTGTCAGTGTGAATCATTGAAATGAGAGTCTTTTGTTTGCCTCTGGTTCAGTGAGGGCATATCAGGATGCACACAGTATATTTCTTTGTCTCTCCTCTTTGTTTGTGTGCTCTGAAAATATGAAAGAATGATCAGGGCTGCATTCTCAGAACATCTTGTGATATTTATTGTTCCTGTCATAAGAAACTGTGTAACTTTTATTCTCTCATTCTGTTGTGTGATTTTTACAACTTTTTCTCACAAAAACATCACAAACAAGCCCCAGAGTTTTTAATTCTGGGACTGAGCGTGCTGATAACAGAGATAATAATCCACTAAAATAGAAATAGAATGACTTTTTTATGAGACAGCGACCCACATTTGATTCAGATAGGTAAGTGAGTGCACATCAGTTCTGCTGTGATGGTGTCTGCAGGTACCAGATAAGAAGCAGCAGAGATCCATATCACTGAGCTTTAAGGGAATTATGTTTTTGGGACATTGGCTTGGCAGAGTTGGCAGATTTATGCATGCTAGTGTAATTTTTTTTTCCTGCACAGTGTGAATTCAGCTCACCGCAGCGTATGCAAGACCTCAGCTATCAGAGCTTGTCACGCAGATTTATTTGATATAACTTTTGTCAGAGCAGCACTTCCTGTTTGGTCCTGCAATCAATTCAGTTTCAAAGATATAAACACTACAGGCTGCTTGAACAATGAGGCAATAATTAGGAGATATTGTGTCTGGGTGTCATAATACCTGATTTTCCAACCGTAATACTGCACATGTCACTATATTAACTAACTCTAACACATTGTCTAAACTACAAAAATACACCCTTTGTTCACTTTCTAATGTATGCCTGAGGGGCCATTTACACGACTATGAAAATGGCCGAAAATGGAGAGTTTTAATTGTGTTTGCGACTTCCTCTTCTTCTTCTTTTAAAGGAGAACTGTGCCCGGAGTGCTTGAATCCGCAAACTTTTGAAGCCTGGGTCCAGAGTGAAAAGACTTGAAAACACGTTCATATCCGCTTCGTCTAAACAGGAATCAGCGTTGTCAGGGAAAATGGTAACTCATGTGCAGTACTCTTTTAGATAAAGGTTGTGCGCGCAATAAAAACAACAACAACAACAACTATGGCTGGTTATGAGCAACGTCTTTGCTGCTGACTGTGCTCGGTTTGTTATCGCACCTCCGACAAAATGTGGATTTGCTGTGTCAATACTCCGACCTGCGGAGATGCATTTGCATCTTCACCAGAAAGCGTTAGTGCACAGACGTGCATTGTAACACCGCTGCTTCACTACAAACCTACATCGCCAACTACTGGCCTGGCATGCACGCTACCACATTTTCAGTCATTCTCGCAGATCCGTGTGAATGCGGAGCGCTTTTAAAAATGCAAAGAAATAACCTTTCAGTTTCTGGTGACAACGCTGTAGTGTAAATGGTTATCCTGTACCAATGATTAACTGCTTAAAATTGCTAAGAGCTTGTCAGCCAATCACTTGGCAGCAACATAATGCATTAAAATACGTAGCTATGGTCAAGATGACCTGCTGAAGTTCAAACCAAGTGTCAGAATGGAGAAGAAAGAAATTTTAGTGACTTTCAACAAAGTATTTGGGATTTTCACGCACAAGCATCTACACAGTTTAGAGAATGGTCCAAGAAAAAGAGAAAATATTCAGTGCATGCCTTGTTGATGCCAGAGGTCAGAAGAGAATAGCC